>JBBMJY010000001.1:17326787-17348175 GCA_037833715.1 Toxotes lorentzi
CCCCCCCCCCTCCCCCCCCCCCCCCCCCCCCCTCCCCCTCACCTCCCCCCCACCAACCAACTTTTAAGCCTTCAGATGACGTTATTATCACCATTGTCCAGCAACGGTGTGGAAACAAAGTTATGCTCACTTGTATTTAGCTAATAACATTAGCCACAAGCTTTAACTTTGTTTCACGCAGTGTATGGGTAAATAATTGTGAATGACAATCAAATAATGTGCAACTGAAAGGGTAATATATGCACATTCTCACCTGTGTAAAAGATTGTATTAGAAATCCTAATGCCCACATCAGGAGGTGCCTACATACCAATTACAGCAAGCAGGAAGTAAATTTCCCGTGAAATAAAACAGCTAATGGGAAAAGGAGGGCGGCAGGCAGCATTCCTTATTGCCCGCTAAGCTGGAACAAGGAGAGGAGGCAGGCGGAGCTGAATGTCCACAACTGGCCTGGTTTTAACCACAGTGGAGCCAGATATATTACATGGGCCATCGGAAAGTGGGCAGTTAAATGTGTTTGCTCTCAAGATGATGTCACTTCCTCGCATATATTGTATGTCCACATGCTACTTTGGGATCTTTTCAGTTTTGCAGACAATATAGGCTGTCTGCAAAACTGAAAAGGCTTTACGATGCATTGATTTCCTTTTTTTCAAGATTATTTATTCATATTTATTGTATTATTTCCCTACTGACATTAGGTACGTTCACATGGAGCCTAATAATCCGATTATAATCGGTTTAAAAGCTCAAACTAAATAAAAATACTCCTTACAAAGACCTCAATCAGAATAAACAGGCCCAATTTTGAAATTTCAATCTGTGGCTGAGGGGTAGTTTAAACCTTTTCATAAACCGATCGAAAGAAAAGTTGTGCCATGTAAACAATTTAACTTGATTACTTTCTGGCTGCCGTCTTTCTGCGTATGTATGATAAAACATGTACTAAAGAGATAATGTAGCCGCTGAGGTAGAGGACTGTTTTCAGCCACAGTGCGAAGATGTTTTTTACTGTACACTACCTGCTCAACACCAAACAGCAGACAGGCAGAGTTAGAGATGAGTCTGTGAACAGAGTGGAGCATGTAGCAACTAAAGAACCAGATATTTCCCTCAGGGGTTGGTAGAGACCAAAAACAGACCTGAAAGAAGAGTGAATATTGGACTTAAATTTGTGGGATGGCCAGAGACGCAACAAATGAATTCATATGTACCGGATGTCTTTTTGCTAACAAGTTTGTCAACTTTTTACTATGATAATATGTCAGTATTGTGTTTATAGCTTGTTCATTAGGTTCAAGAATATTCTCCTCAAGCATAATTCTTTTTAAATAAACTGAAGCATCCTTTTATGTATTTCTTTGATGTCAAGAAATGGTTTCCTGATGATCCTTACTTGAATAAACCAGTTTTGGACAGCAACCGCTCACTCTTAAAGGGGTACTTCAGCAATTTTGTATTGAACTTTCGTAAAGTTAGGAGACTCCTACAGACTGATTTAAAAAGAGAACAGTCAAAATCAATGCTAAAATATCCTGACTTCTACTTCCTAGTAACCCTGGATCTTACAATTAACATAATGCATTTTAATACTGTCTGTCAACTTTTGACCCTCCCTGAACGCTGCTCAAATGAGTAACAACTCACTGGAGTCACAGAAGACATTATACAACTGTGTTCACAGGCTGTGATGCTCGTAAGCTGACTCTGATATGTAAAATTTGTGGACTGCCCCTTTAAAAGATGAACATAGAATCACTTCATTCTGTTTCATAACTAACTTTTGCTCACTGCTATTACATGTTTGTGAGACGAACCCCCTAAAAAAACAACTGTGTACTTCCTTTTCTCGGGTAGCTCAGTGGGTTAAATGCACATGGGCTGCATTCTCCAAAGAGCCCCATTATAAAAGAAATTTGGAAATCAAGAGGATGTTGACTGTGTGCTCTCCTCCTTACTGCCTGCAGACAGCCTAACCCACAGAGAATAGTCTGACCAGAGAAGACCCACCAGTAAGGGAACCTATTGATTTTTTTTTCCTCCCTATGTTGTCTCCGCCAGAGTTGTTTTGTTTCTTTTTGCCCATTGCCCCTGTTTTATTTACAGGCAGTGGGATCAATAGACACTTCCTCACTTGCTTGTTTCCAGCTTTATGAAAACACATCTTTCAGCCTTTTAAGCAGACCGGCAGATCTACATCATTTCTCCAGTGGCTCAAATAATTTGAGTTCAAATGACTGACAAGTGTAATTGTGCAAGAAGGTGACTGTATAGAACGAGATGAAATGCTGCAGCACTGAAGTGAACTCTTAATATGTATGTTTGTTGAGTACTTTTCTGAGCTGTCATGAACTTGGAAAAATATCTCCTGAATATTGGCCTTTTCAGCTGTCAGTTCTTTAGAGAAGCTTGTAAAATGTGCTGTGAGGACTTTCATAAGTAAAGCTGCAGAGCAGGCTTTCTAAGATTTTTTTTTCTTTTTGCAGGAGTGAACATGAACTTGTTTGGGTGACAGATCAATATGATGGTCGCATAAGACTGTGGCCTGAGCTGTTAAAAGTTAGTGTGGGCCTTTACAGACCCATCTTTAGTCCTTGCTGATATACTGCTCTCTGGCTATTAGTGGTAGCAGTTTAACTGAACTGTCTTTCGTGCCTCTTGGAAAGAAACTAGCATATGATCAAGAGAGTTTAAAAGGAAACTGTCTTCATCAGTCGTTTCAGAAAATGCTCAAAAACGACATTTGCTTACGTTCGAGAGATGGAGGACTCTAGTGGCTGTGTGATTTATGACTCCATTAAAAAACAAAACAAAAACGTTGGTTTTGGACATAAAAACAAGTTATCAATCAGTCACTTGTTCATTCATTCACTACTCCTTAAACACACACTCAATAATTCACTCTATAGTGATCAGAAAATTAAGATGACAGACACTTACTAATCATCATCATTTTACTGCATCACAGCTGTAGAGTGACTCAACAATCATTTTTTTGCATCCATAAAATGTGGTGGATTGCATTATAGGATTGTTAGCAGAAAGTAACGTACACACCACAGAAACTACTTTGCTTTTTTACACAATCACATACATAGGTGGATGGTAAATATAGTGCACTATATAGTAAATAAGCTGTGATTTTGGACACAGCTATTGAATGCAATCCAGGCCTTGGCAGAATCATCTAAGATTAATTTTTTGTCTAACAACAGGGTTGTCTGGCATACATACATACATACATACATACATACATACATACATACATACATATCTACATGGATACCTGCATATACAAGTGCCAGAACTGTTATTAAGACACAGAAAATAATATAATTGACATAATAATTTCTTGTATATGTGATAAAAAAAATAATGGCAAAAACCGATTTACTGCATGCATTAAGCCAAACAAAGACATATTACTCATTTTAATATAGTATGTACAGTACATAATGTCACATGTTGTTTATGTGGAGTTGGCTGCTACATGTTCAACAACAACCACTATCTACCTTAAGTCTCTTAAGTCCCAGGAGCAGTTGTGTTTGTATTTTATAGACTGGCCCCCCTCTCTCACCTCCTGATGACTGGCAGGCTGTCCCTGCCCTGATGCACAATGCTTACACACTCATTTTGGTGCAAAGGGTGCTACACATTGAATTAAAAGAGTTCTGATTGATAAGGTAGTTGAAGGCAAATCTGCTCCCACTAATTGTCTTTCAAATGCCCTCATTAATCAAAGCGGAGCCGGCCTGGTGACGGGCGGTCCTGTCAGCCGCTCTGCTACAGGCTCTCCTCCGGCCACTCACCTCCCAGCATGATGCCTGCTTCCCCTCTGTCAGGCGCCGCTGTCCGAGGACTACAGGAGCACAGGCCATCCGTCCGTCCGCTGCACACCTGCCTTCTGCCAGACAGGATCTGACCGCCCCCTGCCACTAGGACGGCCCCAGAGACCAATTTAGCAGCCACTTAATGATTCATGACTTCAAGTGGTGGAAATGAGGGCAGCATATGATAACAGGAATAAACACATTTAATTAGCTCCTCATATACATTATTTATTTATTTACCTGCACTCTGATTAATTTATATATTTTGTGTTTGTGTTGCAGGGATTTTTGGTATTCACAGCATCTGGCAGAGAGCCTTTGTTGTGTGGCTGAGAGAGCGCCTTCTCCCACTCCTATCTTTGTTTTTTGGGAAGGAGGGGGGGGGGCGTATAGTGGCGTACCTCCTCCTTATCTGGGGACCTTTTGCAAGGGTGCAGCGGGGTGGGGTACCAGCAGGGATTTGGCAAGCCCCCCACAATGAAATGAAACGAAATGGCGGTGAATATTAGACTTTAAAATATACAGTTCCCTGTAGTCTAAGTAGCCTTGTTTGTGAATTTCCTGACAGGTAGTTACTCCCCCAGTTTTCTTTGAGCATAGGGCATACATTTTCATGGAGGCACTAATCAAAGCTGCGCTGTGGCAAACAGCACAGCCACAGTAGGCCCAATCAAAGCCACGTACCTGGCTCTCTTCCATAAGGCTCCAGGAACGCTGATGACAACTCTTACCCTAGCATCTGCCACCGCATCCATCACAGGTTGACTTCCTTCACTCTCACTCTCCACATCTCTCTCCCTCTTACAGACACATGAGCACACACTGTACTATGAGCTCTCACTCAGCCGTATGAACTTCATGTCTCTAGTTGAGTAAACAGAGAGGAATAAGTTACATCTTAGTTTGGGAAAGAAAATCATGAAGCAAAATTATAGTTAAGTGTCAGATTTTTTGGCAGAATGCTCTATAATTTTCATTTTCATGGATTATCTCATATTTGTGCTGAGATTATCTCCGTCTTACACTGATTACACAAGAGTAAAGGGAGGAGGAGGTGCATAAAACCAGAGAGCAAAAATGCTTCAAACACTGTCACTGATGTGGTATTCTCCTAATTAGCTGTTGTTGAAGAAATAAACTATAATTGTGCGCATGGCAGCAAATTAAAATGTCTGGTGTAAAACGAGCCCAGAAACACAATGTGGGAGTGACCTCTAGTATTGTCTCCTCAAAGCTTGCTCTCTTTATGTGAAGGGGAATCAGTGAGAGAGCAGCCGTAGTGTGATGATGACAGAGTGCTGAGGAGGTCAGAAAGGCCTCGGTCCAAAGCGACAAAGGCAGAGATTCCCACCGCCCGCTCTCCTCCTCTTCTCTTTTTCCGTCTCTACGTCCCACTTCTAATCCCCGGCCGCTGAAGACCTCCAGACGCCCTCCTCTCATAATGACACGGCTATCAAACCCAATTGCTGTGGCTCAGACCCAAGGCAGTGCATTAAACCCAGAAAGTGTCTGATTGCTTCTCTAGAGTCAAGTGGTTGTGTCCTCCCTGTCGTTCCCCCGGCCACCGCCATCGCTGCTTGGAGCTGCTGAGACGAGAGCCCTCACACGGGCCTGGTTGACCCACTCACACTGACCTCAGACATAAAGTGAGGCAGCCTTTCATGGAGTGCTGATTCCATGCAAGGCTGCCAAGATTGTTCTTAAACTAAATAAATTAAATATGGGAGAGTTATTTGGTGACATTCAGCAATGTCAAACTGATCTGTATGATGAAAGAATTTTCCTGTATATTTGGTGCTCTACTGTTAGATGTTTTTAATGCTGGGAGCCGTGTGGTCAAGTTGAGTCAAGTAGAAAGAGTTCAGATGATCTACTTTTGAATAAAAACCCAAAGCACAAAAAAATAAAAGTAGCTCTTTTTTTTGTGTTCATTTTCCTGATTTTCTGTTCGCTGTGAATGGGATCCATGCCAGATGCTGGACAGGATTTTAAAAGTAGTGAAGACTTCATTATGTAAGTAAATTAAAATTACAGAGCAAAATTAAGTAGTAAGTAAAATTACAGACTTTTCAAAACACGTACACATGGTTTGTGTGCTTCTCTGATTTCTTCATAGTCTTCTATAGTGCCCATCAAGAATATAATGTTGTGATGTGACTACCTCCAATAATGAATTATCAAACTATCATGTTCATAGGAAATATATGTATAACATCACCAAACCTGTCAGAAATGCCAAAATAATAATTGACGGAAAACACATAAAACAAAAATCAACAATCAACAATAGTCTTTTTAAAAACAATCTGTCAGTGCAGTGAGATAATGATTAATTTCTCTCCAGTTTAAAATTAAACTGTTTCAAAGAAATTCGAGAATTAACCTTCACTTTTCTTGATTCTAGTGCTGAAGCTTTTTCTGTCTTGTTATGAAATGCTGACTCTATTCTCCAGAATATTTTTTGAATAAATTTATTTGTATTGGAAACAGATTCAAAAATCTCACTGTACTGGTAGATTCTCAGTTTAAAAAAAAAACCCAAAACAAAACAACAAAAAACAAAGAATTTTTGTTCTTTGTTTTTTGTTGTTTTGTTTTGGGTTTTTTTTTTCAGACTTTTAGGACTTTTGATAATGTGCAGTGAAGGCGGTGCTGGACATTCTGTTACTTAAAAAAAAAGCTGTTTGAAGGGACAGATGATCAAGGGCTTCATGCAAAGCAGCTGAGTGCAAAAGCAAAAGGCTGAAGACACACTACCAGCAGAGAGAGGAAAAATAAATTATATATATAAAAGTTGATTTATGAAACACTGAACAGAGTTGAGACTTCATGACACAATGAATATTGGCTCAGTTTGTCAGAGAAAGAATGAAATGGCTTTTTCTCCCATCTTTCTGGACTGTGGATCTTCACACGTCATAACAAGTATCACACTTGTTATCTTTTAGATGACATGAGTTAAACAAAGGTGTCTGTATTTCAAAACAACACATCTTTAATTTTATGAATAATTAATTGCTTGGTGTTGTGGACTTACACTACAATAGCGACTTTGCGAAGGCCGAGCTTTGCTGTGGGGATTTTCCTTCGGTGAAAGTGGCAAACTATCATCCATGCTGCTAGCATTCATGGTTGCACGGATGGGTAAAATAATGGGGATGAAAGAGCAAATATCTGTAAGTATTTGTCAGTTTGTGTGTTCCTGCGCGGATGTGTGTACATGTGCATGAGCACTGTATGTGTACGTGCCTCAGTGCCGGTGTGTAAGATGGAGTGCAGTGTCGGAGTTTGGGCAGAAGGTGAATAACTACAGTGCTTACAGTGTAATCATGGTTCCTGTCAGCCTTGCTGCAGGAGAGGAGGGCGCGCCCAGCAGACTGAGCTCCTCGGTGATGAAGTACAGGCACCGAGGAGCGCTCTACACCTGGATATTTATTAACACAGGCCTGACAGTAATGAGGCCTGAACAGGTGGGCTGGGACACACATATCAGAGTGAGGAGCATCCGCCAGGAGGCAGTGGGGGAGACGGTGAAGACGAGAGGGAGAAGTTCACCCTGCAGGAACGCAGCCCTACAGAGAGCTGAGGCTGCACACCCACTCATACCTACATGCACATCTGACTAGAAACAACAACAACAAAAAAAACCCCTAAATGTTTATTCCTCATATGCTGCTCCAACATGTGCATGTTACACTTCTGAAAAACTGCATATTTCATTTGAATTTAATAAATTATCCAAGAATTGTTTTGAGATTTGAGAAACGTATTAGATTGGCCAGAAAAGTATAAAAAAGTGTTAAGTTGCTTATTCTTGCAACAGTTTTTTTGTGTTACCAAACATGCAAATAATTGAACATAAACTCTGCGAATGAAAGAGAATATGAGTACAGAGAGAGGTATAATTTGCAAGCCAACAGCTCCTGTTATAGAACAGTCTATGAATATCTGGAGCAGTGTTCGGTTTAGCCTTTAATTTGACAGGAAAACACCACTGTTCCATTTTGGTTATTTACAGAAAACTCCACTTTATTGTTAAAAAAGATACAGCAAAACTACCCGGTTATCATTTCTTAAGCCTAATGACATACTTTCAAATTGTCTGCAAGTTCAGGTGAACACTTGGTAAACATAGTTTCAAACATTCAAAGCAGTGTGAATGAAAGCACTGAATTCACCCTGAACTAAACTTGGGCATGATCCAGAGGTTGACATTAAGAGAAGGTTACAGACGTGATAAAGGGAATGAAAATAAGTGGCTCTCTGTCCGTGCAGTCTGGACTTCAGCAGGAAGAACAGCAGAAACGCTAAGACTGGTAAAGCTGGACAAATCACCAGCAGTGAGGGACATTCTCCAGACCTCATTAGGGTTAAGGACAGACTCACTGTTAGTTTAAGGGTAAAGGAATAAGGTGAGCATAAAGGCAGGGCGTGTAGTGATTACAACTGGGTGATTCGGTGTGTTTGTGTGTCTGTATTTGCCTTGTGCTGCCTCTGTGTACTCCGGTTGTCTTATTAAGACCCTGAGTGAGGCTAATCAGTGCTGTCATCTGACGCTGAACAGATGCACCGAACAAAGAAGAGGAGGAGATCACTGCAGGCCCAAGGTGCATCTGCGGGGGAGGAGAGAACTGTGCTGCCTGAGCTGATGCTAGCTGATGGCACTCCCTGTCAAGTACCCCTCTCTGAGACTAATGGGTGGAGAAAAGGTAGAGGGTGACTACGTCCAACATTTCATGTCAAATCCACCTTAATAATTCGTCATTGCCAGCTGTGACTGACACAAACTGTAGGTGAGACGGCTTCTCGTGCCCACCCAAAATGGCACATGGGGAAATTCACTTAACTAACGTAGTCGACTGTGGATCCAGTCTGCAGCACTCAGGGTAATTTGAATTTCTGGTGTGTGAATAAAAAGTGAAATGTGTGCTTTACAGAGGGGGACAGGATTTTGAAAATGATTAGGTGAAAGGGATGGATGACGGTGCCACGAGAACACACCCTTATTCTCTGTTGTTACGTCTCTCTTTTACTATCAATTCTGTCTCTTTCTTCCTGTCCTCCTGCTCCTGTGTCTCTTTCTCAAACGTTCTACTTGAGAAAGACGAACTCAAGTAGGTCTGCAGGCTGACTTTAAAACCGGAGCGCTGACTATTAACTCATCTCTCCTGCCTTCCTGCTGAGTCTGCTGGGAGCTTGAGCTCATTTCCTATGCAGACACTCCTAACAGATGACCTTGGTCTTATCAGGACAGGTCTAGATCTCACCAAAACCAGCAAGACATAATATTACTATTAAATATATTTGTTGGAAAGAGACAAATATCACTGTTCATCTGTCATTGTGTTATTAGCCTCCATAAACCACACTGCGTGGTAGCAGTAATGAGAAGTCACTGATCTCTGCCATCTAATCAGCTACAACAATAGTTTTGGATAAGTCTCATTTCAAAATGTGTGATACAGTAGCTTTTGGTTAATCTATACAGATGCATATCTACCACTATGGACCATAAGCCTCTTCTGTAAGTGCATGTTCTGGAATAAAGTCCACTATGAGTGTAATTGGAAAGCCATGCACTCCACATGGATTTAAATGAATACCACATGTCCTGCTTTACACATCAGTTTAAAAAAAAAAGGGCTTTCTCTTGTGCACTGGGTTCCATTTTTAGCCTACCAGTCAAACCAGTCACATAAGCATACAATAGGGCTTTATTAGCCTATCCCCCACACCGCTGTGCAAGGAGGACAGATCTCCAATCTGAAGATAACAAGCAGTTCCCTTTAAAGATCCTGTGTCTGGGGCTAATCTGGTAAACTCCCATAAATGCTCCTCAGCAGCCCAGATGGAAGGAATTAGCAGCCCTAGACAGTGAAGAGGCCTTAAGCCTGTGATATACCTCTGAGATTAATTAGCTTCCAACTTTAGATATTATTATAGAATTGTAGGTTGCTACAGAAATTACCATGTCTTCAACTCCATTAGACAGTTTTGTGCCGTGGACTAGGCGGAGAGCTGAGGCGCTTAGCAAGGCACTGTCTTCCATAATGCATGTTGGCCTCATCCGTACTCTGACAGCACTTAAGAAACCTACAGCCATTTGAGTGACAAAGATCTCATCTATTTTTCAGTTTTGACTCTCACTGTATGAGGGAAGATCATATGTGCCATAGAGTGTGTGTAAATGTGTGCACAGGTGTCTGCAAATGTGTGAGAGTGCGTGTCAGTATGCGTGTGTGTGTGTGCAGGGGCAATTAGAAATATGTTGTTGGACAACAGCCTTGGATTTACTCACAAATTATCTCAACTCTGTGCAAGCTGGAGCGTCTGCGTGTGTGAGTCACAGTTTTAATGAGTTCTTTTCATGCAGTCCTCCGCAGCCTCGCTTGCTGGAGCTGCAGATTCACTATTTTTCTCTTACAAATCTGTGTGTTCGAGTATGTGTGTAGGATAAAGCCTCCAGTTGTAGGAAGATGAGGGATACATACCAAGAAAGGAACTACACCTTTAAGAGGAAGAAAACAGACAATCTCCTGCCAGTAAGAAATATGTATCAAATTGTTTTGTGGAAATGACCTAGAGTGGGCAGCTCAGACCTCCATCTGTGTCCGTGTCAGAAAGCTTAGAGAATCTGACTCCCAATCATCCCCTCTGCTCTCTCTGAAATGAATTTTATTTTATGTGGTTTAAAAATATATTATTAAAACCACTCCAGCACACTATCACCACCCAGATAACATGCAGGATATACTATAATGAGTTAATGTGAAGTAAATGTGCAAAATATCAGCTCATCCTGAGAGTAGTTTTGGTTGATTTTAAGATGTTTGTCGAAATGTTTTTGGTTGCATCACATAAAAGCTGGATATGAGATCTGAATTTTTTTGCATGGTAGTTTCCATTAAACATCTTTCGACAGCATTGATCTGCATGGTAAGTTTCACTCTTACAAAGAAGTGGGGCTAGATAATCCATTAATATAGCATTAGGCCAAACTTTTAAGCTTCTTCAGGCAAGCCATATCCATTATTTGGCAACATCTGAGGTGGGCTTTTAGACACAAGAGCATAGCATGTGGTGAGTGACGCATCAGGAGACAGACTGTCGAAATATATGCCCTCTCATGGATATCACTTGTATTGATTTCTATAGCCTTTTAATTTAAGGCACTTTGACTTAAGGCTGAGGCAGATGTGAGAAAAGGCTGCCTGCATATTCAGCTGTTAATGCTACAGTCGTGTTCAATTAAAAATGCCTGAGGCCACAGATTTAAAGATAGGTCCTTCGAATCGGCTTGTGTTTGCTCGTCGTTAAATAATTAGGCTTTGTGGAAAAAAAAACACAGCAAAATGTTAAAATTGCTTCTACTGATTAGCAAGTACCTTAAATGAAAGAGAAAATTTGTGGATCAGTTTGTCACAGACCATAAATGAGACAGTGCAGAGACAATTAATCCCTCAGAGACTCAGACGGACAAACCAACTAGATGCAGTTCATTGCTGACTGTATGACCTTGCTGAGCAGCCTTGAAAGGCACAGGTGACCACTGTGCGGCTTGATAACTTTTCCTTGGCATGTGCTAAGTGAAATTGCTGTTTTCAGCTGTGGGGATGTTAGTCTGCAGGTTGATGGCATGCAGAGAGAAAAGAGGGAAGAGTGCAAGGTAACTGTGTCTGTTGAGCAAGCTGAGGGCATCCGGTGTCAAGCTCATTAACCTCGGCAAGAGAAATATTACAATGAGACAGAAGATATGCACGGCACTGGGTCACATCCTGAAGTGGTGCTCCTTGTAAAACCTGAACTCTCACCAACTGACACAGCAGCACTGGCATTTCATATATTAAAGGCCTTTTCCTCTAAAGAGGTAAGATAGTTTTTGAGAGGAGAATTGGGAGTTCTGTATGATATTGTAAGTAGATTTAAAT
Source organism: Toxotes lorentzi (assembly GCA_037833715.1). Lineage (NCBI taxonomy): Eukaryota > Metazoa > Chordata > Actinopteri > Toxotidae > Toxotes > Toxotes lorentzi. Next base: position 17,338,549 of record JBBMJY010000001.1, read on the forward strand.
ATTCAGAGGCAAAGGTGGCTCAGACGGGGCTGATGTGAGGTATGAGCTTGATATGTGCATTATGATGGAAGTCAGTTAACGTCATTATGCCATTACCTCGGCCTCTCGGCATATCTTCATTTATAATGCTTCTCATACAGTCATCTACAATCCTGACCTGTTCAAATAAAACCTTTGTCCCAGACAGACACAATCAGGGCGATGAGTAAACACATACACTATGTCTATCTTGCCTATTAATCTGGGCACCCAGCTGTGAGGAGGGCTTTGCTGCTCTATCTCCTCTGGTCCACACAGTAGCCAGCTGGTATTGCTGCCTGTGTTTGGACTTCATCGAGAACTCGGGATCGTTTCAATGCAACACAGATCAGAGCACACTGCTGAATGGATTATGGCTGTTTCTGTGAATATTTTGAACCTGCGTTATGGGATGACAGCCCTTCTTGTAGGTCTGGAATATGAGAAACTTAATGTAACTTTGAGTTCAACAAATACTTGAACAAATGGAGATGAGCACAGAGGTAGATAAAGTTAGTCTCCTTTTATGATGCCTTTAATAATAATAATATTAATCTAATAATTTGACAATTGCATGTTTTAGCCCTGAGATTAGTGGTGGTGATGCTCAGAGGTGTTCCTAATATTCTGCCCCCCTCATGTGTCTAAATGGAAAGGACAAAAAATTAGAAACACCCCTCAATATAATGTACTCCTGTACAACACCATAACAAACTATATAATTGCATTTACACATTTCTGGCAGTGTCAACAAAAACGAATCATGATGTAATTATAAGGTAGACTTTAAAGCATGGCTGTTCTTTGGTTCCGACTGACAGTGTTGGCACTTGCCAAAAGCCCCCTGCTTTGTATGATGTAGGACGGACACAGCCCTGAGTATGCGGGAGCTGCCAGTGATTCAGTGTGTCAAAGTAACATGACCAAAACATAACATCTACAAAGCAAAAAGTAACACCTAGTGTGAATCAGCGCTAACATTAGCAAGCTAGGCTAACTAGCTTTCTATTTCCAAGTGGAAACTTGTTAACCTAGTTTTCTAGCTTCGACCTTCTGAGTTAATAGCAAACTTAACAGCAAGTTTGGTCATCCCAAGTGTTGAAAAAAATAAAAACCAAAACAACAAAAAAGTGCATTTGTCACTGTGATGCACTATTTCCTCAGAACAACAGTTGTCTCACAATTTCTGACAGAATTGCCTGACCACATTTTGGGCAAGTACAGCTGTCACATGCAGGTAATCTACTACTGACTGGCACTTCATGGACCATTATTCCAATGTACCATAATTTCATCCCTTCAGCCGGACCTGACCACTTTAGAAGGGGTCACTTAACAATAGCCAGTAATGGCAGGGCCAGAAGAGGTGGGAAGTGATGAAGATAAGCTGTCAAAATTTAAGCTTTGGTATCTGTCAAAGCAGCCTCACGGAAGGAACAACCCTTAATGTGTTTCTTGGTAAAACCCACTTAAAAATCTGATGTGAAAAATGTGTGAATTCAATATTACATATCACATAGATTGTTTAGTGGTGTGAACTTTAGGCCTAATATGCTTATGGGTTTATGCTACGTGATCCTTGATGTAATCTGACTTGGATTTCAAAGAAAAATCAAACAGCAAGCATAAAAGACAGAGCCTAGGAACAGACACGGGGTCTGTAACTCTGCAGGTGAATATTCCATTGACATTTCATCTGCAGTGGTATTAAGGTGCGGGGCGACACTGGCCATGCGGGTAGTGGGCTGGTTCAAGCATGAAATTCATTGTCAAATACTTTTTTCAGTTTAGGGAGAAAAATGCCTGATGTGGGGAAAATAACAGGAAACACTACTTACCTGCATGAATAATGTGACATTACTAGCTCGCTTAAAACACACAATATTAAATGCTACAGAATCTGATAAAAGGCATTCCTCTTATTATCATGACCACTTAGTTATACTGAAATCCATCGTGTCATTTTAGATGGCTCAATTCATATTACATATAGGTGTATTAATAGAATATAACAGAAATCCTATTACTCTTTTGAATCTCAGTGTGAAATGCATAAATTGCAAATGGGGCGGTGCGTGGAACGTACGAGAGACCCGTTAATGAAGGACTCTGATTAGCATTTTTTAAAACTCAGTGAAGTTCTTGCATGCTAAAGGTCAGACGGCTGTTCTGACATGGGCAGATGAAAACGTTCTACTTTTTGGGGGAATGTCATGATTTGAATTAAGATTGTCAGATTGGCTGTAAGCTCGTATCACAGAGCAGGCGTCTTGTATGACCTTTTCAAGGAATTGTCATTTTCCGCCCCTGTGATGCCACCATGGCTCGGCGGGGGAGAGGCCCCTCTTCTCTCGCCATGTAATTTGTCCTGGGTGTTACCATTCACACTGCACTAGTCCCAGCCGCTCGCTCAAATGCCTATGTATCTACAGACCAGCAGGCTGCGACTACAGAATAACGAGAATATAGCTGCTCAGGTTCTACTCTATGCTCTGTGTAAAGCAGGAGAGGCCTCTGCTGTGTGCTGCTGTCGGCCTGAGCGTCACACACTCACATGCCTGCATGGCTCCAGTGCTGGAGCAACCACTGGTCTACAGCAAATATGATCGCAGTTAACGATATTAACTACACTCGCTACAACAACTACACTCATGGGCGATCAACCACTGAAGCCAGCTGTTGAAAGTTGTTGTGTGCTTTACAGTAAACTATTTTTTTTTACTCACAATGATGTGTGTTCACAACAGACAACACAACTTCAAACCCAAGTGGTGACATACTGTGTATTGACATAGTCTGTAACTATTGTTCTATTAAAGGAGTATTCGTTGCACTGGACTTCACAACAACTTAGAAGCTTTTCTAAGTACTACTGTCAAGAAGAGTTTCAGAAACCAAAATCTTAATGCAGGATCATATAATAAGAGTAAACCTGATTATCAATGAGGAAATGAGGAAACACTCCCAGGACAATGAAACATTGCTGCAAAACATGTTTCAAACCTATTAAAGGTGCTTCGGCCTGTTCACAGACTTGGGTGTCCACACATTTAACTACTGGTGACATGACTTTTGAAGTCTGCCTTCTGAGATTTGCACCTACAATGAAGATCATGCGGCATAGCAGCACTATAGCTGATGTGGCACTGCTGCCCTTTCACAGCTAATTGGTCGCTCTGCGCTCATCATCTGGTTATCAGCGGTGATTGGCTGATGGTAAGCTGCGACTGGTCATTCAAGTGTCACTAGCCTGTGTTCCTGTAATTAAAATCTGTCATCCAGAACCACATCCCTCGTCGCCAGTAAACCCTTTCGTCAGATGGCAGAGCTCAGATAAACTGTCCTGCAGCTATTTCTCTGATGAAAGAATAGAACGGCACATTTGCGGTGCAAAGCGTGAGAAACAGAAAAAAAAAATACTCAAGATATTCCCTCAAAGTTTCCTAAAGTTGGTCTTAATGTGTGAAGTAAATAAGCAAAGGTTTGTCACGTTAATAAGCAGATGAAAGATCACTGTTTTTTTCCTATTTGTCTCACTGAAGTATAGACAATAAAACGGATGCTGTCCTTATACTGTAACTCAGAAACCTTTAACTGCAACGGTGAAGTGTTTTATCATTGATAGAAAAAGCAGAACTGCTGTGGATGATGTAGAGGGAGAGAGGATGAAGCAAAAGGTATTTGATATTTTTAATGATGTTGAACATTTGTTCAGGGCTTTAACTACTGGAGGGCACTCCACTGTTGAGTTTCCACCAGGCTGGCCTTCAGAAACATGGACAACAGAAATCTTTGGAAATTAATTAGAGACAAATCCCTTCTCGCTGCTGAAGTGTGGCATTTAAGGCATTGTCCTTGGTGCTCGTATAACACCACCTTTCAGTGTCGACCCCTCTCCTTCCACTGGCTGGATAATGCAGCCTAATCCACATTAGCAATCACTCCAGTCCCTGTTGTGTAGTGGCAGTCCTTCCTAATTGCTTGGCATTATTAGGTACTTTACTTGTAAATTTGAAGAGGAGGAACATCATTCTACTGCATCCAAGCAGCAAATGATCCAATTTGCTTAATTTCCAAGTAACACCACCAGTCTGTTTTTCCCATACTGCTCCCCCTATTGTTTGCTGAGAAGAATGATAGGGGAACACATAAATAGTTGAGATGTTGTTTTACGTAATGATTATCTGAAAAATAATGTCAGAGATAAAATTTGCTAAATATACATTGATATATAAATAAAACTCCACTGACAGAGAGCAAAGAAACAGTTAAGTTTTATCAGATATGCCTGACTCCTATATAGGCCTCAAACAAATGCAGAAGTCGGACTGAAATCAGCTTGTATTCAAATGAACTACTGCCATTGTTTAGAATTTCCAAAGGAGGCAGAAGAAGAGTACCTTTGATCTAATATGACGCTGATCCTTCAGTACTGCAGAGTTGTTTACTTAATTAGAAAATGGCATTTATTTATAAATGGAGCGAGGCAGCATCAAGGCAGAAATGAGCCCCTCAGACTCACACGCTGATGATTTGCTGTTGGTGAAGAATATCAGCTTTAAATCCCTACAACGTAAATATCTGAGTGACTTAATCTCAAACTCAGACACTGGCCTGAGAGGCAGGAGAAGGGAAAGTAGTTTCACAATCTGTAACTCACTCATTCTTTATCTCTTTTCTCTGTGCCTTCTTCACACACTCAGACACAGCATGGCGTTCTCTTTCTCTCAACCTCCATGACAGTCTTTTTAAAGTTTTACAGTCACTGTCTTGTCGTCTGTTTCACTTTCTTTTAAAGAGATTTACTTATGAGTTGTTGACTGCTGGTCTCTCTTTATTTCTCTGTCTGAATTAAGGGGCATATGCAGCCCAATCCAGCTCATCTCTCCCTCTCCCGTCAGTCAGCCAGACGGCCAGTGTCCCTGGACTGCGTGTGGAGGGAGGGAGGAAAGTCATGCCACTACACACCAAAGGGAAACAAGGCAGACATGACAGCCTGATGACACTTGCTTTTGTGTATCATATCATTTTACCAATCATCTGCATTTCATTTATGTGAGACTCGGTGCACCAACGCAAAGTGTCAGGCCTGTTGGCCTAGTTAGGTTGAGAGTGAAGTTGGCTGGGTGAAAAGCGAGCTGATGAAACCCTCGTGTCCGTGGCCCGCTGACAAACCCTGGTACTCCAAATGGAAGTGGAAAGGCAGCCTTATTACAGTGCATTTCATACAGCAAATGGGGAAACAAATGTGACTTGATATCTCAGGATACCCTTTGTTGTTGTTATTACTGCTGTTGCTATTGTCAATAATGGTGATGATAACGCCTGGTGTTTTGTTTCGGTGCTCTCTTCTGTTGTCTTTTTGTTGTTCAACCCAAACAGGGTTTGTTGGCAGAAGAGCTGCTGCAGCAAGGAAGAGACTAATTTCTCACACTGAGGGCTGCACTTTGTTATTGTGATCCTCGCTGTTTGAATTTAAAACTTAAGATGAAATCTCCAGATCCCGAGTTCATCCGTCTTTAACAATGTGGTAAACAACACAGCTGTGGACTGTCAATCCAGACTTAGAGCAGAGTTTTGTCTGCAGTTAGATTTCATTCATCTTTGCAGCACTACCATATTCAGTTTGGGCATCTTGTATATTTAAAGTGTTTCTAACACTAGACGATGGACCCCTTAACTTTGCATTATTTATGATTTTTCTAAACTGGCAACCTCTTTCATGAGATTTTGTGGAATATTTACCACAGGCCTGCCTTTATTGATTGCATCAATAAGTAATTGGGGTTCTGTAGCCCTCCCCGATTTGAACTTTGTCAGTAGATAAGTCCTTCAGATAAGAACAAAGACTCAGACCCTGCTCAGACCCTTTGGATTGAAAGTAATTTCTGGGTAAGCTTTTAGTTTTGTGCTCACATATTTCCTGAGCAATACAAAAAAAGAAAAGATTAAATTGACCTTAATATTGTATATTTTATATGAATATATTTAAGTGTGGACCCAAATGCACCTTATACTGTTGTAGTCCTGCACTTAAGAGGAGCACAGATTAGCAATTAGGCCCCTCTTTCACTCTTTGTTGGCACTACTGTCAATTTTCCATAGAGACCGGAACACTTGGAGACAAACATTTAAAAGCTCTTCATGTAAAAACAGCAGGAGAACTCTGTCTGAAGAAGGTCTAAATACAGAAATGAATAAATAAATACAATAAAATGTGGGCACTGTTCTCATTTTGCAGCTTGGATGCAGCCTTGTCAAACGGCACTTAAAAGCGAGGGAGCTGGTCTTGGGGGAGGTTGAGATGTTTATTCTAATGGATGCCATAATGAATGCTTACAGAGTCAGGCCTTGGCTTCGATAGGGGGCTCTGTGCCAGCATGGTTTTAAAGGAGAGCAGTCACTGCAGCAGCCCTGGGCCCTTGGCACGCCGAGTTCTCCACAATCTCCCGGCACACACAGAAATGGCAGCAAGGACCTGGAGATAACCACCCGTGAAATCTCTCATCACAAGCCTTTGATTACTTGTCCACTATTTACTGTTTTTAAACCCTGAACTTCAAACACAGCAAATAAAACACAATTCCTGTGACATCTCCTTCCTCATAGGGCCATGTTTATTGAAGATGCCTGTCTACAAATTGTCCCGATGTTGTGTTGTTTCTGACTTAAGACTCTTTGGAAGCACAAAAACATTTAAATCAAATGCTGGATTATCACGAACTGTCTCATTTTTACATGGTTTCATGGAATCATTCAAAAATATTTAACCAAGTTTTGAAAACAAAGGCAGCTTTCTGTAGATTTTATATATGTGTGTCTGTTTTTTCAGATTAAACTGTCTATGGTGTGTACAATTAGTATAGTCTATGCGTGTGTGTGTGTTGTGTGTGTGTGTGTTGCGTGCCTGCTAGGGGTGAAGACTGAAGCGCTTTATTAAAATGATGAGAGCAAGTTCAATTTGAATCATGCAGTGCTTGTCAGTGGCTTCTCGAATTGCAGGGCTGATGAAATTGCTCTTGCGGTTATTTAAAAGCAGTTGTAATCCATCTGAAAATGCTGTGATATAATCCATTTAATTTCTTATTCCTTGCAGCAATAACATTGAGTAACAAAAATCTATCAAAGCAATGTAGCCTGGTGATTTAGTAATTATCTTTATTTTACATTACTGCAATTCAGCCAGGATTAATTGGAGTCTTATCTGAACAGAGCGGCAGGTCACTTACCTCAATACACCACAATGTGTTTTTATCTTAATCATCAACCTCCACAAACTCAATTGTGACCCACTGTGCCAAGAAATGATTATTTTCTGATGCATAAAATCAGCAATGTATACAGACAAGCACACTGAAAGTAATAGCTATAACAGAGTTTTCTTTTTTCAAAATAAAAAATAAAAGTGGTGAAATAAGAACTAAATGTGCACTGTTGACTGCTGCAGTACCTCAGATGCTATTAGTGAAAAAACAGCGTCTATAGGAGGACCAGCGCACTCTATCACATGGTAGGTGTCATGTAGTGATTCCTATTTGGGAGAACTCAACAAATATCCAGTATCGATCAACTGTTTAAGTTGAGTTAATGTATGAGCGATGCTCAATGTATTCCCTAATGGGTAACATGCCTGTAGGCAGTGCACTGGTAATAAGACCTCAGACAGCCACATAACTCAGCCTGTCTCTAAGACCACTCTCTTTTTCCTCCACCTGGGCTATCTGACATCTGATATTAGTGAAATCGCCAGCACTCTGGAAAGAGGAAGAGGAGGAAAGAAGGAGAAGAGAAGGAGCATTACAAGGCCTATGAAAGCTGTAGCGGGTGAAGGAGCGGTAATTAGAGCTTTATTCACTATGAAGATACCAAAGTGGTTTTGTTTCTATCATTGTCTACATGTGTAGAGTACAGATTATTAGATTAAAGAGGTGTTTTTTCTGTGGTGTTGTTTTTTTTGTTTGTTTGTTTGTTTGTTTTTTTGTAGCTCATTTCTGTTTCTTACATTACTGTCAACCATTTTCCAAAGCAAACATTTTAGATCTGGAGAATGTAGTTTCCTACTATCTGAGAAGCCAATAGTTTCTATTCATGTCACTGCAGTACAAAAATTAACTTGTAGTGACTTGAGCCTCGTTTGAGACAGTTTGTATATCGCAGTGAACATTTTATTTTAGTTTATATAATGATCTTCCCCCATTTTTAAATAGTTAAGTATTTCACTGATGATCAGCCTCTCCCCTTTTTCTTCAGTTTTTCCCCGTAATTTTTGTTCTACTTTTTCTTCTTTATATTTATATAATTTACTGTATTATCCAAATTTTGTCATGTGTACAAAGCAATAAAAATCGCCCCAAAAAAACCCTTCTTGCATCACGAAGGTTCAGTATTAAACTCTCACAGGGAAGCTTTAACATCCAAAATGCGTCTCCAATCACCACTTGACTGCAACAACACCAACACCAACCCAACAACAGCATTACAACACAATAAGAATGCAAGTGGCTGCTTGGACCTAAATCCATCTGACCAGTTATGCTGTGTTTTCAGAAGTGGTTGTCTGTGCTGTAACACAATTAGTGATAAAAGGGCTGTAACATGAAAAGCTAGAATTACCGCCTTGTGGTTATATGCCTTCGCCAACCAGACCAGTCTACATGTTTACATTCATGTCTGTCCAGGCTCATATATGTAGTGGAGACTTTTCAAACCTGCAGCATAGAAGCTCTATACAATCACCACAGCTTTAAGGTGGACGCCCAAGATTTGTGTCACCAAATCAGTATTTGGCCAAATGGCTCCTGGGTTATGGCATTGACTAATGGCCAGAAATAGGTTTTAGAAGAAAATGATGACATCAGAATGAAGCTGACCTTTGACCTTGGGATATAAAATGTCATAATTTCATCAGTTTATCCTAATAGATATTTGTGTGAATCTTTTTCATAGTTAGCCTACGAATTCTAGTGTTAGGGCCCGAAATGTTCTTTGAAAGGTCACAGTGAAATTTGACCTTTGACCACCAAATTCTAATTAGTTCTTCCCTGAGTCCATGTGGACTTTTGTGCCAGATGTAATTAAATTCCCACCAGGTGTTCCAGATATATCGCATTAACAAGAATGGGACAGACGTGAGGTCACACTGACCTTGACCTTTGACCTCTGACTACCAAAATCTCATCAGTTCATCCTGGAGTTGAAATGAATTTGAAGAAAATTCCCTCAAGATGCTGCTGAGATATCGCGTTCACTAGAATGTGACAGACGGACAACTCGAAAACATAATGCCTCTGGCCATGGCTGTCGCTGGCTTCGAGGCATAACAAAGGGATCTCCCTTTAATGTGTGTATGTGTGTGTGCGTGTGTGCGTGTGCGCCCTAGTGGTGTTAAGAACATCAGTAGTGGTCTGTTTGTTGCCTGCCTGCTGATGGATAAAACACATAAAGGACTGTCCTCACTAAGATTAATTGATTCCTTCACATTTGGATTCAGTTCAGAGAACCAGAGAAATTGGTTGTTTTGACAGTGGCATGGCTCTCACTCACTCACTCACTCACTCACTCACTCACTCACTCACTCACTCACTCACTCACTCACTCACTCACTCACTC
>JBBMJY010000001.1:17348275-17371554 GCA_037833715.1 Toxotes lorentzi
CACTCACTCACTCACTCACTCACTCACTCACTCACTCACTCACTCACTCACTCACTCACTCACTCACTCACTCACAACAAAACACACACTACTTAAATATATATGGTATGTACATGGACAGCTTTAAAACTCTCTTCATAGTGAGGGGAGACCTTTTCTTCTTCAGCTGTTTTGGTCCATTAGAATCAGAATTAGCAGGGTTATTGCCACAAACATAATGATTATGAGGAATCACTGGGGCCATCCGTTTAAAAACACATCTTTTCAGGACTTTTAAGACATTACTTGTGCTCTTTAAATCACTTATGCCATGCTAACAGCAGCGCTGTCTTCTTGGAAAACATTTTTCCCATCACAAGAAATAAATACATCACAGGCGCCCAGGTAGAAGAATCATTATTTTTTATTTGAATTTACCTTGCCTGTAGGTATGAGCGTATTGATGCTGTAGCAGAACATGCACAACAGGGCAAAATAGAAACATGTAAACCCTTGGCTGTGGTGGGACTTCATGATGGCATTTTCATGTATTTTGATCATACCCTCTGCACTCCTGGAAAGCCTCTCACATGTTCTGTGGCATAAGTGCTCATGTCTAATGCCCTCAGAGGACGTTTTGGTCTGTCTCTATGAGTCTAATTTAAGGATATCTGCATGAATTGGGAGGGCCTGGGGCCAACCATCTCATGTCTTTTTAAAGGAGGGGGAGGGTTGTTGCGTTAGTAGGCCCTTTCGGGACAGGAGCAGCATTTCAGATAAGATCGGCGGTGGGATGTGGTGAGCCGGGCCGTTTGTTCTCGTTGGCCATCTCTCATGTTGCACCACTGATTGGGAGGAAAGCTAAAATTGCTTTCACCGGGGCTCACTCCAGCAGTAGGCAATGATAACTAACAATGCCCCCGGGACCTAGTTAAAGCTGCATCACACGCGTTGGAAAACCACTTTAATGTGGCAGCATTAGGAAGCTGTCAGTTGGGTTGGTGGGGAAAACAGATTCCAACTCATCGTGGATTTTGAAAACATTTGTTATCCTCACTTCAAAAATGCATACAATCACGCAGACATTTTTAATTTCATTTCACCCTGCTTACCATGAAGCAAAAAAGGTCTAAAGCGAGGATACAGAACAGAAAATTACCATGCTTCCGCTCTTCTCTCAAACCCTCGGCTGCCTCGCTCAGTCACAGGGAACGTGGAGCTCTTTTCATGCAGAAATGCAGCAGGTTGCAAGCTTCTCTTGTTTTACTCAACTTATGATTCAGGTACTGTTCAGTGCATGTACTCTGCACTACTTACATTATTGACCCATCTGGGCAATTTCTCTAAGTGCTACTTAAAATTAGTGCTACTTATAGCTGCTGCTAATTACACTAAAGCTTTCCTTGTCAACTGTAAAGCAGAAAAACAATATAAATAGTCCTCTTTTTGAAGCTCAATATGATGGAGCTGTTTCTCAAACACCACTTTCATTAAAAGCATACCTTACGTATTTCTCTGAATGGCACCCAGTTTGAGAGAAAGAGGTTGATCTGAACTGGTTTACTTTGTAAAAACTACTGTTTTTCCTTATAAATTTTATATGAAAATGTCTCGATGCAAATATGCAATATTTAAAAACTTCCCAAAAAGTCCCAAAAAATCTAATATAATCTAATCATTTTGAGAACTGTGAGAATGGTGAAGCACTGGACCAGGGAACCACAACAACTTATTACACAACTGATTAACATCTCCATTGGAGAAAGCCCAAGAAAGAAAATTGAGAAAATGAAAGCAAACGGAGAAACTATATTGATCAATTTTACCATTTACAGTTATGAATTTATGTTGACCTTCATATGTGTTTCCCTTAATTTGTTGTGATAGTGCTTCCTGCCAGGCATGAAACTAACAATCACATATCTCATCTACTCCAACAAGGTAATTACTTCACAATAACTTCACAAAGGTACCAAAGTGCTTCTTTTACATGATTTGCAATGCTATAAAAGGAGTTTGCTTATTTATTCATTGTCTTTACCCACCTGTATATCGCTTAACAGGGCCTATGTGTGGAATTATGGTTGACTCATTCACTGTTCATTATATAGAACATTTCACAGTTCATACAGCACTATGCAAGGTTTTATTGCCAGACATCACTTTTCATATTCAGATTATCCACAGTGTATGTTGCTATATTAGACTTCATTAATTACTATTGCATGTCACTGCTTTTTTTTTCAATTTAGTCATTATATAGGAGTTTAATAATTTTATCATCTGACAATCTGGGCAGCGAAAATTGAGAAATGTAAGAGTCACTTTTAAAAATTTATGATGTTACAATGACAAAAGAAAATTTCTCGCACTAAGCTTGGAGACTAAATGACTGTTAGCTAACGCGTCATAAGCTTTGATATATGAGCAATTTAGAGTTCATTTCTAATACCAGACTGTCAGAACTGGGAGGCAGGACATTATTAGTGACCTTTAACCTGTTACAGTATTTCTCATACTTCTGTGCTTTCATGTTACTTTTATATGAAATTAGAAATTCTACTCAATAGTTAGGGAAAACTGATACTGTATGAAAATATGTGTTTTGTTTTTTTTTCCAAGATGAAGTTGAAAACACTTCTTGCTTTTTCCTACTGTGTTTTATCCTCAGCTGCAATAACATTACATAAGTGGGACATTACTGTTCTTCCTAGGACAAAAGCTTTGTAAAACAGTATATAGCATAGCATAGCATAGAATAGCATAGCTCCACATTTGCAATGCACATTTGATCACAGATAGGTTTCGCTGCTTCTATCAAACAAGGATAGAAGTTGAGAGAAGTTGGTAGAAGGTTAGCTGAAGTGGCTGTGTGGTTTGAACTAATTGTCTTTCTTTGGATGAGAGCCAAGTAAAAAAAAAACAACAACAACAAAACCCCTTCTTGAATTAAAATAAATGCTGTCAGTATGTATGAATTTGCAAGGTAACTTTGAATTATATTCATTCTATCACTGAAAAAGACCACTTATATGATTTCATTAATATCAACAATAAATTAAACTGTATATACTGTTGAAAGAACAGACAGGCAGATAAGGGCTGAGAGATTGTTCCAGCTCTTCTTAGCCAGTAAATCAACATCTTTGTGCTTTGTTTTTACCAGTTGTCTCACTGAAAATGAACAGTATTCCAGTCTGTCACCTTTAGAGAGCTTGGCCTTTCAACAAGCTTTGGCAGTCAGTGTAAAGTGGGAACACCTGGTTTGCAGTGGCACTTTAACACACAACTCGGGTGATTCATGACAAGCTGTAATGTTAAGCTTCTCCCAACACACCAGGCAATTTCTCAATCACAAAATTTGGTGATATGGTAATTCTGTGTTTTGCACAATGATAGTCATCTCTGTAATGACTTGCCTCTGTATACTAGTTTAAAAAAGAGACATGCAGGCTTTAAATGTAGGGTCATCACTCTCTTTAATAATGAGTGTAATTAAAATAAAAGCAATTCATTTTCAAACATGCAGCCAGCGGGTTAGATGGGAATTATAATGCTTATTAAAAGTGTTTATTTATTTCCTCTTTGAAAAGAAAATGTCAAAAACAAGGTATAATATGAAGTCTCGTCTATACAAACACTCCACTCTGGCATAACTCTGATCACTAAACAAAGGACACCCTATCTTTGCTTAATGCCTTCTCCTCCATTTGGCAATGATCTCTGAGTGTCCAAGAGGTGTTCTTATCCATTTAATATATGCTCACAGTGTATCCTGTCAAATATAGATTTGAATCAATAGCACTCTGGAGTGGCTCGTTAAACTTAAATCAGCTTGGAAGTGGTGCATGCCTGCCTCACAGCTGCTGTCATTAACCACCGCCTTGCAGATTATTGGAGAAACGTCCTTGTGTGAGCAGATCCACCAGTTTACCTGAGGACTGTTGGCTGGAACTCCAATGTAAGCTGAACCAGCACTGAGGCACAAACAGCTTATATCCCCACCATTCGGTCTTAACGCAGCACTCCACCCAAGATCTATATTTTGAGTGTCAAACATGCCCCTGCGCTGGCTTGAAAAGTGGCTGCAGAAAGTTTTCAGTTTTTGTCCTTCAGAGAACATAGCGGCTGCAGTCTGCTTGAATTCATGTCAGTTACCACGAATTCCCATGGCGACCAGTTGTCCCTCATGCGCAAGCCTTTCGAGTTTGCAGGTAGATGCTGGTGCATGTTAGAGGGCTCTTGCTTTTTTGACTACTGCCTCCAAAATGACAATTCAGTTCAATCGACACCTCTCTAAACCACTTTCAACAAAAACTGAACATTTTAACCTCAGTGAAGGAGAATTTATTTCAGGCCTGTTTTATTTGACAGCATCACTCTTGGCTAGGTGTACAAAATAAACTGCCAACTACCTGTGTATTGAAATTCAAAAGCTTTTTAGTTTGAGTATCGTTAGGATTACTTCTGAGTATGTGAGCTATCTCCATGACAACTTAGCAAACCCCATACTCTAAGGAAGGCTATGAGATATGGTCGAAAGCTCTTGAAAAAACAGAAAGAGAACCCTGACATAATTTTTTTTTTCTTAAAAACTTTTTTGTAATATACTGTGTAAAGTCACTGTATATTGTTTTCTGTCTAAACTAATACACCACAGGTGTGCATCAGCTGGGTTGGATGTTTTGCACCATGACTGCTCTGATTTTTTTTTTCAGATTTGCTGCCTTGAATAACAAATTCCAGTTACTGCTTTTTGGCCTCTTCTTTTGTTGGGCGATTGTGTGTTCTGGACTTAAAATGTCTGGACTTGAATGACTGGCAGTAAAGAAACTCAACACACAATTTGCTGTTAATAAGTTAAGAAACATGCAGTACAAAACCCCCAACATGGTCCTTGCTCTCTTGTGTGTTAGGGTTAGGCTCCTCTTTTTTCCAAATGCATGGGTAACTAAAAATATTAAGAAGAAGTCACTCCACTTTTCTGTAAAGAGTCTATTGCACAGCCACGCCTTGTGGGAAAGGGTTAACTGCAGCAGAAACAATAATGAGAGCGCAGTGAGACGTGTGAAGTAATTAGTCAGTCTGCTCTCTAATATTTACCCAGTTAATTATTTGTGAGTATTACTCTTGTCTTCCCTTCTGATGGCTGCCTGTGTTGTTTTTTCCACACCATTTGTCACTGTCCACCTCTTGTGGGTTCTCATCCCCGCTTCCTGTCGTTTTTCTTTTTTCCCAATTTTTCCCTTCGTTTGCTGTGGCAGGAGAGTGGCATTTTGGTGAACCCATGCCAGCGGAGGTGTTACACTGCTGTCCCTGGTTGTGCGAGGTCAACTATGATTATTTATTCATCTGTCTGTTTGTCTAACATTAGAAGCAAGATGTGAAAATGGTTGCTAACTTTCCAGAGTGGTGCACACCACAGAAAGGTCAGAGTGAGGACAGATAGGTTCAACTCTGACTGTGAATAACGTAAGCCTGTGATGCCCCATGATGAGAGGACTCTACAAGGTTGCACTTGGCCACAGTGAACCTTACATACATGCCTTTTGGTAATTATAGAAATAGAGAAATGCAGAGATGTGAAATAATCAGATCTATAGAAATATACTGAGGTGGATGGATAGTGTCAATATTACAACCTTACAACAAACTTGAAGGATCAGTTCGACATTTTGGGAAAACCCAAAATGTAAAAACAATACATTAAGTTTTTACAGGGGGTCATGAGCTGGGTTATTTCTTGGCCCTGAGCAGTGGATTCCTGGAGTCTTGTCACCATGAGATTGCCAAACAACCAGCGGAGACTCCAGGTAGGCAGATGTTGTTCTTCTAGCAACTGGCTGCTTGCTGTAGCCTTGTATTTAAGATAAAGATATAAGAGTGGAACCAATCTTCTCATCTGACTCTTGGCAAGAAAGTGAATACGCTGATATTTCTCAAAATGTCAAACTATTCCTCTAACTTTACAGAACTATAATTGTCCATCAGCCACTATAAGTGACGTGAATGGATATAGGAAAAGGAAAAAAAATCTATTATCTCTGTCATTGTTTAATTAATGTTTCACATGTGGAGGAAATATGTTGCTGGCCAGTGAAGGTGGGGGAAGGGTCAAAACAGGGGAGTAGGGTGGGATTGGTCGTTGAAAGAAAGACAAAACAGTAATTATTTCATTATGGCATGACAGCAATAATATTACAGTAGTGCAGTTTGCAGTGTGCTTATCTGTGGAACAAATGAGCTCTCCCCCAGGAGAGCAGACTGCAACACTGAGCCTAAGGTAGGGTTTGCATTGGTGTCTTTCTTTCTCTCCCTTTAACACACACTTTCTTTCCCCTTTCTCAGCTACCTTTTTAATATTCTCATTCATAGCACATGCAATTATTTTGAAAATAAATTTAGCACAGATAAAAAAAAAATTGGGCCTCTTGGGTGACGCAAATGACTTCCTTGTTTTTATTAGAAGACAAGGTGTTTATTAGGGGCCTTGTTGGCTTATTGCAGGAGGTTTCTGAGTTTGAGTAATTGTCCAATTAGGTGTAATTTCAGGATTGGTGCTAACCCAGGCGATTGTGCTGTAAGAGGAAGACTACCACCGGGACACACATTAATGAATCCCACTGAGACCTGTCTACCTTTAAGAAAGAGAGACTGTGTCTGCTTCTGTTTCGCCTTCCCAAATCTTTTTAACGAGGCATTATAACTGGGATTTACAATTGAGTCACGGCACTACTTCTCCCTCCCCCACTTCATCGTTCCTTATTCTTCGCCGTCTGCGCGCTGGGTTACAAAAATAATTTATCATTCATGTTATTTCAGTTCTCTGAGCAATTGCCTCTTATTCAAACAGAAAGGTTACCTTAATTGTTATGTAGCTCAGCTATTTATGCCCTGGCATAAAAATGCATGTTTGCTGCTTCATGGAAAGGTCACTCATTACAACCCAAATAACTTTTTCTCTGTCGGTGTGAGCTCCTCAAAGTGTTTGTTGGCTACTTCACACTGGGAGATGGAACAAGGGTTTTCAGAGAGGGCTCCAGAGGTTCACAGTAGTTGTCCCTGATCTGATGTGTTGAACTTGTTGTCTTTCCCTCTCTTTTGTAGCATAACCTTCTCTTTTTCCTCTTTAAAGGAACAATTTAACATTTTGTGATATATACTTATTGTCCCTCTTGCCGAGACTTAGATAAGAAGATGGATACCTTTCTCATGTCAGACTGTTAAATATGAAGCTACAGCAAGGACACACAGGAGCTTAGCTTAGCCTTAACCTGTCAGCACCCCTAGAGCTCACTAACCATCCATAACATGCTAGTGAGATTTAGAGGTGTCAGTAGAAGAATTTTGTTAGCTTTGACAGAGCAAGGCTAGTTTTTCCCCCTGTTTCCGGTTGTTATACTAAGCTAAGCTAACCGTCTGCTGACTGTAACGCTATCAAACAAACATATTTCCTAAGAAGTGGAACTATTCCTTTAACAAAAACTATTATCTTTCCCTTATCTTGACCATGTGCCTTGAGTGGGCAAAACAATTATAAAAATATTAATTGTGCTTTGTTGCCAGGAGCGGCCATTGTAGGAAAACCATTTGACCGTTTCAGTTTAAAGGTTTTTATGTTGGCAAGGAATGTTGCTAATATGAGAACACGATAAAAAATATAATCCAGGCGGCTTAATGTTCCTTACAACATGGAGACAGCGCTGGCAAAAGAGATGGACAAACACAGAAAGAGAAAGAGACAGAAAATGAAAAAAGACAGAGGAAACAGAGGACAGCATAAGGGTGAGAACTGGGAGGACCTGTAATAGACACACAGAAACTGAAATATTAATAAGGGTGAGGGCTGTGATGTTTAAACTCTCGGACAGCATCCCCCTGCATGTGTTTACAGGCCTGTTCTTTGTGGACAAATAATAGGTGTTAGGGTGGTCTAAAAAATTCAACATACTGCATAATGTACAAAGTTCTGGCACAGAAACAGGAAAAATAGCCAGGTGCCTCTATCATAAAAGGCCTGGTCTTCACAATATGTCCACACTTGCTCCGTGTACCACTCTGTTGTTAGATCTGTATGGGCTTAATGCTTCAGCAGGACACAGAGGGTGGAGATGAAGGGAGAACTGCACACTGGGAGAGTCTTCATTAGCCCAGAGCTCAGTGCAACAGACATTGGTTCACACCACCTGACCCCTGGGCGTACAGTGCACACGGCCAAGGAGTGGACATCACGCAGGCACACTTGCCTCCAGCCAGTGGGGAGATAAAGCACTAAGATGTTCATATGGATGCTAGCCGCATTAAGAGAAATGTGTTTGAAGCTCACATCTAGTTTGGGTTCATGTCAAGGTTGCATTACACCCACCCACCCACCACCAACACCACGCTCTCTTTCTCCCTGTCTCTGGTTCATCCCTTCTCACATTAGAGCCTCTCACAGTTTCACCACAACCACTGACACCACCACCACCAGCACATCACATCCTCGCAACAGCTACCCACTGCTCATCTTCACACTAAACCTTGTCCTTCTTTCAGGCTTACGTCTCAACACTCCCTCAGAAATAAGCCATTTCAAAAAGATTCATGAGCAGCTGGAGCTGCCATGCTGTATAACTGCAGCCATCACAGGCTTCTTCGCTGATACAGCCTGACGTCTCAAAAGGCTGCGGGATTCAAAACAAAATCAGGTTTCCTGATCCAGCGACAAACTGAGCTATTGGGAAAGCGCTTTTGCTAAGACTCTTTGTGACATGATGATTGGGAGACAGGCTCAAATTCCCTATGAATATGGATGCAACTGTTTATGCCTCTAGGAGAAGAAATCAAGCACATACTTGACTGGTAAATATTTGTTAAAAAAAATCTTGGAATGCTTTTGGCAAGGTAGGCTATATATCTGTTTTGTTAGGGATAGATTATTTCTTTCCAGTGTGTGGGCTTGGACTGTCAGTTCATACTATCCTAAAAAGGATTATCTGATGCACCTAGGTCTGATTTCAATTTGAATAGGTGTGAATTTATTTTGCAGTTCTCAATATCACATACAAATAAGTCCCCTATAATCCAATTCCACCCCCACCAGAAAAAAAAGGATGAAATAAGAATCTCATTATACTGTCCTGCTTTATGTTGGCTTGTTCTCTCACAAACAATCTGCTGAATTCAACATCACAGTGTTTACTCGCAGCTCTTGAATGGACAGAAATGTAAGTGAATGACACGTGATATTTTCTAATTTCATAAAATTCAGGTACAGAAATTCATCTCCAAGCAGTAATTCATTTTGAAATACCTGCACCCCATGTCTTATTTACTGCCCCTGCGATGCTGAATTCATAGTGATTGAATGTGGTGGTATGAAATTAGATTGCATTGTGTGTCTCTGGCTAATAATTCCAGATGGAATAGTTCCTCACTCTGCTTGACATGATGCACCCAGAGAGAAATATGGAGGCAGAGAGGGAAAGTTAAGGTTGCTTAGGTTCATTTGGAGGCCTTAGAAGCACAATGAATCAAGCTTTACTAAACCTTGGGAGTGGTGAGAACCTGTGTAATTTGCTCTGAGAAGTGTTCTCTGAGGAGGTGTGTGGTGCTTCTGGCCCCAGGAAGATGCCTGCCCTCTTCTGTGAGTACAGTGTGATGTGATGATAAGATGAGGTGTCCTGTTTAAGAGCTTGATTAATGGCAGAGGATGAGATGGCCTCTCAGCACAGATACTGTTTGGCTTTACTGAAGCACACTTGTGTTCAGGCAGGGGGAGAGTGCCGGGGGTGCTCCACTTTATCCTAACCCAAACCCCAAATTACCAACACCACTGTCACCACAGCTCATCTTTACTTAAGGCATAATGGCAAAAATCACGATCAATTTTCACAAGTCCATTGGAGCAGACTCCTTCATTATGTTTAAAAACCATTCACACTGATTGATCCACGATGAGTGCATGGTATTGATAAATAATTAAAAAGCTCTCAGTTTAATTTGGGGGTAAGTAGAGGATGAAGAGTGTGGGGTGGGGGTCGGGGCTGGGGTTGTGTCAGGCCAGTGGGCTCTTAGTTGGTGTAATGAAGCCTGGCCCCCTGCAGTGGCACGCCCAGCCTCAGCTTCCTGTCTGCCTCCCCACTTTGTCCCAGTGGACGCACAACCAGCTGGATTCGTCTGCCATATTTGCAGCAATCAATGCAATCCGGCTAGAAAGAAAATCAATAAGATGTGTCCACTTATGCTTCAGAGTGTAGGAGAAGATCCTTTGCTGGGGCAAAGCTGCAAAACCGACACTTAAGATTTCATAAAATGTTCTGTGAGGTGTCCTTGTGGTGTTTGGGTGCTCCACATTTTTCATATTTTCTTTTTTTAATTCACGGCATACCGCACATCTTACACTGAAACACAATAATTTCATGATGCAATGAGTTCACCAAAGGCTACAAAGAAAGGCTCTTTACAAAAATTCTTTGGAGGACAACACAACAAAAAGAGTGTTGTTGACAGTAGCTCACAGATATTAGTGCAAAGGACATACTGACAGAGTGTTCCCAACAGGAAGATTACAGCAGAATTTGTTTGTTCAGAGACAAATGACCTGTTTAGTTTGGAGGACTTGTTCACTGACAAATTGGGGTTAGCTGCTCGGGTCCATTTTTGTAGGTGTCTTAGATCTACAACTACTGATTTTTGATTGTTTTTGATTTAATCTTTTATGTTATATTATATATTATATGTATGTAAATCTATGATCATAGAAATAGGATAATTGTCTTTCAATTTGGTAACAGAATGCCTTGGCCAGATCTTTAGTTGTCAATGTAGCCAGTTTGAAGGGACTTTTTAACATCCAGAGAAATGGTGGCTCTATCAGGGAAGGAGCTCTGCTCTGTGGCCTTTCTTTTTTCTGGGGGATGGGGGTGGGCGAGCTGTGTTGACAAAAACAGTTCAGTGAAACACCAAAGAAACATGTCCACATAGTGTTATATTTGAGGGTATCAGAATGTATTGGACTTTTTTGGAGAGGAGTGTGTGTGAAAGCCTGGCATGGAGAAGGTGTTGTCCTATACTCTGGGGTTCATCAGCTCATGGGGGTTTTTAATGTTCAGCCCACCAAATCCTCCACCCCCTGCTATTGCCACCTGGCTAAACCAGTTAACACCGCAGGCTTGAGGTCATGGCTCAGTGACCCTGGTGCAGACAGCTCCTAGAGGTGTGATATGAGGCCTCTGGGGGTGTCTGTCCCACGGCCTCACCCACTGCTGAATATCACTACATACCAGTCATGGACTCACACCTCGACTGAGGAGCATGATGACTGTAAATCTCAAACAAAGCAAGGTCAACTCTGACACAGACAGATGGACACACACGTGCACAAACACAAAGTGACAGGCACATAACAGCTAAACTGGACAACTGAACACACACAGTCTGTCTGAGGTGGTGTGTGTGACATCCTGAAGTTGCCATTTACTGTCTCCCAGTAAACAAAAAGCAGCAGAAAAAAAAGAATATTATGCTGTGTCACACTTTTTAGTGCTGATATCTGTCTAATTGATGACTTTGTGCCACATCAATCCATTATGCATAATTTAACATGGATCAAGTCCCACATTAACATAATCACCCATTGGATATTCTGCATAGTGTGACACGCTAGTGAGGAGCAGAACCCCAGCCTGAGAAGGAGTGACAGGGGATATGCACCCTGCATGAGTTGGCAAACACACCCACACTTTCCTCCATACACACACTCACTCACACACACACACACACACATACATGCAGCGTAGGCTGGGATCGGGCTGATGTTAAGATGTCAGATCCTTATTCGCTTTAAGCAAATAGTGGGAGTCCGGTCTGAGCATTTTGTGTTTATGCAGAGCCACATTTGAATAAACAGCCACACACACACACACACACACACACACATATACACACACAGTGAACAGCTTGGAGAGTGAGGGGTGTAGAGCCGCCTGCTTAGACGCTGCCGTTTGCAATCACTAAGCAGCTTTAGTGTCTCCTACCACAGTCCTGATTTAAAATTCATAAATGCTAATCCTTCATAATTTACAGTTTAAAAAGCAGCCCTGCTCACAGGCCCTGTGGCCACAGCTCTGTCAGAGTAATTATACCAAGGAGCTGGGAATGGACTACTAGCAGAGACTTTCAGCAGTCAAGGAAATCCCCCTCACTGGCACCAGACCCAATTACTCCAAATACCTAAACAGATTATCAAGTCATTTTCCAGTTCAATCCGGACATAGGTGCCAAATCGGTGTTATACTTTAGTCAGGTGGGTAAATAGCATTAAAGTTGGGACATGCCTGTTTCTTATTAAGTGGACAGTATGCCAAGTAATTTTATTAGCCATTTCATTTAATTTGTGGCCCCAGCAATTGTCTTTTACAAGGTTACTAGGCTGTCTCTCTTCCCCTGGTGTCAGAGGGTGATTTGCTGCCCTCTCACTGTTCACTGACATTGCAGTGTGTATGTGTATATTCTGTATATATACGTGTGTGTGTGTGTGTGTGTGTGTGTGTGTGTGTGTGTGTGTGTGTGTGTGTGTGTGTGTTAACGTCACTGATGAACGGATGCCTCTATCTGGGGAGGTGCCAGTTTCTAAAACAAATTCTTTGTCCTTGCGAGGACAAAATACATTAGTTTAGATGTAGATTATCTGTGATTCTTTCATCCAAGGTCACTAATAGAAAGCCATTATCAAAATGGTTTGATTTCACTGTAATGGTCCACAATGACACCACAAAACCATTGAAGGTCCCGTGAAAGGGCCCTGCTTTACAAGTAGAAGCTCTCAGTGCAAAATGGCTCACCATCCTTTTAAATGCATAATTTAGTAGCTATCTCAAATATTGATTCATTTCTCATCCTGATGTAGTGTATGACAGTGAAAGAAGTATAGACATATGTAAAAGAAAGGGGTGTTTAGTCATTTGTGATGACATTGTTTTCATCAGTACATGGTAATACACAATCGAGCCTTTAATTTTACATGATATCAAAAACTGGGGTCTGAACGACTCTAGAAGAGATCAAATGAAAGCATGAAACAGAAAATGTTAAAAATTCAGACCGAGTCGTGGGATAATCTGTCAAGTAAAGCAAGAAACTGCTGAGATCTTAAATGATACACATTAGTCAGTGATGTAAATCCATTACCAGGGCAGCAACAGATAATTATCACTGTAGATTCATCTTCAGGTTGTTTTCTTTATTAATTGATCCACTGTTTTTTCCACAGAATTTCAATCAACTTGTCAGTTAATCAACTAGTTGTTTCAGCTGTGATGTATATAAAAGTGCAATTTAATTTACACTAATATTTTCATAGTTATTACTATTATTAGTAATAATACTACTATTATTACTTGTATACTATTTATTTAATGTTTTTCAAATCACTGTGTTATTTACTGTGATTAATATTAGAAAGTCTGCTCCCTTCAGTCTGCAGATGAAGCCACTCATATTTCAATTTATTTGTTAAAATGTCAATCAGACCTGAATTACAAAAACAAATACATTTCACAGCTCCCTTTGTTTTACACTGCAAATACTTAGAAAAGACCACAGTAACTTTTATTGTCTTTATACCTGATATTTCTCTGTTCTCGCAGAGATGGCCACAACCCCAGACAATGGCTGAGCACTACATCACAGCGACTCTCATCTCTAAGTGAAAGAAATCAGGATTCTATTAGAGCAGATTAGGACAACTGCACTGGACATCATGTCACAAATCCCAAGCTTTAAAGTTTCTCTGTCTTTTCTCTGTAACCATCAGCCATAAGGAATGACTCGGCCATCACTCAGACGTCTATTCCCTTTTTTTTTTAACAGTATATCTGCAGAAGACCACTGGTATACTGATGCCTGCGTGTGTGACTAATGCTATTAAGCTTTGTTTTAGGCACAAACACACACCAGTCACCAGCAATCCACCTTACTATTGGACTAGTTTACTGACATACTGCACGTCTAAAGTAATTGCTTATGCAGCAAAGAACTGAATTAATTTCACATATTGTCTTGGAAATAAGTGCAGTTTGAATGTGAGAAAAGTGAAAGGGAATTACATGGTTTGTAATAGAGCTAGCCTAATATTAGAATAAAGTACTCTTTCAAATCCTCTTGCACCCTTATTTTGTTTCACAGAAAACTGCACATTACAATTGCTATAATTAGCTATTTGTTTTTGAGAAGAAACCTGTCTCAAAGAGTGAGATTACTGCATCAGTGATCTAACTTCAGGTCTTTGAGATCTTGCTTTAGCCCAGGGTGGTGAGCAACTTACAAAAACAACTCTGTAGGTCGTGTGTGAGAGCAGCTTGTTAAGACTCTTGGTTACGTTTTATTGTTAAGCAACCTAACCAAACCATGACTAAAAAGCATAACCACGTGTTTATTACTGTAACCATGACGACAAAGGTCCGGTACACATTCACAAAATACCACAATTTCCAAACGACAGCAGCACGTTAGAGGTGTCGTTCACCTGGTAGAAAACTGCCACTGAAACAGATGCAAAAACAACTCTCTGTTCACCTGATTCACTGCTGCTCACTGTCAGATAATTAATTGAAACCGCTGCTTTTATTTACTTTGTGGCGCAGCAGGTCGCTTGCTCACAGTGCTGTGTGGACAGTGTTTGAACGGAGCACAGTGGGGTGTTTTTGACACGTCATTCCAGGAACAAACAGCTGGATCAAAGTGTATGAATCGGTCCTGATCTTGATCCTGTGAATGAGTTTGGGACATCATTACTTTTCTATGTTTTCAGGGTGTATGTTATGGTTTATCATTATAGGCTTTCTTTTGTTAAACCTACTGACTTGTGTCTACTGTCAGTGTCCCAGTTGTTAATATGATCCTCGGTGTGGATCATATTAACATGTTTATATGGAACACACAGTGAATAACCTGGTTACTTATATATGATTCTTACACAGTGGTGTGAGCCCATGAACTGCGGGGTCACAAAATAATTAACAGTCAGCAGGTTAATGATATGTCAGCTAGCATTAGCCCCCAGTAGAGTGTGTCCCTCTATAGAGTTTGCCTGCATTTTTCTCTCAGCATCAGGTGTTCAGTGTAGTGGGGTTTATATTTTAAGAATTTAATGCATGCATTGGATGGCAAACATGGATTTGTAAAAGTAGAAAGGGGGTCTGAAAATAATTCCAAAATGTTTCTTCCTCCTCTTTAGTACCTCTCTAGGTGGTGGAGCCCTAGGTGGCCGCTTAGCTCGGCTATGGCTAAAAACAGCTCTGCCTGATGATGTGCATTTTGGCAAACGTATTCATAGCCATCACTTCCTGTTGAAGCAGTACTCTCTCTCTCTTTGGCCATAGAAATCCTCTTATTTTTTGTTTTATAATTTTCTGTCTTCTGACATGAATTTCACACAATTGCCAGTAACCACTTTATTTCAGGAAAAATAACTTTGCAAACTGAAGCTTCTTAGCATGTTGAAGTGGCAGTAGTGTATATTAGTGCCAGTATTATCCCACAATGATAATCTTAGTGGCTTTTCATGTTAGTATTTTTTTAAATCATACAACCACAATTTCTATGGCTTATTTGTATTTTCCAGTTTTTGTAATTACGCAAATTAATTAATAAATTTGTGTAAATGAATTATATATTTTATCCTGCTTAATATAACATAATATACTATTGCTTCTGCACCTATACTAATTTAAATCAATGTATCACCCAATCTCACATTATGTGTGCTGCTTTTGCATATGTTGCTTATGATTGGTTGAGAAAGGCGATTATTAATCCAGTTAACCATCATGACAATTACCCTTTAGTATTGTAGTCTGACGATGATGAACTCACTTCATGGAACAGGCCCGAGGTCTATTACTATCAGTGTTCAAAGAAGCAGTGTCAGAATGACAACAGACTCGCACATGCCACCGTATATCTCCTCCAAAACACATCATGGCTTCTAATGTGTCAGGTTTGTGGTGCAGCAATTTCACAACCAAATAGCTCGCAGGAGTGATAAGAGTTTCATTATTGCACGAACAAATCAAAGGCAACAAGCAGCATCATTCATAAAACAGATTTCAATATTTCACCTGTTTTAATTTAGGTGTTCAACAAAGCGACAGAGAGATGGAAGACAGAGCAAGAAATAATGGAGAAGGTGGGTATAAGTACACAAAGAAAGCAGCACTCCAAAGGATATTGCTTTTAGTTATTCTAGTTGTGTGCTAAAGTCTGCGATCTGTGTTGTGCAATTTTGAAAAATAAAATCTAATCAAAACAACAATGCAAGAATAAAAGACCTGTCCTAAGACTCCGTATTACAATTCAACAATATACTGCTAAGTTATTTTAGCTTCAAAGCCAACCACAATGGTGTAAATTAAGTTCATATCTATTGTCAAATCTTAGCAGTTTTCAAGACTAGAGAAGAACAGAGATTATAATAGAGTAATTTAGTTTATTTTTGTCTAGTTTTAAGAGCTTATTCTTTTGTTTCTCTGCGATGCAGGTGGACCAGGCTCTAGTAGCCTAGAATAAAGACTATCTCACCGACAGGCTGCAGTATATCAGACAGCAAGGCTGCCTCTCAGACGTGGTGACAAGAAACAGTGGCACACCCCAAGGAACTGTACTGTCACTGTTTTTTGCTCACCTATTACACTTATGACTTCTGCTTCGACTCGGGAACGTGCCACTTACAGAAGTTCTCGGATTGTTGGCTGTATCACAGATGACAAGGAAGAGGAGGACAGAGACCTAGTCGAGAACCTCATAGGATGGTGCAACGGCAACCACGTTCAGCTCAACATCTGGAAAACCAAGGAGCTGGTGCTGGCCGGTGTTACCTTCTTTGCTATGGTGTGCTGGGGAGCTGGCATTGGGACTTGTGTCGCCAACGAACTGGGCAAGCTGGTGAGGAAGGCCGGCTCTGCAGAGGGGATGGAGCTGGACAGTGTGGAGGCAGAGACAGAGAAGAGAATGAGAGGGAAGCTGAAAGCAATAATAGACAACCAAGCTCATCTTCTCCATGTCGAGCTGAGGCGTCTCAGGAGAACATTCATCCACAGGCTCATCCAGCCTCCAGGCTCTTTCGTACATCAGCCATCAGTTGCCACAAAGACCGCACAGCACCACAGCACCCTGTACCTCCTACCTCCACTGACTGAGACTCACAACCAGACACCAATCACAGCTAAATGTTCACCACAGATGCACAACACAAGAACATAGCACATGTATACACACAAAGATCTAGTTGACTGTACCTATAATTACGATTTTATCTCATTTTATTTTTGACTTATTTCTTATTTACATGCATTTATTGAAATGTCTTTCTTTGATGTTGACTACATTCCCTTGTGCCGCTGTGTCAAATTGAGTTTCCCCTACGGGGATCAATAAAGGTACATCTTATTTTATCTCATCTTATCTTATCTTAGCCTTGTAATAAATCTTTTAAGCTCATAATGTTATTTTTTGTTGACAATGTGTCGAAGACAGGTGGTGATTCAACTCTATGATCATTTTTTTAATTAGAAGTTTTTGTTGTTATTGTACCAAATTGTACATTACACAAGTTTTGCTGTTATTGTGTACACCCCCTGTGCAGCACATAACACCCAAATCACTGTCCACAATAATTACCTATTATGCCATGGCCTTGAACACACAAACAGCACTTAAGTGCATAATCATCTGATGTAACAAGGCCAAAATACCCAAATTAAACATTTTATTTTCTCTGAGCGCTTGCTCTTTTTCCAATCATCATTCAGCCTTGTACACAAAAAAGGCACAAAGCACCAAGACTTATTAAAGAGTAAGCACTGAAGAAGTTCAACTGATGAAATTGCAAAGGGATTGAGGATCTGTACGATAACAAAAAAAAGAAAGCAATTTTTGTTTAGGTCAAGTGCAGCACAGAGGGATACAATACACTGGATACAATATTATATAAGAAGTTATATGTAATATAAGAAGTTGTTAACCAGCAACCCTGTCCCCAAGAAATAATGTTTACTATCAATATAATTAGGGAACATTTCAATGTACATAGACACAAAATGTTCATATTTAACAAAACATCAACTGACAACATATTTAATTTGTTCACCCTAAAATATCCAATCCTGCAAAACAACACCTTCTCTTAGCATCTGAAGCATAAGTCAGTGTGCAAAATGTATAAGGAAGCGTATTGTGCGTCCATACACATGAAAGATGGAAAAACTGCTAGCTCAAATGCTAGTTTTGTTAGGTGTATTGCAAACTCTGAATTGCCCATATGGTTGTCTGTCTATGTGTGCTGCTGACCATGGTGTACACCTGCCTTCTGCTAGCTCCTGTGACCCTGATAGGGATAAGTGGTTTATAAAATGGATGAATGTTTAGGTTATGCAACCTGAAAGAGAAAAATTGTTTACGTGAGTTTTGAGCAATTCCCATAAAGCACATGATGCTTGTCGCAGAGATTCTGACCACAAGAATCAAGATGTAGCCAGTATTTATGTTTTCCACCAAAATGTATACTGCTGATTTATTTTCTTCCAGGGGCTTTTCATCACTAGTAATTTTTCATTTAAAATGTTCTGTATGCTTTCTAGTCTCACTCTGAATCTTGAGATGTGATATTTGTGATGTATTCTGATTAGAATTGATAATTTCAGAGACTTTATTCTTAAATGATTGTACATTGGAATAATGACTGAGAAGCAGTAACAGCAGTACTGTAGCTTAGGTCCACTTTCAATGCTCAAGACAGTGCAGACGGAGCTGTACTGTCTACACTTCTTTCTTTTGATCTAGTTAGACTCCTAGGCATTGGTAATAGACCCATCACTATTGGAAAAAAGGGAAATTGCAACACATTTCAATAAAAGTAATTGGTCCTCATGCAGACAAAAACATCCACACATTTGCTGTCGCTATGTATACGAATGCGAATGTAATTACCTTGCCTGTGAAGCCCCTCTCCCTCTCTCCCTCCCGCGCTCTCGTATGATTATGTTTTTCTGCCTGTGTTATCTGTGAGAGAAGTGTGCTGCTGTGCTGATTAACAAATAAGTCTGATGAGCCCCACACTGTCCAGTTACGCGCAAACTAGAATCCCCGTATTTGGACAGGGAGCTGAGGCCTTCTGGGAGTAGAAAAACTGCTAATCAAGTCATGTATTTTTACAGCTAGGGGGCCTGGTTTTGCTGTTATATTGTACATTTCAGCTATATTTCCTCTGCTTTATGGTTTAATACTGAGCATCCACTCTCATAGCATTTCAACATTGGGATTAACCACCGCTGGTGGATGTGTAGCAGGCTATTCAGAGCTGCACAGTGTGACTCTTATAATGTAATTAGTCCATCTCTCTAGGAGGGTTTCTCTAGCTTTACCTATATGCCAAAGTAAAGTGCAGTCACTTTGATGATAAAAGGGATAAAGAGGCAGCGATAAGGTGGAATGTTGAGCTGAGCGAGGCCAGTGTAAGCCAGCCAGCAGAGGTCTAATTGGATGAAGGAACCCTGTTGCATGAGGCGTTCTTCCCTGAGAGTGCATAGACATTATGAAAACCTCCTACGCTGCTTTCAGTTGATTCAATTAATTTATTCTTCTGTTAAACTGATGGAAATATTGCCTCTTTTCCAATAAAAGCCTGACAGCTTTAGCAGTGAAGACATGGCTTGAAGTCTTCAGCTCTAAGGAATTAATTGTAAATGTATTTTGCTCTTGTTACCAGTTCTGCCCTCAACCTGATCCCAAAAGGAAGACCAGAAATCACCCTATCTCCATGGCGGCCCAGCCCAGGCTCAGCCTGTGGTCGAATGATCTCACTCAGTGTTATAGTTTCCCTCTTCCATGTTTGGTGCTGTGGCTTTTGTTTTGACCGGACTGAGAGTGAGCCTTAACTGATCGCCATGCCTCAGTGTAGCTGAGGAAAAACACTGGTTCAAACAATAGGCAGAGGATCAGAGAGGTGGGAGAGCGAATAATGTGTCAGGTGCTCCAAATGAATTAAAGTGCAGAGCAGGTCTGTGGAAATACCTCTGTGTGAGGCCCTAATCAGTTGCAAACAAGGGAGGGAGAGAAGGAAAAAAAAAAAGCTTTCATTCCTGTAACTAATCATTTGCGGTTTCCCAATGCAGTCAGCCAACGCCAAAGGCAGAGACTAATAAACTGGGAGGCTGTGTAGATTTATAAATGATTAATTAAGGGGCCTCCCACGGGAACTACAGCAGCTATAAGCAAAAATATTAATTAGTTGAGATGAGACTTAAACTAACAGGAAAGCATTCCAGCCATGTTGGAAAGCACAGGGCGGGGGCAGCTTGCTTGAGTCTGGGCTGACAAAGAGGGCCCTCACCACTGCACCACTGTGAGGTGAGGGAAGGGGCTGTGTTGAATTTGGCTGGAGGATAATGAAGAGTTACATAGAGTGTCAGACAGAGAGACACACAGGTCCTTAGTATTGAGTTGTAAGGAGAGATGACTGAGTGACTTAGAGGGTTAGGATTGGGTCTGAAATGAGTTCTCGACTGCCTCAAGTACCTCCGCACCCCCCCGCACACAGCTACATTACCATCTCTGGTTGCCTCTCTTCATGCCTGCCCTTCAGGGAGGTCTCTAAAGCCTCTCTCCTCCGCTTCTTTTCATGAATGTCAAGATGCTGAGTTTAAAGTCCTGCAGATTAAATGGGAAGTGTTGAGTTTATTCTGAATCTAATGAAAGAACTAGGTAATTTCATGCAGAGGATCTCAATGTCACAATGCTTTCCAACTTCCAGAGAAGAGTCCTCTTATTGCCTGCTTTCCACTGGGAAGGTGGCAGCTGATTTCACCATTTTTGATTACTGTAGCATCACCCAGGATGATGCTACGTGGGTGACATGACCCATCCAAATAAGTCAGAGTAGGTGCGATACAGTAGAGTACAGAGAGTACCAAGGTCTCCTGGTGCTAAAGCTATTCATGGCAAGTGTCAGGTCTGATGGCTGATCTGATCCAGCTTCTCTGTCATCTATCAAGTCAGACACCAACAGCTAGAGAGCTACAAAGTCAAACAACAATCTT
This sequence comes from Toxotes lorentzi, assembly GCA_037833715.1. NCBI lineage: Eukaryota > Metazoa > Chordata > Actinopteri > Toxotidae > Toxotes > Toxotes lorentzi. The sequence goes on from JBBMJY010000001.1 coordinate 17,369,332, forward strand.
GTCTTGCGTTTCATGTTTGCTGATAAATAAGAGCAAGGCCTGTTTGTTTTCTGAGTAAAACCCACATCAAAAAAAAAAAAAGTGGGGGTAAAGTGTTTTTTTTTTCCAAGTAAGATGTAACTGACAAATTAGCGGCAGGAAAAAAATCCAACATGTGTTTATTTCAGGAATTCCACAAACCCAACATTAGTTTCTGTCAGAAATCCAATATCTTACAATTTGAACTCACATATCAAGTCTCTGACATATGGCCCCTCCAGTCTGCACCACAAGAATAATGTGGCTGGCCTCTGCATACTTACACATACTGTTCACCACAAGACAAACCAATGAAGAATAGCTCGAGATGGTAGCACTTTCACAAATTGCACTTTTTTTTTCATTATTCTAAAATTGTAAAATAAAAACAGGACAATAAAAGTGAGGACAACACAGCACTAGACAGCCAGTATGAAATACAATTACAGAAATATGAATTCATTTGTAAAGGTCGTGCTTCCTTTCTGATGGTCATGGTGATGAGAGCAAAAACCACAGCGAGCACAAACTGCCTGTGCCAACTAAAATATTATCACAGTTAGTATAAATTGGATCAGACCTGTGGGATAAATAATCTAACAAATATTATGTTTTATGAGAAATGAAATCAGGATCTTTTAGATAGTGCTACACGTTGCATCTGGATGAGATTAACTATCACCTGACTATACTGCGGATGACTAAAATGTAATCCATCCACAGAAAAGTGGAGCGAGGAATCAGCCCTGAAGCGACTACATCAAAAATTCCCATATGTCAATCTTAACTTCAGTTTCGTATGCAGGTTAAAAAGAACTGGCCTCGACTGTTTTCATGTTTTCAGCACAGAATCAGATGAAAAGAGCCTGGGATGAAAAATTAGGGCCAAGTAGACACTTGAAGAGAGAGGCAGACATTCCTTTAAGCCATCATAAATGACTCACTGGAGGGCCAGGCTCTGGTGGCGGTGAGGTGCTTCAGAAGTCAATGTTCCTAGAATCTAGTGTCAAGGGTGAATACATGTTTTTAGATTTCATAAATAAATATTTCATTCAACTGTCAATGGCATGTATGTGGTGGAAGAGAGCCCTTTCATGTCACTCTGGTTTTTGGATAGGTCGGTGGTATGTGTACGGGAAAATTGAGGCTACTAAAGGCTACCAGCAGGAGCGAGCCAGAAAAAGACTTTTCTCCGGATGCGATTTCTGAGGGTGTCCAGTGGACCTGGAGTGACGTTTGACAACAATTAGTGGTGCCTCTTTGAGATGTGACAGGCAGGCATATATGCAACACAAAGCCGACTCAGGCCCTCAGCTTCACAGAGGATCAGACCACCACACATACCAGCCCCATCACAGCTCCAGACAAGAGTAATACTGCAAGGCAACATCTATTGTAAGAGTCAAGAAAAATCATACTCAGGTCCAATATGAAACACAAGAATTGTAAACTTGCATTACATAACAACATGCCTGTCAAGCTTAAACATCACACTGATGTAAACAACAAAGTCCTGCAAAATGGACAAGGGACAAGCTCAGGGTGGATGTATCAGTCAACAAAACTTCGGTCTTTAAGACTGCGGTTATTTTCCCATTTCAAAACAACAGCCAACATCAACAACCTTAAGCATAAAACGGATTTATTTATTTAACAGTGATTTGTACTGGTTTTGGAAGGCACAGGTAAACGACACTGTCCTGCAGATAGGGATGTATTTTATCATTTACTTTGGAGGTTTTGGTGCATTCTTCTTGGAGAGAAAGTCTCAGTGTAGCAGTTTTGTTCATGTAAGACTGGGTGTCTATGGATGCTGATGAACTTTCTTACTGATGTTGTGTGTTTGAGTAAAAATACAGTCAATAAAGAACTACTGCATAGAATTCCATTGAAATCAAATGTTGTGTACATGTTCCCTGAGAGCTTGCACCACGAATGCTATAAGAAGTAGCCAAAAGTAAATGGACACTCCAAAAAAAAAAATATGTGGATATCTGAATATCTCAACTATGACCATTACAAAGCTGCTGCCAGCATCTCAAACCTTCTGAGAAGACTTTCCACAATGTTTTGGAACATTGCTGCAGGGATTTACTCCCATTCAACCACAAGAGCTTTACTGAGGTCAGCCACCGAGGCCTGGCTTTCAGTCAGCATTACAGTGGATGACTAGGGAAGAAAAAAAAAAAAAAAAAAAATACTATA
>JBBMJY010000001.1:17371654-17384323 GCA_037833715.1 Toxotes lorentzi
TTTTTGAGGTAGCAATGAAGTGGGGGGACAGGGGAGAAAAAAAAAAAAAAAAAAAAATACTATATATATATATATATATATATATATATAGTGTCTGGTCATTTACCATGACCCATCCTTCTTTGGATTATTAAGACACCAAACATTCCAATATATATCTAACAGCACACTATTGCTGTCATACAAATTTAAACAGCCTACACACAGTGTCCCAGGAGAAATCCCACAATAGAAATTAAATAAATACATGCACTTAGCCACACATAAACAGTAGAAAGATGATATGTACAAACATAAGCAAAATCTTAATTTACAGCAGGGTCCAAAAGTCGGAGACCACTTCCCCGAAAGTGGCCTCAGACGCTACTATATGTACTAGTTCATGTTAGCTAACACATTACATGTTACAATTCACCCCAAAGGTGAAGGAGGTTTATACAGCCCAGTCAAGTTATTCTATGGTGTTCTCAGGAATTGTTCAACTATGAACATCTCTTTGTGCATAGGGAGACACTGACACATTGAAACAAGTGCCTTCCCCAAACTGTAGTCGGAACGTTGGACAGATATTGTTGTCAGACATTGTTGTCTCATATAAGTTATTCAGCCCAAACTTTGAAAACTCCCACACGAAATGCACTCAAACCTATGTGTGTTGTCCACATACTTTTGGCCACATAGTGTACACCAATATGCAAATCTAACAAGCAGTTACTGTTTTAAATTGTCTATCATGATGTCTTAAAGTATCAGGAGACATTTCAGTCACAATTGTCTGTCTCAGCAGCACATCGTGGTCTGTATTTACTATTATTATTCGCACAAGTTCAAAAGGTTGCTGAAACCCTCTTCTATTAAAAAAAAAAACATGCATAACCATGCAGATGTTGTGTGTGTAATGTAACTGTTCGTGTTTTTAGTAAATGGCAGGTAGAAGCAATGACTTCAGGAACTAAAAACAAATTTAGGCAATAATTGAAATGTAGCATAAAATTGCCTCTGCAAATAACCATGAGCCATTACGTGAACACATTCTCTCCCCTTTCACTAACAACTAAGAAACCAAACCTCAGACACACAAAAACAGCATGCATGCATGAACACACACACACACACACACACCCACACTCACATACGCAAGGTGGGAGAGACCTTTGAGGGTTTCACAATAGCACATTTATCCGCAAAATTAAAAATGGTGATTGATCTGTGGAATATTAACGGTCAACAATGTTTTTCATTAAGTTGTGAAAGGGAGCGAGGGGAGGCATTCTGGTAGAAGAAAGAGAGCAGGAAGGAAAAAGAGAGAAAGCTTTATTTAATGCTGATCCTGTACTGTAAAAAAGCCCAAAGAGAAATGTAAATACTAGACTCCAATAACACGACAGCACACTAATCATATTTACAAACTATATTAAATCTGCCCATTGTGTTTGCCTTGCTGAGGATTGGCTACCATGTAATTGTCATTGTAACCAGTGTTGGCTTATGGGAAAATTTAACTGCAGTGATATAAGGTGACTGGTAGGATTATTATTACTTTATTATGACCCAGTATATGTTTATTAAAACAATTTGTCATGCAGAACAGGAGTGGGGAATGGAAACATTAAATCCTGCACCACTCTGGCCGCAGAAATGAGTTACAATAAAATTAATGGTGGGGAGGCCTGGGCTGACACCAGAGTGGTACGTAATAACCCGCTGCTTCGTTTCATTTGCCGATCATTTCCTGTTGGGCCCTCACCATTAAACATACATGCTGGGGATTAGTGAAATAGCCCTGTGACAGCCATTGTTGTGCAGAGTGTGTGTGTGTGTTTCTCTGTGTGCGTCTATCTGTGCGGCTGTCTATGTGCTCCCATGTTTGTGTTTGCGTGTGTGTGTTTTGGCTGAAAATGCTGCTTTTATGTGGCTGGGCATTTGATCTTGAAAACACCGGCGTCATGGCAATATGCCACGGTGTGTTTATATTCCTGGTTGTGCTGTTATGAGAGGAGCGATATTAGGACAGAGAGGCAGTAAGGCTGGGATCTGAAGTCTTAGGAGGAGGCGTCATTTCACTGAGTGCCTGGGAGGGGCAAGATTAGTCTGTCAGTTCTGTCTAAAATGACTTTGAGGCTATAGCTACAGGGATGCAGCATAAGTTTAGCCATGGAGTTAAGTGCATTTACTCTGAACAATGCCCTTCATTCCCCTTGTGGTTTGGTGTTTGCGAGGACTGCCATGGTAAGTTGTAGACTGATGACTTGGACAGCATTTTTTTCACCCACCTTAGCTGCCACAGGAAAAACGCTGTGGAGATTTACATTTTAAATTCTGTATACAGTCATCCCACATGCTGCCTCACCCACTCCAGTCACTGTAATTAAGAGTTATCCAGAAAGCTCCAGTGGTACTTGTGTTGAGATTACATCTACAACTACAGGGAAAGGCAACAGTACCTTTAAGTTTTACTGTCATGTAATGAGTGAGCACTTGCAAAGAAAGTAACACATATAAGGAGGCTGTGAGTCTCCTAAAAGGTCACTGACGCCCACCTGTTCAATACTTTCTAGTTCCTCCTTTGTGGTGGATGCTGTTTTATCAAGTTTTAAGCTGTGTTCCAATTCCTTAGAACAGCTTAACTGTAAACAGTGCGTACTGTACTACACTAATGCTTATAGTACACTGTTTTTGCTGTTAGTATTCTAGAAATCAACATATCCAACCATTTTATTTTATTACACAACTATAACAGGAATAGTTCTCATGATCAAAACTCAGCTGCTGTATGAGCAACCAACCTGTGTTCCAGCATAAGACACTAAACTCTATTTTCTCACTGACTCTTTCTGACTATAAATTCATGCGGATAAAAGCTACACAGTTACACAGATACAGTTCATGAGTACACAGGTATGAGAACAGATGTCTGCACAGTAGGGCTGTGTGATATAACTAAAATCTGATATCCCGAAGCACGTCACGATATAGCACATTTTCTGTAAATCCAGTGAGTAATAGAGAACAAACTGCATTGTGTTCTTTGAGTTTCTTGACTGTGTAAATTGGGGCCAAGTCTTTGCAGATGATTCGTGATTCTTTGCCATATGGTGTGCACTAGCCAAAAGCCTCTTGCAGAGTCTGGGGTTTGTTTTGAGCATTCAGCTGTACTTTTGTGGCTCTCATCTGTAGACTCCGTCCAAACTGTTCGACATGAATCATGTGTAGGAGGTAAAAGACATTAGTGATGTTTGAGTCTGTTATGTGGACCAGTCTGTAGCATAAATACGTTTTCTGGTCCGTGTCCGGCTTTTCATACCCAAACTACATCCATGCAACAGCAGCAGTCTCTCTTTTAGGTACGAGCTCCTCGTTTTGTCTTGGCTGGACAGAGCCCTTCTTCTGTTCGGATTTGACCCCGTTCTTTGTCACGTTCCCTCTCCTCCTAGTTTGTTTGCGTTACCATCATGCGAATTCCCTGCCTGTATCCGTGATGTGTGAAAGAACGCAAAGCGTCGTCCAAATATTGCTTTAAACAGTGTGAATTGGCACACAAGAAATAAACTATACAGCATAAAATAAAACAACAGACATTTTTCTATTGTCACTATATACATATCGTCATATTGCACAACCCTACTGCACAGCATAGCGGACATCTATGTTTGTAAAGGCTTGGCCAATTTCATTCACAAAACTGAAGCTTAATATCAGTGTTATTGTTTGTCTGGCACATACTGTAGAATGAATGTCTCGGTAATTGGCCACTGGGCACATAATGTGTCTATCATTTGAACTGAGTGTAATTCTGTGTGTGTTAAGCATTGCTTTTGGTCTTTTGGTGATGCTGTCCTTGTCCTTTATATGATTTCTTTCTCTCTCTCTCTCTCTGGAATTTCAAAGTTATATGACAAAAAGAATTGGTCACAGTAATAGGATAGGATCCATCTGATGCCATTCAAAATAGCCTGATGAAATCTCTGGTCTGTGAAACTCAGAGTATTGTGTAGTGTTTTTGAATTTACTGAACACCAGTTATGCCAACAAAGCCTTGGTTTTCTAAGAAACGTTTCCTTATTACACAGGATACACAAATAAACCACTCTCTAATTCCTCAATAATTAAAAAATAAGCCTGTGTTCACCATTACATGACTCAGTGTACTGTGATGGGCTCCAAGACCTCAAAAAGCTCAGATAGAGGAGGAAAATGAAACCTTTAGAGTTTGCAGTGTAAATCCTTTCATCATAAAGTGTTTGAGAGACTAACGCAATCACATTACTTACAACCACTTTCCAAATTATACAAAGTTTTTACATTCCCTACTTTACAGCCATCTGTCTTACTTATTTTTTCATATGAAAATATCTTTTTATAGTTATCATCACATGGTAATCCAGTTTTGAGCAACTAGTTCAAGACTTGAGCATTGGCTGCCCAGCAGTGATCCTTAAATGCTAGATACTACTAAATTCACATTTGTTTTCATTTAAATATACAATAAACGATCTAGATCATTTGGTTAATCTGGTAACTGGTTTAAAAACTATTCAGTCTCTCGTGTAGAGCCTTGTGGTCTCATGCATTCAAAGCTGCATAAAGACTAAACAGACAAGACACACATTTAGAAATTAGCTTATAGCAGCTTATCAAGTTCTTACAGCTAAAGTGTGAACAATTACCTACTTGCACCTTTAGGAGAAACAAGGGCCCACCATAATGTCTTTACCTGTTTATCAGACTGATAAACTGAAACTGCTGCAAGCTGCAAGTGGCCGAAATGTGCCACGTCCTTTAACACTATGGACAGCCTTTTGATTCACTGTTAAAAGAACAAATTTGGCTAAATCAATTTTAAAGTATGTTATCATCACCAAAGGAGTGATGTAAAGACAGGCAAAAATAAGATCCAGGTTGTACAAATTATCCTTTTGAATTTTGCATTTGTCAGGACAAACTAACTCATTCCAGCTAAAATGGCACTTGTTCTTTTCAACCCCCTTCTTTAAAAGAATTTACTCAAATTGTTCCTGGATAGTTACAGTAACTGTGTCTCTCATGCAAACTTTATTATTAGGAGTTATTGAATAATGGAATTGTAAAAAATTTAGCCAGAGTTCTGCCTTTAAATGTAAAACTACTGTGGTTCAAAATGTGCCGTTACGTGCACATGTGCACGACACAATGTGCATTAGCACATTAGCACTCTTAGAACATATAAAAGCTCTGTAACTGAAAACCAATTCTTTCACACTTTGTATTTACAATAAATGATTCACATGATTAAGTAGTCCATAATCTGAAAGCTGAAATTACACTTTGTTACTGTGGCCATTTTTGACAAAAATTACTGTCAAAAAAAAGTGATGGTAATCAAAGGGACAATTAGTTTTTAAGTGAGGTCGCATTGCTCAGTCCTCGTTTCCTAACGTCTACTGCCCACCCTTCATCAGTTCACTGCACTCCCCCATACAAAGCCTCTTATGACCACATTAATGCAACTAATTACCATGTCAATCACAAGTAATGCTTATTAATTGCCCCTCAGAAAGGGGCTATTTCAAACGGTGAGGAGTGCCTTTAAAAGCCCACTGAAAGGCTGACTGTAGGGTAGGTTATGAGAGAGAGAGAGAGAGCCATGTTTCAGCCCTACTGCTGGCATTAGTCAATCTGCTGTCCAGATGTCTTCCACAGGTGACAGCTGCAATAGCCTAACAAGCAAATTAATCACGGAGCTTTTGTGGCGCTTCATTTTAGGGAAACTCATTTCGTTTCATAAAAGGCTTCATCTCGTGTGAAAAATGACAAATTGCGGCCATGGAGTGATGTGGAGGACCAAGCAGCCGGCTCTCATTTCTGTACCATGCCTGCAAGGTACTGAAGAATAGAGAGGCAGAGAGATAGAGCAAGGGGAGAACTGGGCCAGAACCAGCCACGCAGTAATGAAGCCCAGCTCTGCCCCTGTGGGCTCAAGTTCTGACGAGCCTCACAGGTGGCTCAGTCAGATTAAAATCCAGCTTGGTTTTAAGGACTAGGCTTTGAATGAGGGGATACATTCTGTGGTCTGTCAGTCATTGTCCCAAAATTGCAACATGAAGTACATTTTGAAAAGCTGGCCCAACAAGGGTTTGGGGGCAGGGCCTTTTCTTTGATTTAAACCCAGATGGCTTGTTGTATTTTAATGCCCTTTTTGGTTTATATGTGATGTTTTATCCAGCAGTTTAGTGGTGGTTTTGGGATTTTGGGGTTGTGTGTTAGCCAATAAAGAAGCAAAAAGTGCGGAGTATATTTTATTTTAGAGCTGACGGCCCAGCCTGTATGTTTGGGAGAGTGTTGGTAACGGATGCATAAATCTTGACGAGACTGTTCTTCTGAGAACAACAACGGCATCACTCATTTCACTGCTCAAAAATGATGTTGGACCTTGACACAAGAGACCACTGCCTGTTTCTTACCAAGAATCAACTTCTTTAACCATGACCACCATTGCTCCCTTACTCTAAGTTGTTTCTGTACCTAACCCTAACATAATCAAACCTTAAACATAACACCATCAGATCTGAAAACACTTTGGGAAGGCACTTGACAAACGAAGTTGTTCTGCTGATAGGGGTGACAGCTATGTGTAGTCCTGGAGGGCAGTTATAAACTGTGCATTTTGGAGGACTTGTTGAATGTGAGTGGGTTTGAAATCGGACCCATTTAGCTTGCACAAACAGACTGACCCCAGGGCAAACCTAAAGAGCACTCTGTGTTTGAGGTCAAAAATTGAACACTCTGTCTATACATTTAGAGGACTGTGGAAATATTTCTATGACAGAACATCAAGAGGAATGTCACATCGCAACTTAAAGGTATTTCAAACAAAAGTATGGGAAATTGAAAACTCACAATGGCCATACAGAACCAACGAATTAAACTTTTTGGATTTAAAAGCTTCAGAAACCCATTAATACAAAAAGGAGATAAATCCTTGAAAGCCGTCCAACAAAAACTGTAATTATCATTGTCAGTAGAAAAGAAAAGAGCACAGGGAGGCAAGAGGATTACACTCCTTCACAACAGAGGAATGTTCTGTGTTTATTTCTCTTCATTTGTTGAAAGAAATTCTGGGGTGACAGATGTCAGCAACACTTTATAATTTAGCATAATTATCATGTTCATTCTGTTCTACCGGTGCATACTGTATTCCACCTTCTATTCTTCAAATTCTCACTTCAACTCACTCTCATTGCGTAGAAATTCATAGTCCCTCCTCTTGAATATTTGACCATGGCACATAGAGGGAGTCTTTTGTTTAATGGATTAACAAAAGCAGATTCCTTGACAATACAAAGAACGTCTTCCAGTATAAATGAAAAGTTTTCATTTCGTTTATCTATGGTGAAGTTTTCAACAAACTTTCTTAGTCAGTTCATAACTTGCTCTTCAGAGACTTTTGACAACATTTCTTAAGGATTCTTCAGAGTAGATGCTTATGTCTGTAAAGAGTACATCAGCTGTTAATGAAAACCTGAAAACTCAATCGCAGGGCTGACACACAAAGACAGACAACCACACACGCACACACTCACACCTAGAGGCAATGTAGAGTAGCCAATTAACCTAATGTGCATGTTTTTTTTGGATTGTGGGAGGAAACCGGAGCGCCCGGAGAAAACCCGCACAGACACCGGGAGAACATGCAACCTCCGCACAGAAGAGCGAGGCGACACCACTGCACCACTGTGCCGCCCTCCATTTTCTATGGTTAAAAGTTATTATATCAAGTTTTAATTTGAGGAATGTTAACATTAATTTTGCATAGGTTGCAACTGAGTTTGTCAAATGTTTCTGAAACATGAGGAAAACCTAAGAATCTGCAAAACATATCACATTTACTGAGCACTCAACAGGCAGTAAGAGGAATTTCCTAAAAGATAGGTCTTGTGTATAACATAACACTAATTATGACAAGTTATTTTCATCCATTTTCAACGTGACTACTGTATGTTACATTTTACATGCAAGTGAACCCACTCAACTATAACAAATACGTTAAAAATGGGAAAATGCACTGCTCCAGAGCATAGGACACAAACAAAATGGTGTTGTTTAAATATCACCTCTAAAGAAGTTCAAACAGTCAACCAATAAGTGATGGCTTGATCTTGCCTTGCAGAGTGCACATTGCTATGGGGACCAGACCCCGACGCCTAGGTGCAACACCTGCCAAGAGACTGAGATATGGCCAACCTCTGACTCTTCAGTGTGGTCCCACTGGCAGATATGCTCTTATCAGGACAGGCTGTAAGCATACATCTTCCAAGAGCCAAACACAGATACAAAAAAAGGGGCCCTAAATAGTGTGAGAGGTGAAATTCTTAGCACAGCTGACTGTTGTGTATGATCCGCTGAAGTGCAGTCAAGATCAGGCTGCTGGGGACAAACAGTTGAAGGCAGGTGTTCTGTGGATCTATCACTTCAAGAGAACCAGCAGGATTAAATGACTGTCGAGAGCTGTGTGATCCAATTCACCACTTGAATTGACTTGTTATGCATGTTAATTAATGCATTTGTATGAAGTAGCATTAAAGGAATAGTTTGACATTTTTACTGAGAAATGAGAAGATTGATATCACTCTCATGTCTGATCGTTCAATTTAAGGCTACAGTCAGCAGCCAGTTAGCTTAGCAAAGAGACTGGAAACAGGTAGCCTCTGTCCAAAGCTAAAAAAAAAAAAAAAGAAAATCAGATCCATAGCTCTCTCATCTTTTTTTATTCTTTTGTTTTTGTACCGATAAAACAAATGAGACAGAATTGGTTGGTTAGGTTCTGGTAGGTGGATTTTCTACCTTTGGACTGAGACAGACCAGCTGTTTTCCCCTGTTAGCAGTCATTATGCTAAGCTAAGCTAATCAGCTGCTAGCAGTAGATTCATATTTATTGTAAAACATAACAGTGGTATTAAACTTGTCATCTAATTCGTGGCAAAAAGAGTGAATATGTGTAAAATAAAAATATAAAACCATTCCTTGATGTTGAAAAAGAAGCTTAATTGATATCTGGCTGAAAACAATCATCATGCCGAGAGAAGGATAACAGTGTGTAATATTACAAAGTGAGTTACACGTAAATAAATCAATAAATAAATAGACAAAAGAGATAAATTACTATTTCTTTTAGTCGGTTTAATTTTTGCTTCTTTGGTAGCTCCATGGGTGCTGCTATAGTGAGACATGGGAATTGTTTGGAGTGCGTACATGTGTGAATGAGGGGGTTGTTTGAGACAGAACAGGAAGTGGACTAGTGTCGACTTGAAGATATGGCAATATACAGGAACACACACACATTCTTGTGCACGTTCTCGGACACTCAACACCGCCGCCCCCCCAGCCCCCCCCCCCACCCCTCCCCTGAGGGCCTAGAAGCTAATTAGCTCCTAAAGCATTTATTTATCACAGATAAACTGTCAAACAATCTCACTGGCACATCCCCAATGGAAATAAGAACTACTCATTAGTTTGTTCAATTAAGCTCTCTTTTCCCACTTCAGCCTGCCCTCCCCACATCACCACCGCAACAAGAATGCACTTTTTGGTACTGCAAAAGTTGCTCTGCTTAAGCAGATTTCTCATGTATGCACTGCAGTAAATATGTAAGCCTTCAGCTTCTCTGTTTGTTTGTATGTGTCACAAACTTAGATTTACCTAAACTAAATAAATCTTCAAAAAGTCCTTTAAGAAAGTATGATTAATAATCCTAAAACAACCCAGGGAGATTAGTTCACGGTTTCCATTTTACTGTAACAACATTCAAAGAAGCAGCCGTCTGCAGGTGCTGTTGAATAAACTCATGAGGTGAACTCACTTCACATTGCAAACTTTTCCACACAAAGGCCTATTTGGGATTATTTTGAGCTGAAGGAACTGAATTCATATTGTTGACTCTGCTGCATTTCATTTTTGCAGCATGACAACAAGCTGGGACCAAGTGGATTGAACTTGGTGTTGTGACAACTTGGTGTCAATAGCCAATTATTCAGTGTGCTGAAGTAGTACTTTTGAGCTTCCATCTGTACAGTATTTGCAAAAAAAAAAAAACATGTTCTTATTTCAGGTTGGATGGATTGTGTTTGATCTGGAGGTTGAGATATGCAGCTTATACTTTCTGATGCAATATAATCTTTAAATACAACCGAGGAAGATACCGGGCAGCTCACTTGTATTTAATGTTTAATATAATATTTAATGTTCTGTACAGTAGTTTTAGCAGTTTGAATAAAGTCCCAGCTCAGTCTTTATCTCTCTGTTGCCGAGCATTGACATCTTTGCATCCCTTGCAGCAGGGTTAATTATTCATTTATGTGAACTTAAGTGTTATCCGCCATCATTGAGGTTTATTCTACTATTGCATATTGTATAGATAATCATTCTGTGTGGTAACACTGAAAAAGTGTGAAAGATTGTATTATGAACTGCACCTTTTCTTGTTCTGACTCATTTCATTAAATCATTAAAAGCAAATTAAATCTTAAGCATCACTGGTATTTGAATGTCAGAGGCATTATAGATTTGTCGAAGTAACACTGAAGCTGTTAGAATCCTTTTCTTAAGGTCAAACCCTCATCACAAGTAAAGGTTACGGATATTCCCACCAATTCCGATTTTTCCTCATACACCAAAATGCTCAATAGCACAACAGTCATCAACATTGCATGGAGGCAAACTTCTCTGGCCTGCTGATGAATGCGATGAACTTGGAGAGGGGTTTTACTTTCCTCAGGCCCGCGTATCTATCCCCTCAAGACAGTATTTCCGAGACACCACAAAGGCAATATTTGGCCCATTCCATCACTCTAATTCACTCCCTGCACATCCATATTTCATTCGGCCTCGGCTTTAATGAAAGTCATGGCAACTTCACCACCACTGGAGTCTCTAAGCGCACACGCTGAAAAGAAAAAAAAATCATAAATAAGGACATTGGCCTTCATACAAAACAATATGAGAGGGTATGAGGACCCAAAGTTGGGTGGAGAAAGGGGAGGGGAGGGTGGTAGGATTTAGCTGCGTTGTAGTTGGGGAGGCCATCTGCCTGGAAGAGCCTGGCTATCTCCCATCCCCAGTCCCCACTTTTACTCCATCCAACATCCCCCTCCCTCCACTGCACAGACAAGTGCCTGTTTATCCCAATGCCCTTCAGAAGACATTAGCACAGGTCTCATGTGCAATCCTGTTATCTTCCACTGGCCTGAATATGCTCAGATTTTAAGTAGGGTTTGGTGTGTTGTGTTGGGCGTCTATATCCCCAGGAAGCAAACATGACATCCCCACTAAAAGGCTGCTGGGACACTGGGCTGGGCGGTGCCGCTGTTACCTGCATATGCATTGCGTTTACACAGCCCCCTCCTGCTGGATACCACGCCATATTAGCTTGAAGAACTAGCTCTTGTGAACATTGCTCATGTGACAGTGAAAACCTGAATATAATTCTGCCATTTGTTTGAGTCCTCTTGAGTCCTCTTTTTTGCATTAGGGCCCAGTTCTACAGTAGTCAAGCGTTCAGTCTGAACAGCACTGTTCAGATTGGGGATATCTTGATCACCAATCTTTAGTGTGACATCACACTGACATAACATGATTTCTGTTCAGATATGTGATGAGGGATGACACTCTCTGTATATCATACACTCCTCTGGAACTGGTAAGAAAGAAGAACTGCTCTACTTTCCTTATACCACTCAGAGTGGCCAAACATCCGCGGTGTATTGTAAATCTAATTATGTTTGCCAGTCAGAGTAATGATATTACTTAGTGTCTCTAAGAACAGTATGGTGTCATATGCCACTTAAATGGCTCCAGTAAATACGAGGTCAATTGATGGTTAGCCTAAGTAAGCAGAAAGATGGGAAACGGGGGGAACAGCTAACTTTGCAAGGCTCTCTGCTCTTTCCAAGGGAGAAAACTGTTCATAGACATTGCTTTTGTACAGATGAAACAAATGAGATATAACAAGTAAATTAGTAGGCTTTTGAGGTGTTGGTAGGCAGATTTAGATAACTGCTAGTCAGGTCAGATAACTGGCTGCTGCCTGACAGACACAAGAGTGGTATCGATCTTCTCATCTAACGCTCTGCAACAAACCAAATAAGTGTATTTCCCAAATGTCTAACCATTCCTTCACGATGGGTGAGCACAGCATATGTCTTTTGTTTTGGGAGACATTACCACAGTTAGCAGCCCCAACTACATGGACGTGCACTCGACTTACTGCAGCAGCCTATTACAGGTATACCTCAAGCTGGATTAATGAAAGTGTTTTAAAAGAGTTGCTGGTGTCCACTTCCTGCTGTCTAACCTCTGCTCTCCTGCATGATACCGCAGGTAGCAGCGCACAGTCATTGGATATGCACCATCCCAACAGTGGAGCCTAAATGATTAACACAGCCAGTCACCAGATTAATGAAAGCTGAAAATTATGCCATCATTACTCAATTCATTATTTCTAAATAATTACACCAAACACACAGGATGAGACGAACACAGCTGCTGTATTTTAGTCTTGTCTCTTTTCTCCTTGAGTTTATGGAAAACAACAGATAGACACACAGACAGCTAGACAGCTAGATAGATAGACAGACAGACAGACAGACAGACAGACAGACAGACAGATAGATAGATAGATAGATAGATAGATAGATA
>JBBMJY010000001.1:17384423-17509127 GCA_037833715.1 Toxotes lorentzi
ATAGATAGATAGATAGATAGATAGATAGATAGATAGATAGATAGATAGATAGATAGATAGATAGATAGATAGATATTCAACTTTATTATCATTATTTTCAGAGAGGTGTTTCTGTTACTACTCTACTCAGGTGATACTGTGGGATCAAATGGGGAGAAGATTGATTGCTGGACTGTGTAGATCCAAAAACACTGAATCGTTTAGTATTAAATTAAATATAATGTTTATGTTTCTTTAGTCTTGCTTCTTTTTGAATGAAATGTGTTTCTCTGGTATTTCATATTGGAAATAAAGGGCAGCGTAAAACATCCTTTACCTGCATCCTGTAAATGTATCAACAAGGTTTCAAGTCAATGGTCTAAAAACAAATACAGATGAGTCTATTATCCTATTACAGCCACTCACAACAGTATGATGCAGAGAGAGATAAAGAACAGACTGAGCCCATCAGAGGACATTAAATGGGGCCAGCTCTCACTCTCTCCTCTTTGCTTTCACAGGGAACCAGCAGAGCAGAGGAGGCGGGGCTGCTTAAGTATGCAGGCCGGGATCACACAAGGCCAGCAAAATTACACAAATAAATTGCTACCAAACTCATATGCTGCTGTGTACATAATATAACTGCACTCAAATCAAACACAAACAAAGTCTGAGCAAGGATAAATTGTTTTCTGGAAATTGAAACAAAAACAGTTGTCACATGAACCAAACTTTTTTATTTAAATTTAAAGTGACATTTAAATTTTGATGCAACCCATATCAACTATTTTTTCATTTAAAATCCATAGGATATCAAAAATCAGCTTTAGAATTTTTTTTATATTAAGAACAACATCAGTACTTAAGGTGGAAATTTACAAAGTCATGTACTGTAAAATCACAGTTAAAATGCATCATATTATCTTTTTACAACCAATCCTGCAAATACAAGTGGAGAGCACTGTTTCCTGCAGGTGAAGACTGGCATGTAATGACAAAGTGTTTTCATTTGAAGTGTGGGTGTAAAGGGGGTAGTCACAAAATGAAAATGAGGGGGGGAAGGGGGCACATTGCAAATATCCCCCGAAGCTGCCTCTTTAGAGAAGCAGGCTCAGCATAAGGTATTCACTTTGCAGATAAAGGCGTTCTTTCCACTCATAATCAACATATACAGTAATGCATCATTTTCTACCAGATAGCAAGAGAAGAATTAGCTCAAATTATTTTAAGTTTTTGTTAATTACTTTTGGAGCCTGAAGCTGTTCACTGCAGCAGCTCATGCCTCAGAACTGCTGGAAAGTTTACAGTCGCTCAGTCACATTAGCTGACTTCAAGTACTTATCACCCAACTCTAAAGCAGTGCTTTATGAAGCATCCCGGTCTTTATCTGTATGTACACCTCCAATGTGATCACATGGCTAAATGATATTTCTGCTAACACTCATCCCTTAAATTAAAAAAAGCAGTGGGCGTGCATTTCTGTGGGAATAATCTAGTACTCCTGATCTCAATGGGCCATTTATGGAAGGTTTTATAACTCTAATTATCTTAGCCCATTACAGTATATCAACTTTTAGTGGTTCATTGTATTCCCAATATGCATCAACTGGACAGATGCCTCTCTGGCAAATTAGAAAGGCATAAAGTCTAAACTTTTAGCTTGATGCAGTGCTTTATGCCTTCATAATTACGAGCATGGTACACTTTTTTTTAGGTACAACAGCACAGATATTATTGCTGTGGCGCAAACTCAAAAAAAAAAAAAATTCTCAATCACAATGAGGCAGAGCAGCATGAGGGTGGCCTTACTGCCAGAAGGTGACAACCAGGTTTTATCCTCCAATCTCCAGTCAGAGGTTACGCTTGCATACAAACATGAAGTAAAGACAAATGATATTATCATGGTATTATAAATAGTTTCTTTCATTCAAAGAGGATTTGTAATTGTGTTCAATTATAATCCAGGTACAAACACTAAAAAGTGTCTGCTTATAACGACATTATGTTGTGTTGTAAACCATGTTTTACACACACAAATGTTTATATACTGTTTAAAAAAACTAAATAACAAGGGTAAAACTTTGCATAGCAAAATTAGCATTGTGCTGCATACTTAAGGTGTATATAGGATGGGAAGTGATTTGATTTTCTGTGGAGTATCCCCTGAAACATGGGCCCCCACACCACAGCAGCCGGTAGCTCAGCCCCTGACAAAGCTGTTAATGTTCTGCAAAGAATGTGCAAATTGCAGAGACAAGTCCAAGTGTGGGCAGAAAACACTTCTGGTACTTAGAACCAGTGATGGAACAAATTTGGTCAAATTGGTAAAGTGCCCAAAGGGAGGAGGGAGATGTTCCACGGAAAACCAATTCCAAGCTTGGGTGAGCTCAGGATTGTTTGGAAACTCTCCAATCTGGGGGCCTGCATTGAATTGCGTGTCAGGCAGAGACTGTTAAATAAGATTAGAATAAGGACCAAGAGAGCAGCACAGGTACCTCACAGGATGACTGTGTAATGCTGAACTACAGTTACTCTTTAAACAGCTGTACATCAGCTGCAGCGGTATTGGAAAAATGTTACATGAGATGACATGTAAACTCACTGGACAGTCACTGTGAAACACAAGAGGTTCTTAGTGCATTATGAGCTCTGTTTGGAACGAGTCCTGTTTCCTGCTTTGATTTATTCCTCGTAGCACCAATTAGGCTTGGCCCACTCCTGGAGGAGTTGAAAAGCTGACGATGGATATGTCATGGGATGGCATGATCAAAGCAGAAAAGAGAAACAGAGAGAGAAAGGAATCTCATTCAGTTTCATATTTATTAGGCCTTCAAGAGACTTGTATTACAGCTTGTAAACGCAGCCACTTCCAAAAAATGCAGCTTAAATCATAAAAAAAGCAAAACGAAGACCTTAGAATGAAATGAACAGACACATTACCATCTTTTGATGAGCACTCCAGCAGGCTAATGTGACAGAGAGATCTTGAAGCTTCCAAACACTGACTGATCTCTGGCTTCCTTCCTTTTGGTTCAGTTCATCGGGGGCAGTAAATCATTATGTGATTATGTGAGAAACATTTTAAAGGCGTTATACTTAGCCTGCTGTTAGTTTCCATGTTTTATACTGAATAGCTTTGGCCATAGTAAGAACTGGCATTAAGGCAGTGTGGGGAGAATTTGCCCTATTCATAAAACATACATGTATTTAAAGTAGCCTATTCTTTGAGTGAGTTAAATTCTGACTGTCATAGGAGTGAACTTAGTTCTTGTGAATAGTTCCCGGTCCATCTTGACATCATAAATCATGAATAAAGCAAATTACTGTACAGACAAACAGACCGCTGTAAACAAGGTCTCCACAGCACTGCATCTGTTGGTGCGTACACATAGAGCATACGAATGTTTTAAAATTTAGAAGAAACGTGATCTCGTTGCCCAGTTAGCTCAGTAGGTAGAGCACAAGACTCAATCTCTTGGGGTCGTGGGTTTGAGCCCCACTCTCGGCAGCACCACCTCCAATGGGCTCACCATCTGTGGGAGGTGCTGAAGGACTGCCTAACATATTACCACCTTTTAAGCTGATATTTGGTGATCTTGTTGGCAAACAGTTGGCACCTTACATTTCTAGCACATAAAGAGCAACGATATCATTGTGTTTGGTCACCTGGGAAATGTAAGGTTAATATTTACTCTCCTATGAGCTCAGTTTTTGGTCTTCACCAACACCTGAGGGAAATATGAGGGTCTTTAGCCGCTAAATGCTCTACTATGTTCACCAGCTTGTTGCTGATTGACAGAAACATTATTGTTACTTATTTAAAACAACAAGGTTATGCTGATACTGATTAGTGCAGCTTTAATCATACAATCCCAAAACATCTTACTGATTTGCTGGTAGTAGTTAATATTAATAAAATTCTAAAGTTGCAAAGCCACTCCATAGTCAAAGTCACTGTTTACTCTGTAAGTGTTCTTGAAGCTTTGTGAAGTGGTCACAGATTCCTTGATTCCAACATATTAAACAGTAGCAGACATAAGCTGGACCTTACACTAGACTGTTTCATAGGGAATGTGGGTGATTGGAATGAGAGTCCATGGAGGAAATACAGTTTTAGTTCATGTGAAGTGAGTTCATTGTTAAATACAAGCATGTGGAATTAACAGGCTGCCTTTCTTCCTATCATCCTCAACTTAGTGCTGTTTGACTGAGACAGATGGGGAAGGTAAATCAAGGCAGCTGAGTGGAGAGCACTGCTGACAGCACATTAGAGCCTCTCTCAATGAACTGTCACAAGTGCACAGTGAAAGTAAAGTTTGATCATACGTGGCTGCTGTCCTGTCAGACATCCTTAAAAGCAAATGGGGCCTAAGTGCTGCGGAGCTCGCAATGAGCCTGAGACGACAGTTGTAGTTGGTGCAAAGAGAGGGCATCGGCACTCCATCCTCCATCCTGCAAAAGGACAATGAGGTGAGGAAGACTCTGGCAGCCTTTTTCGCCCTGCACCCTCACCCTCGCGGTAAAAGCATCTGACAAAGTGTCAGTCCTCCACATCATCATTCGAATCATTAAGGGCTGCGACTAAACTTTTATGCTGCTTGTGCAAAAAGGGTCATAAATCTGTGCAAAGCTCCACATCTCCACAAACTGTGCACATTTTCTTACCAAAACACACTGACCAAAGTTTCTTCCAGTTTTTCCTGTTATGTGCTTAGGTGTTTTGTGGAGCTCTCTGCAGCTCTCTGGTCTATATTGGGAGCAGTTGGTGTTGTAGACCCTTAAAAGTTCAGACATTGCATTCATATTGACATGATATTGACACTGAGCTTTATAAATACACAACATGACAACAAGGTCTGGTGAAATGTTTTATAGTGTTATATATGTAGTTTTTTTTATAAATATATGTAGTTTTGTAGGTGTCAGACATATTGTAATCAAGAAACCAGTGACAGGTAAAGAGCGGGGTGACTTTTAGAAAGCAGGGAAGAAGAATGGGTAATATATAATGTGATTGCTTTTGTCACTGATTAACCAGTAAAGCACCATCATTACGAAAATTGAAGAGTAATAACTAATTATTGACAGCTTTTCTGAGCAAATTCTCCACCACTGATATTTACATTAGTAAAATTACAACACTACACAACAGCAGAAATTACTCACTTAAGTACAAGTGGTCCTTTAAAGTAAATCTGATTTATTTCCTGCAAAGTCTTAGAGACTGTCCATTCTGATCCACTTTAATGGGCCTAAAAGACTGAGTCAACTTAAAGAATACTTTCAAAATTCAAACATCATGTTGATGTTTAAGTTGCTTTGAATGCATAAGTAATTATTTGGCACTTTAATTTTGAGTTTATTTACATTATTTTCGTATTCCTTTGCTATAGACCCTTTAATGCTGTAACATTTTGGTAATCATGTTGGACTGGCCTCTGTCCAAAAATGTAGCTATGCCACCAAACTTAGGGTATGCCACCTCAATTACTTGAATCTGATGACAGAAAAATGTATCACTGCAGCATATTTTTCCAATCAGAGGCTTAGTTAACATCTGGCAATTTCTCTCATTGAGTCAACTTGAAAAACACTACTTTTGCCAAAATGCATTCACATATTTGTAACTTTAATTTTTAACATTCTGGTCAATGTTGTTTTTCACTTATCATTCCGCAACGCATTTGCAAAGTGTAGATAAATTGCAGATTAAGTTGATTAGATAAAGCTTGATGGCAGCCTTTGAAAAACCTAATCTGTAATAACCAGGGCTTAATTTGTCTGATTGGAAAGCAGACCAACTTAAATTAAAGAAAGCACAATGGGACAGTTACTGTGGGAATAAGTAGAGAGGTCTGAGCTGATATATCTTTAATGAATAACTTACAGGCCCTTAGACCAGCAGTGGGTAGAGCCTTGTTTACCTCAGCCCAAACCTGCACTCCAACACCGTATGCTACTTCACTCTTCCATTAGGGTGTGTGTTGAGGCCTGTGCCCACTGTTTTATCCTGGCGCAGAGGCACTTCTAGCCATAGGAATCTGATCTCTCACATATTCTAAAACCCACTTTCACTGGTTTCCCAGTCGGCCAGCACACCTTATCTCTGATGCAAAAGAACACTTTCATAAGTGCCCTGCTAGAGAGGGAAAACACACAAACAAAGAAATATTCAGACATAGATTGAACTTTGTTGTTCTAAACCAATTTGTTTGGTAGGTGGTAGTGGGTAAATGGGTTGTTTTTCCACATGTTTAAAAAATTTACAAGATGGGTGAGTAAAACATGTACATTGAATGTGGGATCATCATTATGGCATTAAAAATGTAAACATTTCTAGAGGCCTTTCAGAGTCCCAGTGTGAGAGCATTTCTTCTACGCTGATGCTTTCAATGTTGACCATTTAACGCTGAAGTCATAACTGTCCTCAAGGGAGTTTTTCTTTAACAAAGAGGATAAGCTAGTTCAAAAACACCGAACAAAGGACAATGGCAGGGCAGAAATGGTCCGTAAGTCAATGTCATTGTAGTTCAATGCTTTTAACGTCACTGTTCCTTAGACAGACATCACCTCGCGTCTAAAAGTGGGTCTGAACCAGGAGAAACAGCCATTAGGAGCTATTCAGCTGCATGAAAGTAGTGTCTGACAGGTCCTCTGTCAGTGACAGATGCCATTATAACCTGTAAAATGTGATACTGGCACTTTAAGGTTGTGTCATTTTACCCTTCAACTCTGGCAGCCCATCTGCTCGACTTTAAGGGCATGCTCCTTTGTTTTAGGTCATGTAGCCAATGTGTCCAACATCCGTTACCTCACCAAGTCAAGTCAATTTTATTTTTACAGCAACAAATCATAACAGAAGTTATCTCAGGGCACTTTTCATATAGAGCAGGTCCAGACTGTACTCTTTATAATATTATTTACAGAGACCCAACAATCCCCTGTGAGAAAGCACTTGGTGACAGTGGTGAGGAAAAACTTCCAGCAGAACTGGGCTCTGGGTGGGCAGCTATCTGCCTCAGCCAGTTGGGTTAAGAGAGAACGAGAGAAGGGGAAAGGATAGAAAGAGATAGGGGAATACCAGTGTTTATTATAACTAACTTCTAATTTTAAATCTCCTTGGAAGTGAGATATTATGGACTACTTTTAGGCTGTGAGTGTGTTGGTCAGCTCAAAATGACTTTCTCTGTGTTACATTGTTTTTTCACATACAGTATAAGGTTATTACACTCTCACAACTGAACTAAATCTACTTGCCCTTGTTTCTGAGAGCAATACAGTTTCATAAGCTTTGAATCAAGGCTGCATTTTTTGAACCGCGACTCCTTCAAACAAGAAGCTATGGAAAAAATACTCAAATTTTCATCGCCACCACAGTTCAGATGACAATTATGACAGCCCAGGTTTAATCATAGAATCGAGTAGTTCATTTTCCCAATGTCAACATGAAACCTTGTCAAAAAATGAATTCTGTCTTTCTCTCGGGAGATAAGCAGGCTCCAGTGCACCGGGCTCATTCAGAAGAAAAAAACTTGCAGGTCACAAGGCAGCGACTTGCATGTTTTCTTATTTTTTTTCACCCTCTCGCTCTATCCTCCCCCTCTCCTTTTTTCTGAAAACCACCCAAGAAGAGATTAATCATGAAGGGAAAACTCAACTTCACCCTCTAGCTGCAGGTCACAGTTCTTATTTCGTGTGGAATTGGCTTTCGGAAAGCAGAAGGCCTGCCCGGGGGGCAGGGACCTGATATGAGAGGAATTTGAGAATGAAGCAGAGGGGATTGATTAGCCCACTTCATATCCCACACTCCGTAAGCACAGTCCAGCTGCAATCTAACACACCGCTGAGCTGAATAGACAAGAGAAATTGGATTCCTTCCTAATATTTAACCTTCAAGTCAGCTCTAACAGCTGTTGATGGGTTGCTCTCCCAGGTAGTTACAAGAGGACTTTTTACATGTTACACAGAGAGAGAATAGCAAAGTGGGAAAGTGACGACTTTTCTGTAGGTTATTCAATTACAATGGTGCAAAGAGCAGCTAGGCCATTGAAGCACATCATCTGCATGCAACTGCACTGAGGGATTTAATTTTACACCACTACAGGCTGTGTGAGTGTGTGTGGGCACACACATATACCACTCATATACACGTGGGCAAATGTGCACACACGCACGTGCACAAACAAGCGAGCACGTGCATACACACATCGAGGGCAATTAATGCCGAAAAGTTGAGTGTGCAGCTAATGGATGGATCATATACTGCCATAATGACTTACTTTGATGTTGGTTGTCAGAGTAGACCTATTTAGACTCAGAGGGAAAAGCGCTTGAAAATATCCTGTAATGTTTCCGTTCTTTTTTATCTTTTTTCATGGGCAGATGTTAGAACAAAGAGCGATGGCATCACTTCCTTACCCTTAGATCTCAAGAGTGACTACCATTTAGATTTCTGGTTTCCTTGGTCTGCACTCAGATCCAGATCAACGTATAAAAGTATGAAGAGTTGGCTGATAAATGGTGCATCTCAGTGAGTCTGTGACCACATTAGACACCAATGAATATTTAGAAGCTCCATTTTATAGGCCAGTTTGATCACATCCACCCACCATCTCTTGTGCCAGTCTTTGGGAAGTGTTGATAAGAGAGCAGGATGTCATCAGGCTCTTTTCTCAAGTCATTAAACCATACAGTTTATTCCAAGCAAAGTGTTGCCCATTTGAATGAGCACATTAATGTCTTATGATAATTAAGTGCTTGAGTTGCAGAACTGCAGAATCGGATTCATTAGTAGAGTCACACATTTTTTATTAGCACCTTATTCTGTTCCAGGGCTGCAGCAATGCCTGACAACATGCAGCTCTCCCCCTTCTCCACAATGAATACTAGAAATTTAAGTACTGAACTCCCATGATTAGAGAGCATATTGTAAAACTTCACATCATGGATTTGAAAGAAGTAAATTTAAAGTAAATTTAGCTGATTTTTATGTTCCCCATAAGAATTTAAGTCAATTTGCTAAAGCATATTTCAGGCGCGGGAAAGCAATCCAATAAAGTAGTCTGCTACAAATCTATAGATAAATGGTGCTTCACATTCAATTACAGTGAGGATTTTATCTTTACTTTTCAATGATTTTGTCAATTAGTCAACATAGTGTTTCTTAATTCATCAAGGACTCTGGCCTAGTATTAGTCAGTGTGTAAGCATTTATTCGATTAGCAAAGGCAGGGGGAGAGAAAGAGAAAACACATTAGATGACATGGATGTTTTTTCGTTAAAACAAATCCACTAGTAAATGAACGATTAACATTCTACTAAAGACCAGTTTTCTGTCATCTGAGAATGATCTTAGCTTCTTGAACTGGGCTGATAGAAAAAAAAAAAAGAAAAAAGCTGGTAAACAGTCCCTTATTCCTTGAGTTTTGACACATCGACTATCGAGCAAATACACAGCACACCAAACCAATCCACTGGGGAGCCCATGCAGAGACCATGAAACTACACTCACTACACAAATTAATTGGAGGGGGGAAAAAAATAACTAATTCTGACATTCCCTGAAGAGGGTCTTTCATCTTATAAATAGTGGCTGCAAACTTGAGTATTTTGCTTAAGCAACACAACACTGCAGATGATAGGATTCGTTTGGCTCAACCCCAGGGGCTCAGCATGACAAAGAACACTTGTTTAGCAACTGCATAACGGGGTCCCAACATGGGCCTGTGACTGTGCCCAACCTCACCTAGAAACCTGCTCTATTTGCATTCTGCCTCTCCAGACACCAGGCGACAGAGTCTAAGGGGATACTGCGTCCCAGAGATGGCATTGGAAGCTCACACATAAATTAGTCTTTATTCCCCCAACTCTCCGCCCTTTCTTCTCCCACTGCTGCTCCTCCTCTCTCCCTCTTATTTGTACCATGGCTTCAACACATCACAGTTCATGCAAAGGAGAGAGTAAAATCCAACTTTAAAGTTTCTCCATCTAATTACAATCTGTATTTACTTTCCTGGGGCTGCTGTTTGAGCCAGCATATCGGCTTTTCAAGTCTTGAAACCAATGTTTAATTCAGCATTGAACATGTCCTTTGGTATAATGAAACAAAAGTGTAAAATAAAGTTCATGCCAAATCCAAACCCTCAAAGCTGAATCCCATACTTTATATTGGACAAACTGTATCATGTTTATAGCATATACAATG
Organism: Toxotes lorentzi; assembly: GCA_037833715.1. Taxonomy (NCBI): domain Eukaryota; kingdom Metazoa; phylum Chordata; class Actinopteri; family Toxotidae; genus Toxotes; species Toxotes lorentzi. The sequence continues at coordinate 17,394,607 of JBBMJY010000001.1, forward strand.
AACTACAAACTAAACCTTTTACATCACATGATAGCTGAACTGCTGCGCATACATACTTGCCCCAGATAGAAGTATCCTTTTAATTTTCCATGCGAACATAACACATGAAAATATTCACTTTCAGATGTGACAATGAGAGCAAATTTTCCTTCATGTGCTGTAATGTTTTTGATTGCACTGCCGTTTTCCTATTTTTTTTTTTTAATTGTTGGGTTGTATTTTTTAACACTCTGAATACATAAAAATATATAAACCCTGTATGTATGCAACTCTAAAAATACTCGTAGATGTGAGTGGTCCATACGTGTCAGCCCTGTTAAATACTTAATAACCAGACCAAGGTGTGCCCTGACTCTTGCTCAGTAAAAGCTGGAGTAGGCCCTCGCACTATGTGACCATGCACAGGATAAGCAGGTTAGGAAATGGATGGATGTATAATGTCCAACTGACGATCAAAATTATAACCAAATATCCCACAAAGATATGACTCCCATTCCCCAACAGAGGGGATCTGCAGATCCTGTGGATTTTGGACCAATGTGTTGCACAGTGCTCTGTTTTGGTCTTCAGCCCTTTGGAAGAGTTGTTTTTCTTTTTCCTTTAATTTGTCACCAATCTGTAGCTGTGTGCTCTACATGCTAAGCTAGTGTCTTATACAATTGTTGTATTTACTGTATTGTATTTAATATTGTATTAGCAGCTAGTAAGATGTAAGATGTGGAGAGTCTATAGAGGAGAAAAACACTCCCTCCAACCTGTCCATCTATGGGGAAAATCAGTGGGGGGAAAAGGGAAGACAGAAGACCACTGTGGTGTTGACTCTTTCAAATGCCGCCCCCACCCAACCATTGCCTTTCCAGACAGTCACACTCTGCGTTGGCACATCATTTGCTATTGCCGCAAATGTGATCATTAATTTACCCTTCCCAGTGAAACTTCATATACCCATGACACATTTTTTTTTCTGTCTAATTAAATATAATTTTGAAGCTCTTTAAATCCAACTTCATCCAAATGCACAATCTAATTTTTCATTTGCTTTTGTACATGATATAAGACATCAAGTCAATAATTTATTAAATTACTTTTCCCATTCATTTTCTTCTATCTATAATTGATCTCTCCAGTTGAAATTCTGTTGTTCCTCTTACTCAGCCAGTCTGCGGAGAGGCTGCGTGACATCACTGTGAACAGGGCTTGTACCTCCCCATGCCCTCGCTGGAAAACACACACACACACACACACACACACACACGCACACACACATACACAAAGAGAACATAATCATGCTTACGATGTACTGTATATGTAGCGCAGCGCTTTATAAGCTCTATTTACAATAACCATTAAAAGCTCTTTGACCAGGTACCCCCGTTTCTGGGTATTTCATTATGATTATTGCTTTTTTCTTATTGTACCTTTGTATTTATAAATATAATTATGGTTTGCTTTTCTTATGTATTTAAAGCCAGTTACTAAAAATATGTCCATTAATTAAACTGTTAACAGATCCGATGGAGTACTGCAAAACATGAACACATTAACCACAGCTGGAGATGTTCTCTAAGCTCTGTTGAGAAGCAGTAGGCCTGTTGCACCTTTTCTTGGTTTACAATGCCAATAACAATAGAACAGAGCATAGTTCGTGTACTGGAAGCCTATGTTTTTATTTTAATGCATAAAAAACCCCAGCATAAGCTCAGTAGTACCATACTTTGTGAGCTGGTGCAGTTTTTCTATACCTTTTCTATAAACACCACTGGTACTGCAGAGGACAACAAACAAATGTATAAAAATGAAGAAACAGAAAGCAAGCAATTGCTTGGTACTGTTTACCGATATTTACCAATAACAATTGGATACTTTATTATATGCATAAATTCATCACAAATCTATAAACACACACTGCTTATTATTTTTGAACCATCATCTGATAATTCCTCTTTTCTACCACGGTCACAGTTTTGTCAGGAGTGTATGTTACACGCTAACATGATAGATGAGCTGAGACGTCATGGCTAATCACTCCTGTTTCAGTGGGTTCCACATCATTTCGGCATCATTGTAAAGGAGTTTCTCAAGACGTGAATGTTCCTCTCTGTGAAATTTACTGTGGGAACTGCCGCTCCAACGCGGTTCCAATGACGGACCGGCAGAGAGGACTGGTCTGGCTATTCCTTATGAAAAGAGGGCATCAGACCCATTCTGGATTTGTATCTACTGAATGCTTGCAGCGCAAGTATGCTTTTCTCCTCACACACGTTAAAATGACTTCTAGAGCTGGCTCAGACAGGTGTCTCACCACTATGGACTTGAAAGATGTTTATTTTTATGTCGCAGTAGTGCCTTGAGATGAAACGTTCTCTGTTTAGCTCTCATGGGAGTGGCTTACGAATACAGCGCGGGGTGCCAAGGTTTCTGCCAACATATGAGTTTTCTACCTAAGTGGCCTTAAAACTATTTTGGCCTGGTCTCCAGAGCCGCTGTGTTCCACACAGCAGATGCTGAACCTTATCAGGTAAGAAAATGGAGGAGAGCTTCTCATGGCTCATCAAGCAGGTACTTCATTGGGGAGTGGAACTGACTTCTTCCACACTAAACGCCAAACCGTCTAAGTCCAGATGCACAGCGATGACAGCTTTGATTCTCATGCATCTTTTAGGTTTGCTGGCAGCTCACTCAGTGGTTCTACTCTTGGATCTCCTGCATATGAAGTGCATACAGATATGTTTTGAGAATCTGGGGTTGGACAAATATCACATGCATCATAGCCTAACCATTTCCCCTATGGTCAGCCAAGTCTGATCCACTGGAGAGACCCTAAAGTTCCCTTTTGGGAGCATGTCCAATTATGCAATTGCGTTCAAAAGCAGGGTCTTGGTGGAAAGAGACTGGACTTGCATGACAATTCTCCTGTTTATTCTTTAAAGCTGTAACGTATGGTTCAGAGCTAATGGAAGCTGCAACACAGCTTTGTGTTTTGATTCAGAGTCAAACACCTTTGGCTGGCAGGCATATACTGTGATGCATTAGTGGATTATGGAAAGTTGTAATAAACAAACCTCTGCTGTGGCAGAAATGTACACAGTGCATTGCAAATATTTGAAGGTGCGTCATTATTAACAAATCCAAGTCGAGTCTTAAGACGACTAGGCTCCTCTCTCCTTGCGTAATGTCCCTCAAATTTGCTAAGCCTCACAGTCTGGGAGTCAGTGATGTCTTGCACAGTTAGCATTTGCCTCCATGTCTCTACTATGTTAATTTTTGTTGCTGGGCTGGGTTCCTTCCTTTGACATGCTTATGTTCAGTCAAGCTTGGAGCGCAGTATTTTGCCTTCCCATCACACAGCATGGGCTGGAAAGGCACCTATTCCTACGTAACCAGCTCATGTTGATTTTATGTCATTCTGGTGTCACAGCAGTGCAAAGAGGTCATGTTTTGTTTTACCCCCCTCAGCCTATAGAGAGCCTGTTCATCGTAACTGTAGTTCTATGATGACAGGCAGAGTGTTTGCCTTTTCACATTGCCAGGCCACACTTTTAATTTGGTGCGTGTCAAGTGGGATCACACTATCTCTACTATAGGGTCAGTAACAGGTGGGTCAATAATATAGGTGGGGAAAAACTATACTTGTTCAGTATGGTCCTCACACTAAACTGCACACATCTCCTCTGCCACCGTGTTTGTCTGGTACAGTTAAATTGTATATACAGAATTTGCACTCTTGCCATTGCTGGACAAATCGACGGCATGCACACAGGAAGACTGGTCTTGCTGTTGGCAAAAGCATGATGTCACCATGTTGAAACGTTCCTAATAGCTAGATAATGTATGTACTATGTGTGTTAATATTTTACTCTACTTGCATCCTAAAGGTTCTCTGCTTTAAAAAAAAAAAAAAAGAAAGAAAGAAAGTTGGCTAGACGATTGCCGGTGTGTTTTTGAAAGCTGTGGAAGAGAGAGTGACCAGGAGAGCAATCATCAACAGAAAATAATCTTGAATGATGATACATAATTAGCAGCCTGTGTCTTGGTGCTTTACCATTTGTTGCATTACCTTCAAAAGTGTATTTAAGGGTTGCTTGATAGAAATAACAGTAAAATAGCATGTAAAAAATGTTCAGTTAAGTGTACATCAAGCCAAAGGTAGAGTGAGATGTCTAAGATAATTATCTTGATTGTGACCAAAATAATTGTTGCATGTTTTCTACCTGAACCATTCAATAGTTCCGGCGACGAGAAGAGAACAAGGGTCAGCAAAAGAGACAGATGAGGAACAGTCTTGGAAAATTGGTCTGTAATTAAATGTTTGCATAATATGATGGTTCATTTCGGTTCATTTTAAAATTCAAGTGCTTCACTGAAACAATTTCCTCTCCCTAATTACAATTTCCTTCTGGACTGACATTTACAATGCAATCTTCAGATCTTTGGAAATGTGTTTCTGATTTATCATTTCTGCCTTCATCACAGTAGTTAGTGACAAGAAATGAGTTTATAAAATAAGAGCTCAAATTATCAGGGCCTTTGACCTGTACAGCTGACTCATTATTGTATGTCAGAGAAAAGCTGAACATTTTTGACAAGCATGTACAGTAGCAGAAGATCAGAGGAAGAAATAGTTTTTTTTTTTTTTTCGTTCGGTTTTCTCAAAATGTCTTTCTGCTCTTGAAATGAACTGCAGAGACATCAAACATTCTTGGATGCAAAGCTTTCAGAGAGAAGACAGACAAAATTATTTGATGCCATCTGAGGCCTACCAGTGCTGAGGATCACAATACAGCTAGTTGACACACTGGTGATTATTCATGACACTCACGCTTATTATGCTGGAGAGACTGAACAATGGATTTCTGTTGTGGGAAGTGAACAGTTAGAACTTCTAACCTCTGCCAAAACAATCGTCCTATGCATTTCTCTCAGCAGTGAAACAACGGAGGCTTGAAGGGATGCAGACATCTCTTTCTCCCTTGGGTGTAATCTGACTTAGATAAATATTTGCCATGCAGTCTGAACATCACACAAGACCATTGTGATGCTCTTGTGGAGTTTGCTGTGATTGCTTTACTCCACCACAGAGATGGATTTCAGCCTTCAAGTGACTTTCAGTTAAACTGGCTCTTCTTAGCTAAAACATCCACAACCAGGAATGATATGCAGCCGAAAGTGGAATGAAAATCAATTTAAAAATCAATGAAAAATAAAGGAGAGGCATCTTGGATAATTTTACAAACATATGAACAAATATGGATAATTATTCTTGACATTGAAATAGAAAGCTTGAAAAGAATTTTTACTTAGTATATTAGAGCTATATTTCCTTCCAAAAACAAACAAAGTAAAAAAGGAAACAAACAGGTGGGCTGAGCATTGGCAGTGACACAAATGATATTGCTTTGTCTTTGAAGAGCTCCAGTAAAGCTGTTCTCTAAATTTGTGCTTACCCTACAGCACGCTGGCCCATGTAGCTTGTGTTTTACCATCACACACATCCATCACTGAGTCAAGAATCATATCAATACTTGCCCATTTCCCCATTTGGGGAGAGCTGAGTAGATCAATTCATTTAAAAGGAACCACGGCCAGACATGCGTTTTAGAGATTAGAGCATATATTGGCGAGTCATCTGATGGAGGGTTGAAGGTTCATTAAGTCAATGGAATCCTTAATCAATAGGCAAACTTTTAGTCCAGGCTTTTACGGCAGAATTTCTACTGCATATCTAGTTACACTGGTAAGACACAAAGCACTAAACAGCCATGGGCTTATTTTCATGATGCTTATATTGTATTTTCTAACTTTTGTGTATTTTGCCCTTAGTAAAAAAACTAGTCTGCTAAAATCCCCAAGTCATTTGTTATAAGATACTTCAAAGGGCTGGTAATGTATTGAGAAATTTGTAAGATGCAGTCTTAAGATTTTCCAAATCTGTTTCACAACCCTGACACTGTGATGAGGCCTTGAGACACTAGTAATGGGGAAATACTGGTGAGAAATTATTTCTTGTTCCATTCTCAAAGTCAAACAACTGGTAATCTTTGATAGTCAAAGACAATGGCTGGGGACAAATGTCAAGCATCAAATGCATGCCGTCATATCCTTACAGTATTGTCCAAATGACAATGGGTGAAAACTCACCAGAGTCCTCAATCACTGGGTTTATGTAAATCCCGCAACTCAAGTTTCTGTCTACAGTCCAACATATCCCTCTCCAGCTAAATCATGGGCCACACTCTGGCCATGATTCTTAAGTGTCACTTGTGTCCACCTGAATTATTGTTTGTGTGTAATGCAGGGGAAGAACCGGCACGCAATGAGAAGCAGTTGTGCCCTCTGATTGATTGTTAAGTGTTGTCCAGGAACCCATTGCCAGCCTCCACTTAACGGTCTGCACAGCAGAAAGCAATCAGTGGCTGTTACTAAGGGTCTCGTGGGGACGGGCCCGGTCATGATTGATCTTCAGTGGGTCTCTGAAGATGTCTGAGAGAACTGGGTTTCACCAGAGCCGTGTTCAGGTCAGAGAGAGTGTCCTTAGACCTGAATGTGTGGTATCACATCAGCTGAAAACTTTGTTTAGCTCGACACAAATAAGCTGAAACCATCTTTTTTTTATTTCTTTTTTTTACTGATTTAACTTTCCTTCTCCGGAGAGTATGAAATGTCTTGGTGTGTCTGATCATGAGCGGCATTGTCCTGTGAGGCATTTTAATTGGCATGACAAACTGGGGGTATTTGCATACATCATTCATACGGTATGTTAACTGCAAATTGCTGCATGAAGGAGTGTATTATAGCCAAATAGTAAATCCCAGTGGATATATTGCATGTCTCCAGGCACTGCTGTACCTGAGGAAACACACATGCACACACACACACAGCTGCCTCTAGTACCAGGCTGTAGAGATGCCGGCTCTCCAGTGGTGTGTCAATGTGTTCAGTGACCACAACGCCTGGTGTTAGTCTCATTACAGAGGGATCAAAGGGGGCATGAGCTTCATAGCAGCAGGAACTCTCTTCAGCCCCCTGAGAAGGAACTCCTCCTCTAATCTCAAAGGTCACATTTAGTCATTCAAATATAAAACAGCGTCACATCACTCACTCTCACACACATGCGACCTGCTGGAGTCTTCTCCAGAGCAAATATATAATACACTAATAAATGCTGCTTTTAAAATATTCAGTTAATAATCTGTGGTCCCATATAAAGATGGGAATCAAGAACTGGTTCCAAATGATCCAAATCAGAATCGTATGCCTCCGAGCTTATCAGTTCCTTTAATCGATGCCAGTGTAGGTACCAGATGTGCTCGGTCTGCCAGATGCTACTCGTGGTCCTGCATTATGATTGGCTGAATCTTGGAAAGTGTAATGATGCCAGACGTCACACATTATGATTGGCTGCACGCTGGAAAGTGTATGTGTGCCATGTGTTTGTGATGCAAACTACCATTTAAATGATCAAATTTTGATTGTGCAGTTGTTTGTGTAGAAGAAGAGCTCTACATCTAATGAAATGTAAATGCCAAACTTTACATATTATTATATAACACACATAAAGTGGGGTCTAAAAATGAGAGCACAGGGAAGTAGTCCGATTTATATACATATATACACTACTTCAGCTCTCAGGATTTGCGGAGGTGGTGGTGAGGTTGTGATACACAGCATTTATCAAGAACTGTTTTATTTCAGCGTAGAAATTCTCCATTATTAACATCATTAATGTTATCGCAAACCCAAAACTCCTAAATGCAGGACCCTGAGCAGATCTCATACCTACACCGGCATGCTTTTCAGTTGTACATGGCAAAACAATGACATCAAACTTGTGTGTCTACGCCTCAGGAAACGTGCAACAACAAGAAGTCATAACGGAGAGGAAGAAACTGCCCAAAGCATAACTTCATTTCATGAACAAAGACGGCGACAATGCTAGTTGTAATGTATGTAAAATGTAAGGGTAAAATGTAACTAACTATAAATCCAAGAACCTCTGTTTGTCTTTATTTCAATGTTCTCAACAACAGCTCATCTGATCGACTTCAAATTTTGCAGCTACATTGGACCTATGGAGGTGCCAAGTTTTTTTTTTTTGGGATGAGTGGTTCTTGAGAAAGCCTCAAGCATGTTATATGTTCTACATGTTACTTAAGTAGTGTCATCAGGATCGAGAGGAGCAGCCAACTCCAGCAGTAACAAACGAGACCTGCTCTCAAGAAAGCTGCAAGCTGGATTAACGTAGGCTAAGCAATCAGCCCCTACCGAACGAGCACTGCGCTCATTCGTTCACTGGAATTAAAGTGGGCTTTAATTCCAGGAATGCCATCTATTTGACACTCTATGCACGAGTGCCACTGCTTCCCAACCAAGCGGCACACCAGTTACCAAGGGTAAATATCCTATGTTATTTTAAAATTTGCACCACGCAGGCAGGCTTAGCACATTTTTTCCTTTGACTGAAAACACACGGGTAAACAGTGGAGCTATTGCGCACCTGTTTCACATGGATGCATTTTTCCTATTCTACACTGTGTTGAGACTCAGAAGTAATAAAACAGTTGCGTTGACAGTGTAAACCTGTGTAGGCCCCCCACATAGAAAATTGATTAGGAATCGTTAAGGGAATCGGGCCGATATGCAGAGTCGATAATGGCATTGTATCAATAAAATCTTATCAATTCCCATCCTTGATCCCATATAATACGCAAACAATAATCCTCATTAAGAAGCTGGATGAGGCTTTGTCCTTGCACGGTGTCATAATGACTGAAAATAATGGTCATGAATTGTGCAAACACTTGGTGGCAACTTTGAGAAGACGCTGTTTCAACAATGGTCTAATGTCAGATGTTCAGGGAGATAAGGGAACTTAAATTTGAGATGAAACCTTGCAGCTACACGTGCGAGTATATCTTTCCATTTTTCTTTTATATCTTTTCTTTTCACACATATTCTCATACTTTCACATTGTTGTTTTATGGTCACTTCTTTATAAAATATTTTTTTGTACATATTAAGGTGCATGTATTCTGCAGAGTACTACTGCAGTCAAAGACAAAGACACCGCTGTATACAACACAGCGTTCACAATTAAAATCACATCGGTGATCTTTGTCATGGAATTTAGTTTTCATCCTTTAAATGACACAGTGAGTGGACAATGATGGCAGCAGCTAATAACACTGCAGTGCCAACAGCAGTTCCTCGGGATCTGAGCAGCTGTTCTGCAGTCTATATTGGCCTGTTCTTCAAGTGTAGAAAAAAGAGCAACCTAGATGAGAATTTTGTGCTTCAGTGGCTATTGAAAGATGAGGCAATAAACTGCTAAACTTGAGTAATCACACACTCCCTGAGGAATTTCTCAAATGGGGATGGTCAAAAACCTTGAAATTTGAGCCTCCCGCACACGGCCCAGGCTTTAACATTTGATGAGATTCATTATTGTAGGGAGCTGAATACAAGTGTCTCCTGATTACAGGGCCCACCATTAAAAGTTCCCACCAGTGTGCATTTCCATGGTAGAACGTCAATGGGATTAAAATCTCAATTCACTCCAGTCAATTCTCCAGTAACAAGATTTCATTAAAAGCAGGCAGGGAGGAAAATGGACTAGAAAGCACTGCAACAGCTGGACTATAAATTATAAAAATGTGCTTTCTGCTAACTGAACACACCTTCAGCTTGCAGATGCATTATTATTTAATGTTCAGAGGAGCTGGTTTTATGTAAATTGGAGTCTTCTATTCTCTTCAGTCCCCTTCTCAATGCCAGGTACTTCCAAACCAAGCAAAGGGAGAGATTATGCAAACCAATTAACATATGAAAATAACATATTAATATACTGTCTCTGAACTGTATCCAATCAGTTCCTTTTCACTGGCGTGTGTACAAAACAATTAAAATTAAATTTATACTGCTCTTCCTTAACATATTCTGCAGCAAATGGAATCAGTGAGCAAATGCTGACAAAAGTTTTACAGGCCTCTGTTCTTCCTTAAAGGCACACTGACTTTTAAGAATATTTATAAGAAGCCATGCTAATAAATTCCAGTCTTTGTTTCTCCCTAATGATGTGTGCATCTGAGACAAAGCAGTGAAATCCATAGCGGTAGCCAGGTGCTAATGAATGGCTTACATTATGCTGTCCACTAATTACTACTGCACCGTAAATAAAACACAAGACAATTAATTAGCGGTAGACGTGTGTTTGTTCGTCATGGGCAGCAAGTTACCTCCAGGCCAAGGCTTTGCAACAGACCTGCCTCTCCTCAGGGTGCAATTTTGAAATGGATAGGACGAGTTCGGACAAATCACATTTTGAATGTTATGGAATGCACTTCAGGCAATCTATCTCTACTCATACAGATTACAAGTAAATTAATATCTACGCAGTTTCAACCGGGGTGAGTAAAACGTGAAAATGCACATGGAGCAGAAAGTCCTTTCCACTGAATTAGACAAAAGAAATCCAACAGGCGGCTATCATCCCTCTCCTTTTTAATGGAGCTTTGCAAAAAGGCTTTCTCCTCCACTTCATACAAAGCTCCTCCAGTTTCCCAGACACCAACCGGCTGACGTATCACGCTTGATTCGAACCAGAGCAGGGGAAATCAGAGTGCATTAACACTGCATGTAGAAGGCACTAACTGAATGATCCTAGCATTATGCGGCCTCTGGCCTGGCCTATCTGCGTAGTTTGATGCATAATTTGAGCATTAATGCAATTTACATTTTAACACAGTCCCCAAAGTAAACTGATTAGTTGATAGTTATCTTCTAATGTGCCAAGAGGACCCACATGTCACTTGCATGCAGGCAAAGGGACAGGATTACACATAACAAGGTTGGCCTTGCAGGAACACAGACAAAGAGACAATGCCTGCCAGAAGGATAGACACCAGAGAGCGGTACAACACGCACATGCACGCAAACACACACACACACACACACACACACACACACACACACACACACACACACACACACACACACACACACACACAAAGCCTAACGCAGAATCTTGTGTGGTAAATGGTTGTCGTTCAGGTTTGCTAGTGTAGCAGTTCTGTCTAACAGGATCCATCTTTCTTCTTTATTTTCAAGGACCTTTAAACAGATCATACCAATAAGGAGAGAGAATAGTTACAATAAATCTGGGGGATATAACAGTAGGTTCTCAGTTGTATTTGCAGTCTGCAGGCCACTTGGTAACATCAACAAATATGTGTGTGCAAAGTTTCACGAGCAGCTGACTTGCCAGGCATCGTTTTAATCAATCTAAAATTTAAATTAAGAAACCTATTAAAAGTATTTCTAGGCCATCAAATGTCTTTTATCTCCGTCCTGACAGAGTTCCTTCTTTTTCATGGGACAAATTAGTGCCCCCAAAGATGACAGAAGTGCTTTAAAAAAAAAAAGTGCAACAGAGTTGCAGTCCCATGATGCAACGCTCCCAGTGGTTACATCTGCTCCATTCTTTCATCTTTCTCCATTGTTAGGTAGGAGCTGTCACATTAGGAGGAGAATCGTGGCTCCTTCCCACCCCCAAGTACCCCTTTTTTTCTCCCCCATTCCAGCAGTTGGCAGGGTGGCAGGCCCATACAAAGGAGCGTGCACCAGGAGCACAGAGGGGAGCACCGTTAGAGGAAAAACAGTTTGGGAATTAAGGTCATTAATTTTCCACTTTCAAGGGCTGCCACACAGACGGAGATAAAGTCAGCATAAATATTCCGCCGAAGTTTCTCCTGTTTTTCTCCTCTCCCCATTTTCATCGGCAGCCCATTTATCTCCATGCTGTCAATTAGAGGCAAAAGCAAAGAACTAATTAGGAACTGTGCAATTTTAATTAGCTGTTTTGATAATTAAACTAATTGGTTCCCTTGTGTTTCTGCAATGTGTGCTGAGAACTTTTTTGATATCTGGGCAGCAGATTTCCCATCCGCTGGTTAATTAGTCACTTTTGCATTAAAAAGGAGCCTTCCTTAATAGCCTTAATTTGCAGTTGAAAAGAGAATCTACCATCAATAATTTGTGTAATTGGTAACCGTTTGATTGTAATTTAGAGGCACGGCCGGACAGCTCGGCATGTCTAATTCCTAATGACTAGGATTAAAGTTGGATTAACTGTTTGGGAAAGGGATTCACTCTCCCCTCTTCCCTACCCACCAAATGACACCTTGTCTACATTTGATTGGTCATGAAATTCAAATTGACTAGGTGAACAGCAGGGCTTTTACCCTTCGTATTATTTTCTACATGGTGAGTCTGTCAGGTCAGATCAAAAAGAGTCCAATAATTCCTATTTTCCACCCACAGTCTCAAGAGCTCCAGGAAGAAGAGAATAAAAAGCGGTTGCCATTTATTATGAGATGTGTTAAACCTCTGCTATCAAACCTATTTGTGTACATGTCTGATGGGAAAACATGGCCAAGACCAGCCACTAGGAGGAGCAGAACCTCAAATCTCAGGGTAACAAAGTAAAGTAGGCCTCACTGTTAATGAAACTTCATTCATGTTGTAGGCAATGGCTTTCTCTCTGAACATAAAATTGCATATCAAACACAGCATACATTCACACACGTACACTGAATGTCTGGCTAAGAGTTACAGGCTTAAACTCAGTGCCAACATGGTGCCATTACAATAAATTATCTTGTACAATTGCTTAACAAACCGATGTTTGCTACAATAGCAGAAACACCAGGGGGAAATCACACTGATGTTTACAGGTGTCATCTTAATGGCAGAATGAATTTAAATATTGCTAGAAGCTGGGAAACCTGGCCTAAAAGCATATCATTCAGCATTTTAACTATCAGGCATCATCTCTATACATTTACAACACTGAGCCCCGTCAGTGGTCTGATTAAAAAGCACCATTCATCCCACTTAGCCAGAATACAATTAAGGGACATGGCTTTAAAAGCCCAGCCCTGAAGCCTCTCCCCATCGCACATAAAAGGAGCACTCTCTACTGAGCCTAGCCTGTAAATATCATGTTTGATATGAGGTTTTAATCTGCTTAGCCATTCTGAACTATAGAATGGGCTCTTTCTCTCTCTGAAACCCCTGTCCAATGACTGTGTGCCTGAGGACGAATAGGAACATAACACTAGTGCGCTATCTGATTAGGTGGGGTTAATTACAGAGCACTGTTTTGTAGTGGCTGCATTTGAGAGCCGCCCATAAATAGATGGGCATGGGTAATGCATGCTCAGAAATGAATTTTAATTAACTGTGTATCAGAGAAGCCCACTCAGGGGCTTGTTTCTAGTATGTACTGACCCTGCTGTTGGATGTGGAGTGGGAAAGGGTCTGCACCCAAGACACTGTGACAGGAGCTGAAGAGTACACTATGGCCTACATGAGCCATAGACATGCAGAAAGTTGTCTCTTTACACAAAGGTAATGTGGGTAATTTATATTGATGAGAACTACCTTGATTGAGAGCCACTGTGCAACCAGTCCATGTCTTCACATTATGATTGTTTTTAAACAGGAGCTGGACTGAGACACATGGTCTCTGTGGCTACTTCATCTGTTCAAGTAGCATAGAAACTTTAATATACATGCACATTCTTCAGCTACATGACTTCATATAACAATGCAGACTCCAAAACCTGGAGTGCTAATGAGGTAATTGCAGTAAATTCAGAGCTCCATCTGTTATTACCCACTAGTCACACACACCATTTTTGTTCCCTCTCTGAATGGTCTTTATATTGTGTGCGTGTGTGTGTGTGTTTTTTTTTTTTTTACATTCAAATGTCAAATGGCTGTTTGAAGCCAAGCCCTGATGATAGTGGACCATTCTTTCCACTTTCCCTTCCAGTTTTCTGTGTGATTGGATTAATTATGTGTCACTCACTTTGCTAGAGGTCAGCAAACATACATTCTCGGTCATAAGTCATCAATCTATGTGACCGTGGAGATGAAAAGTCAAGCATGTCAGCCAGGAAGCTGGACAGAGAGGGATCAGCCCATTGATTTCAGGGCCAACCCAATCTCACCACAGCCTGCTGCCCTGAGAACTGAAATTATCCCTATGGGCTATGTACAGTGAGCTTTCTACCTTACATTTGTGGTGCATGATCACATTAGCAGGGGCCTATAAAAAAATGTGGTTTAACTCAAAATAAATGCACTTCTATGTGGATGTGGTTATTTTTACTCAATTTAGCTCACATATTTTATTCACCTCCACCCCAGTTTATGCAGAAATAATTCTAGTCATACAAAAATTAAATCTTCACAGATGAGGTTCCACTGCACAAAATCTTACTAAAATATGGTCTAATGGAGATCTTACAGAGGCTCTTAATTTGAAATAGTTTGATAGCATTGATCAGAACAATTATTTATTAGCACAGTTATTTGATTATAGAGTAACAAATGATAATGTGCTCAGAGTAGGTTTGTAATATCTGGTTCAAAATGTTAACAGAAGGCAAGGACAGACTGAGCAAGCTCACACCACAGACAGCCTGCTGGCTTGCTGACGAACCAGCATTATTGTAGCTATACCCCACTCCACTCTCCTAAATGGCTAATCTTTGTTGGATCTCACCCTTAATTGGTTAACAGTCTCCGCGGGGCAAGTGAAAGTGGTGCTATTTAAGGCTCCACCATGAAACAGCAACACTTTCATCTTGGCAATAACAGGCAACAATTATATTACCAGATTCGAAACTGAACCTTCTATCTACCCACTAATCAAAAACGCAGCCCATCTGTTGTGCTGTCTCTTCTGAAACTGCAGCCTGTATGATAACTGTGTCTGGACACTAATTAACAGCTAAATAGACCACAATTAGATGTTATTTCTATTAAATTCTGCAGAAAGAAGGTAAGGAGAAGAAACACAATACACGCATTTTATGTTTACTCCAACTGTACCAGGCACCGATGGAGCAGCATCACTCTTCTTCAATGTCTCTCTCCCCCTCTCTCTCGCACGCGTGCGCACGTGCATCAATACAACATTACGTGCATGCGCGCTCCCTCCTACTCTCTCTCTCTCTCTATCACGCACATTCAGACTGGCAGGCAGACCAGTCACACACACACACACACACACACACACACGCACACACACACATACACACACTTTCCCTTAGCTGTGCTTTTGTGTTTTGTCAGAATTAATGAGAAAAGTTCCCTTGCCCTAGGGGTAATTAGTGTCCTTGGAGTTAAATAAGCTAATACTTAGACACCTCTGGCACAAGCAATTATGTTTGTGTATTGAATAATTGATTCAAAGAGGGGGGAAGGGCTGCTAATCAGATCTGAGCATAATGAATTGATTTAATTAACAGGGGAATCCGAGGGTCTCTGGAAACTGCGCGCATTTATTCAGTAGCAGCAGAGGCGAGCGCGGCACATAAACTGGGAGAGAGGCGGCGTGAGTTTGCTTTTAGCAGTTGTCAGATTTGCAATTGGATTTGTTTGAATGTAGTTGCTGTTTCGGAGCAAATGAGAACGAGAAAGAGAGGATATTAACAGCGAGGAGAGCTCAGCCGTTCAGTCTGAGCGTCTGATCCGTCCGTGTGTGCAGTTACAGATAGGCGACACTAGATTTATATCGCTTTTCATTGTTTTGCCTCTTTATTCGCATGGAATTTATCAAAAGCAACCAACGCTGTTTGACGCTATTTATTTGCATTACAGTTCAGTCCGGATAGAGGGATCTTGTCGCGTATATCGCCGTATTCCGTGTATGAATTATTATTGATAGGAGGAGGGGAAAAAAAACGTGCAGACGGTAATTCATCTTTCCAGGGTTTTGGTTTATCGAGGCTTAGTCTAGTCAGCCGCGCGTTTCAAAGCCATTTCCAGGAGAAGCAGTGAGAAGACCGAGCGGTGCAGCCTGCTGGAGCCGAGGACGGATCGCCCGGGGAAGGACTCCTCGTTCCTCAGGACGATGGTGTTGGACAAGGAAGAGGGTGAGTAACATCTCCGACTGTATGATGCTATAACCCGGGGAGTAACACGGCAAACTACTGACATTTTACACGTTGAGTGTTTCCCGTCGCCCCGGACCCTGCGCACCCGCAGCCTCCGCTTTGTATTGGCTTTTTCAACCCCATTTCCATCACGACAGGGTCCGTGTTTTCGCGAAGGAACCTGAATACTGTGGCTGCTTTCTGTACCATGAAGTTGGGGGTGCACTTTGCACACAAATGCCCTTTCCACCGCCAAAGTGCAGTTTAGTTTGGAAGAGTTTATTTAGACCAGATTTGTCTGTGGCGTTTTGGTGTGTAACCCAGAGTTTGAGGATACTCCACAGACGCTGCAGTGCATGTGGCTCCTCTTTTCTTTCCTCCCCTCTAAGTGCTTTTTGCGTCTGTGAAGTTAGCGAGGCAGCCTTTGACATCACGGGATGGGAGATGACAGCAGAGTGCTTTTAACTTGATTGCAAATTATGGATAGCGCCGTGCAACGTTCACTCACTTTCCATCCAAACAGGCCTACTTGCATTACTTATCTATTTCAATGTATTTAGGTTAATGGGTGAAGCAATCTAATTAATTTTAATTTAAATCAAACTCGCCTCTAATGAAGTCCCATTTTGGATTAAGCCAAGAAACGAAGTTATTCTCTGATGTTTTTCTGTCCTCAGACACTTCTTTCAGAGTATTTTGAGGGTTGTTTTGCTGGCAATTGGGACCACCTGCTGACATGCACAATGGCAACCTCCACTAACCATAAAACACATTTGTGTGTATGTGTGCGCGCTTGTGTGTGTTATTTCTCAAAGTACTGTATATTTCTTTTACACATTTAAGTTTATCCAGGGCTCCTCCTCCTCTAAAAGTGATGGATGCTTGGATGGATTTGTAACCCATAATTTATGTTTGAAAATGGATATTTCATATCTCTTAGCAGAGCATTCTTTCACTTACACATCTAAAAACCAATAAAAGGATTGCGGCAGAGACATAAATTGGTCTGTCTGGCTGAATCCATGTTGTGCTGCTAATGTACCCAAATTAACTCAACTGTAAATTGTCTCCTTCGGATGTCTGTCTAGCTAAAAGTTCCCTATATGATTCATGATTCAGATTGCTTTTAACAGTTATTGGCTAAGCAATATGGTAAATGTACAAGGTGATGCAAATGGCATTAGTGGGAAAGGATGCACAGGAGCATGTAATGCAGTCAATACTACATTAACTACTGATGCCCAATTACAGAACCAGGGAGAGTGGCTTTTAGGAGCATTAGGACTTGCAGAAAAGCTGAGATCACCTGCTGCTCATTGCCTAAAAGCTTCACCCTTTATTTGCTGGGCCCGACCAGCAGCTCCAGCGTTTTGGCCAGGTTGTCAACGGAGCTGCTTGAATCTGGTCTCTTTCACTGTGGTGCCTCTTAGCGTTTATTGGCTCTAAAGTTATAGGCTTGTCAATTCAACCTTCTTGTCTAATGTATCCACTTAGTGCCTGCACAAATGAATGTGTGCGTATGTGGAGAGGGAGGTGTGGGCTGGCGTTTTGGGTGGCCATATGAGTGCATGTGTATGATTACTGTCTGTTTCTCTTGACTGATTCACTATTACGCCTGTGCGTGTTTGTGAGAGCTGCTTAAGTGTTCATATTTCAGTCCTTATGTGGCCTATAAAACAGATCAGCAGCGTGTCTAGTCTCATGTTCAAAGGCTGCGATCCTAGTTGTCAACAAAGTAGTGCTGCTGCTGGTTTGGCAGACTGTTTTTGAACTCTGACTTCTCGAAGAAAAGTCTGCAAGACTTTGTACTATACAGGCAACAACCAGAGATGGATGTCTCTGTCCCCTTATCTTCGCTCCATTGTTACAAATCACTTCCCAATGCATCAGTCTATTAAGAGTCATTTTACATAAACTCCTTTCGTTTCACCGTAACTTACTAGTATTAAAACTAAAATATTTCTCTCGTGAGTTTCGTGTTGTTTGTAGCTACCTTGTCCTCAGACGTTACACGCACATCTTAAACCATATTAACCTCCATACTCATCATTAACTCATAATATGCACTATCTGGTAAAGCACTGAGTCTGAGAGCACGGAGGAGGGCTGTAAAAGGAATACAGGCACTGCTCCGTGAAACGACCTAATATGCAGGTCATAGTTAGTAATGAACAGCAACACATGTACCTAAATATTCTGTGTCAACATTTTATTTCATACCCACGATATGAAGGTTCCAATTTGCGTCTAATTTGAGAGGGAAAAGGCAACTCAGCCATTTTCTCCCCTTCTTCGCACCAACTGCAGGAGAAGAACTCTTTACAGACCTGAGCAGAAGAAAAATCCTCCAGCTACTGATAAATTTCTGGTTACCTTTGCTTGTTAATTTACGACCCTGTTATCATCCTGTCCAGTGAAATTTGTACATTCATAAAGCATGTGATGGAAAAGCAATGCTTCAGATGAAAACAGACTGGTGATCTGTCGGCTGCTGTAATAAAACTTGGGCTTCAGGCTCCGATTTTTATTTTGAAATAATAAGAATTGCTTCATTCTTTACCGGTGTTACCATGGTAATACTGTCTTGTAGCAATGTTATATTGATTTAGAAAGTGGACAGTAATATTTCTTTTCTGTTATTTGGTTTCTGAGGGTTGATTTCTAATTTCCAGTTGGAGATTACTTTTATATGTTCCTTAAGTCTTTTCACTTTTACAAAGGAATGCAATTTGCTCCCCTGTATTTGCTATTTTCTCAGCTTATTGGTTTGCTCTTACTTCAAAATTAAACTTGCCCATTTCAAATATTGAAATTACGTCTGGTTTTTGTGCTCTGGGCCCTGAACAATATTACAAACACATTGCTTCGTTTGATATTTCTTAAGTCACTAATCTTTTTCTTTTCTTTTTTTTTTTTTTTTTTAGCAAGCTTTATGTCAGGCACCTGCATTGCTTTGGTTCTACTTATCCCATTTTGTGTTAAACAATTGTCAGTAGACAATTGTGTGATTTAAATAATTACAAGAACTGCAAAATAGCATTAAAACACGCAGGCACAAATCTGCCTGACATAGGTCTGATAATCACACCTTTTCTGCACTGACACATAATGTAACTTGCGTTACTAGTCTTTTGTCCATCTATATTATATCAAAGCTCAGGGAAAAAAAAATTAGCACAAAATCACATTTATGCCATTTTCAGCCGAGTGTTTAATTCCATCTAATCTCTTTCTGATCTTTCAAATGCAGAATTCTCATTGGAGACAATTTCGTCTGTCACCACTAAACCTCTAGATCCCTATCAGTCCTGATCATTTCACATCTACGAGTGCGGGAGATGTGTATCATTTTCCATAATCTTAGCAGAATTCAAAGGGACTGAAGTGAGACTTAAGAGACATGTGTTAGCGAGCGCACCCACCTGCCTTCGATGTAGATGGCTGCACTCATCAGTGTGGCACACAAACTCAATTATGCACTCTTGAGCTGTAAGAGCATCCCTTTTATTATTGCCAGAAGCCACATGCTAGCCATGTTATCATACACATTTTTCACAAGATCTGGCTACCACATGCATCACAGGGAACGGACGATCTCTGCTGTGTTATCCAAACTCTGATGCTCTGTTTTTATTGACTGCAAATGATTTTTATTTATTTATTTATTTTATTTTTTGACATCAAGAAGAAATTCAGACATGTTTTTTAAGTGTGTGTGGGCATAGTGAAGGTTTCTGAGGTAGAGGTGCCACACTGAAAATTTGACGAACAAATAGACTCTAAGACACAAGATGCAAACGCTCATCAGTGTAAATGTTAAAAACAAACCTTTGACAAAATCCACAAATATGCTGACATGTTGAGATGAATTGTTACTTTAAACCACATTGGAGAAACCTAATGTCTTATCACGAGCTCTGAGACAAAGGCAGACATGCACAGAACTAACTAACATCAGATTGTTTTTTCACACCAAGTTATTTATTCACCTGTTTACCTATTGTGCGCTCTCTGTTCCGACTTGCTTGGAATTCTCATGCACTCTGTAAAGTTTACTCTTTGCTTTCCTCCTTTATTCTGTCATCGCAGGCTTAGTAAAAGAAGACAGGAGAGCAGTAAAGTAAGTAAAGTTCTTGAGATGAGCAGATGTCGAAACTACAGAGTCACCAGCTATGGTTCATTAGTCGCTGGGAGTAAGTGCCATGATGCACAGATGCCCATTTTACTGAGGAAAAACTTTTAATATTGTACCGGCAGCAATGAAATAACATGTCACCTGTTATACTCTAAGGCAACATAAGCGCTGGAAATCACAACTCAAACTCAAACACTGCACAAGGTTGATGCCACGCTTAAGATATTTAAAATATATGATTTTATGCATAATAATGTTCACTGAACATTATAAGAAATCTCTCACAAATTCAGACATACATTATACTACACAAAATCCTCATCTTTTTTCATTGCAGTATAAAAGTGTCAAAAATGACATTTTTGTAAGGATTTTACACCCAGAATAAACATGAATGTTTATATGTTCGCTTCATTACTATAATGAATTATTTATGTGTAAACTGAATCTCAAATCATAATTGCACTGATGTCTCTTGATGTTTTCTTGTGTCTTAAAACAAGCAGATCTAAAAACAAGTTTTCATTCAGTATGAAACAGGTCTTGCTTAATCTCAACTGAAGTAGTCCCTCGATGCATATTTGTTTAAATGAAAGGCAATGGTGTAGAGATACTGGATTTTTAAAGCCAACACCAATATCGATATTTTGAAAATAAAAATGTGTGATTTATCGATAGATAGTATTTTTTTTTAAATACATAAACAAACAATCTTGATATGGATTCCTTAATTTTTTTTTTTTTTCTTGTAAGGAAATGTGACCAAGATATATACTGAGCAGGACACTGTGGAAAATACTTTTTTTGGAGGCGAACGTGGACTGACGTCACTTTCCAAAGTGGTAACACATCTGAGAACAGCAGGTGACAGTTTTCACATACATTCATGTGCTTGTGCGTAATAAAGCTGGCGGTTGGTTTGAGTAGCACCTGCAGAAATACAATACTGTATTATTGTACTAATATAGTTTTAGGAGATGTCAGCTATTTGAACTGGCCTGTTGTATCCCCTCTATGGTGAACACATCACAGAGCCAACAGGAGTTCTTCTCAGTGCTATATTTTCCATCTGCCAAAGCCCTGATCACTCTAAGGTGTATTTTCATTTGTTTTTGGCTCAGCCACAGAGTATGTGGCTCTGAGGATGGCAGTGGTGGCTGGTCAGTAAAAGACACGGGGTGTAAGGAGGAGCACAGCCTCTAGGGGCTGCTAGTGAGGCTTTTAGACTTTCAGTCTTGTTTCATTCTATTGTACTCTCATAGCTGTTTCAGTTTTCTGCAGGCTCAGTGTCAAAAAGTAGCTTTGGCCATAAGTGAGAACTTACTGATCCTTGTACTTACTAGTTTCCTTTCTCACTACTGACTGATTTGCCTTCCTCCTACCTGTCTTCACAGTAAGATGAAGCTGCTCTTCAAGGTTTTAACACATGGACTTTACAGCAGTTAACCACACAAGTTCTTTTAATCTAACTGGGAAACTAGTACTTTGTAGGCCTATAAATTCTTCTGTTTTCACACACATTTACATACAACATGTATTTCTAATCCAACTTAAAATGACCTTTAGTATTTTTGGCAAAAAAAAAAACAACAAAATGTCACATGATTTTTTTTGGGTTAAAAACAACAAAATTAAAGGCCTCCTTAGATCTGCCTTTTAGTACAACAATCAAGAGAAACGAGGGATGGAGGCTTCACACTTTCTTAAGATATTACTGCTATCTTGTTGGTAAATAGAAAAGCCTGGGGTGCCTTCTCTTAAATAAGATCCAACTTGCTGAGAACTAATCTCTTATTGGATGACCTTCACTAAATCAAATCTTAAATAGCTAATTAAAGTCTGTGATTAAAGGGGGTGGAGGGGGGTAGTCTCTTAAAGCTAGTAGATAAGGTTTTGGATATTGAAGTTGTTGATTTAATCGGTGCTTAACTATGATGTTTGCAACTGCAAATTCAGAGGCAAATGACAGCCACCATCCACACACACATTCGCACTGAACTCAGCGGTAACTTAAACTGGTTTCTCAGACCTTAGACCCAACTGCCCAATCCGCACCCACATTCCAATCACATCTCTTTTCATTTCATTTTATTTGACCTGTCGTCTCTAGCTGAATTGCCTTTTGATTTTAGCCAGTAACAAGAATTACGTCTTGAGGAAATAGGGGCAGTCTTCGTATTATGAGGTACTATAAAAGTGTTATAAGGAATTCATTAAAAGCGAGCCATCTTCCTAATCAAACATCAGCCAGCGGTATCTCCAATGTCCCTCTCTTGCGCACTTTAGGATAGGCTGTGCTACACGAGACAGCTTAGTTTACCATCCCACATGACATCACACCCAATCTTCATGAAGACCTCCTCCCTAACTGTGCATCCAACCAAACTCCCTCATTACTTACCCCATCAGGTGTGGGAGTAGGTGCTTGAATGACATTAGAGGCCTGTGCTGCCAAATAACTGCCCCCTGTGGGGAATTTGCATTATTCAAGATTAAAGAGCCTCACACAGTGCACCACAGTATGGTGTTCCTTCTTCCCCTCCATTTTCGACACATTGAGGACCTTGAATGGCACACCTGTCTCCTGGCATATCCTTTGAAATAATAACTGTGCAGTAATTGCTGGGGAGTGGGGAGGATTTTGTACATCACGTCCTGACCTCATGAGTGACACAAACTTTAGAGGGCTACATTTATTCCTCTACAAATGCATTTTTAATGTGGACTAAAAAGTGTTTGTGCATTATTCTGTTCCGGATGGCGGAAAGTGTCTGCGGCAGGTCTAATGGTTTGATTCTTTTTTCTTTTTTTTTTTCCTCCCAGGAACCCTGAAGTGGCAGATAAGATTGCCTCTTCTATCAAAGTTTAAAAGTATACAGTTTGAGAATAAACAGATTTTTTTCCTTTATTCAATCTCAAATGCAGAGTCTGGAAATAAAAATATCAGCTGATCTCATATGTACTGTATGAGGATTGAAGGTGAAGATTCGTTCACCTTCTTGGTTATTGACAGATTGTACTTCAGTACAGCTAAAAACCTCAGATCAACAGCAGACAAAGCCCAACAATATTTGACTGGCTAGTTGCAATAACAAATCCTTTCTTTGCTCTTTCAACGCTCTGACAGTGCTCCCTCTTAAAGAGCTCTCATGGGTTAATATGGGGTAACCTTGAATGATAAACCCATGAATGTTTGTGTTTTTTCTCCTCCCCCTCATTCATCTTATTCCCTCGCTCATTTTCTTGCTCCATCTTTCACCCCGTTTCTGCTGTTGACAGTTTACCTTGCAGAGCTCTAATCTCACCCTACTGAGCAACCAAGTGTTGGAACAAGTCGCCTTCTGTAATAATTTGGAAACTCTGCCAGTTTCATGTCTTTAAAAAAAAAGGAGCAATGAATTTAATTAGAAAGCTGTTGCATATCGCTGTGATACATTTCTTTTAATTAACCCCATGTGAATAAATTAAAAATAATAGGGGGCTGAAAATTGTGGAAAAAACACCCTAATGAAGTTTTCAGTTAATTGGGATGGAGTCTGCAGCCAAACCACAGTGAGTAGTGAGCACCAGGAGTTAACAATGCCTTCTGTAAGCCTCAAAAAAGGGCCCAGGGCCTTCGTGCTGACTTCAAGTGTAAGAAATGCACCTCTGACGTGATGGAAATGACCGTGGGCTGGGAGAAAAGGCAGTCCTGTTCCAGGCTGCTCTGCTGAGTCTCCCCATGCCGCGCTTGAAGCTGGGCCAGTGTTATTGCAGTCCTAATGCGGCTGACTCATTTGGAGCGGATCAGGAGTAATTATGGTAGGGAAAGTGGCTGCCGACCGTGGGGGTCAGGACACTTGTAACATGTGAAAAGAGCAATTATTCCAGGAGACAAAACCCTCCCTTATCCTGGGCAGTGCCAGGGTCAATGCAAGGGACGGCTGGGCTCCGTTTCACTGGGGCTTATTAGCCACAGCAAGCTGCAAAGTTTGAGAGAGTGCATCTTGTTAATGAACAGTCCCCTCCTCATCCACACCAGCCCTGTCTGCTCTCTCTCCCAAATACTGTGGTGGTGTTAATTATGTCATAATCATAGCATGCATACAGTCCCAGAAACCACCTCACAGACCCCAGCATTCATACACAACCATCTGGAAATGTAGCATGCTGTACAGTAACATAGAAGCCTCTTACACGGAACTATAAAACAAAAAACACAGTCAGTATGAAATCTAATATTGACTTGGGCCTTGTTAGAAACTACCTAATTTGAGAGGGAGTGTGTGTCTGTGTGTTTCTCTGTGCAAGTGTGTTTGTGTGCTCACGCATATCTTTTCTTTTACTTGCATATGCTTCAACTAAGGATAGGAACACGGATCAGACAGTGAATCAGCGGTCTTTATTTTGCTTATCATTCAGAATACACTCATCAGTCTGCTTTCAACTGGCATGTGTATTCCAGCTGATATTATTACCAGATGTCTTGTATTTTGTCTTGGCAAAAGAGAAACGTGTCTATGGGCTCAATTACAGCAATGACGGAAGCTGAATGAAAGGGGCTGATTCATGCACACAATGGCAAGACATCTGCATGAGATCCTTATTAACCCCGGTGGCAGACACCTTGGCTCAGGGTCAAATTTCATTTGGGATTGCCATGGCCACAGCATTTACAGTGGTGGCTGAAACATAAAAGAGTGGGGTTTAAAGCAGCCCCTCTAGCTTCTAAACCAGTGACTTGGTGACAGTTTGCAGAATTCAGTAGCAAAACAGTAATTTTGATTTTGTACTCTTGTCTGTTTTTATATGTAATATAATATAATATAATATAATATAATATAATATAATATAATATAATATAATATATGGCTTGGTAAATTCAGGCAGCAGTTTATAGAGTCATTGTTGGCCATTAACGTCCGGTTGATATCTTGTGCAGGAGTGCTTTGAATAAAGAGATAATGGTGGTGGGGTTAATGATGATGATGACAAATGCACTTGTTTCAGCTAAATGCAATCATTTGGTAATGTAGTATCTGATTTCCCTGAGCATCCCAGTCTGTGTATTCACCACGCCGGTGGCTAACTCTCTTATATGTTGCAGCTGGGAGCTGGAATTATAGAGGCCCCTGAGAGGAGGCCCACCCAGGGCCAACTTCCACCTCCTTGAAAGCCCACCTCCCCTCCCCATCATATGTCAGGAAGCCTGAGTGATTCTCATCAAGATCCTTTACCTCCCCATAAACCAGCAAAGTCTGCATCACACCATGGCGTCAGTGCTTTTAATTGATCAAAAGACATTTAACAAAGCACAGTATCAGATGTGACTGTCACTACATTAAGTTTGAGAGCCTGTGAGAGCAGCTAGTCCATTGAGATCATGCGTGTAGCAGTGTAGTGAAGGATACCAGGAATCTGTGAGTAAATTTATTTACAATTCTGTGTTACGCACATAAAACTAGAACTGAAGAGATAAGTCCATTCATCAGTTCAGTTATTGATCAAGCAAACATTTGCTGCTTTTGTTTTACATCAGTGTAAATTGAATAGAATTTTGGTTGGTTTTTACTGCCAGTTGCACAAAACAAGCAAAAAAAAAAAAAAATCTATGTAAATAGATCAGCTAAGGCTGTGGGAAATATATATACATATAACATTTTCATTTTTTGTGACATTTAGAGAAAAAAGAATAATCGATTAATTAAGACGACAAAAGTCAGATTATTCAATAATGAAAATAATAGTGAGGTACAGCCGTACACAAAACTATGTAATAGAAGAAGAGCAAAAACAGAGTAAATAGAAATAGAGTGCAATTTAGAAAGTGATTATTATTATTATTATTATTATTATTATTATTATTATTATTATTACAGCAGTTCAATACAAGCCAATAACCAGTCTTCTTTTATTCTGCATGAAATGACACTTCATGGCTAATGATGGCTCCAGGATTCATAAGAAACCTGTATACATTACTGCATGAAGCATAATATCCAAGTGCCTGTACACATTTTGGTTTTTTTGTTTGTTTTTTTATAATAATATTGATTGATTGATTACATGATAATGATAGGACAAAAGGGTTTGGTACAAATCATCTTTCCTTTCACACACTCCTGTCCGGTCTGAGGAAATGTGGGTCTATGTGATAATTGCATTTTTCTACTTTCAAACACTTCCTTGAGTGCGCCAAACAGCACATTTTCTTTTAA
This sequence comes from Toxotes lorentzi, assembly GCA_037833715.1. NCBI lineage: Eukaryota > Metazoa > Chordata > Actinopteri > Toxotidae > Toxotes > Toxotes lorentzi. The sequence continues at coordinate 17,420,880 of JBBMJY010000001.1, forward strand.
AACCTTAAATATATCAAAAAGGTTAGCAGACTGATGTGATTTTTTTTTTTGATAGCTGTAAAACGGAAGTCTAAATGGGGTAACATGGAAATCGGATGCTATCTCTATAATGGAAAATACATGCTCTGACAGACTGCTTGGGCTGAGAAAAACTAACTGTACATATTCTTGAAAGATACAATCTGAAAGAAAGTAGATGGATGGAAGAAGGGAGAGATGACAGGCCTTTACACACAGTACTAATGGCAAATTAAATTCCTTCTCAGGAAAGATATTTGGCAGGGCAAGTGCTGTCTCTCCACTTTGAGGGGTAAAATGCATCCCTTGTTGGAGAATGAATCGTGATGTGGAGAGGCATGCTTTTGGTGACATCAAATGACACTGGAAGGTCAGTGGCACTTGTATCTGTTAAATGGATTGGATTAAGTGAAGGCTGCCTCCTAGTCTGCTGCTTCCTTTCATAATGCAGCTTTTCTTTCTGGAAGGTGGCAAGCATGGGAGGTTCTGTTCTACACCACAGTTTCACAGAGCGCCGGGAGTGGTGACAGGTGCAAGAAAATGTTTCATGGCATTAAGGGAATTGAAAAGACATTTACTTTACACACTCATTTTTTTTTCTGCCACTGCTCTTTGTTTAGTAGGTTTTGAGCTAGTGCTTGCTACACTACTATTAAAGCTGTTTTCCAGAGGCTGCTTTGGTAGAAGACATCAAACCCATGTTTGTTCCCTGAAATGGCTTCAAGAAAGAGGCATCAGTTGAATGCATGTACTGGTTTCCTGTCAGACATTAGATATTCCTCCATTGAGACATCTCTCTTACAGTCAGGCCTGAAGGACTGGGACCTACGTATGAAGATCTGAATGTCAGACTACTAAGACATAGAGTGTTGTGACTTTGATGATGCTGAGCAGGGTTTTTAACCAATGTGTACATCCAATAGAGGGGGTGGGCAGCATACAGTGATTCCAGGGTAGGCTTTGGCCTTCTCAAACGTGATATAAAACACACACGTGATATGTTTAATGAGTGTGTGGCGGGTGGTGGTCTCAACCAATTAGGAGTAGTTCTCTGGAGGTGGAGGAACGACCTTTTTGTATAATTAGTTCTCTTATTTAAAGCAAAGATTTTGAGTAGAATAACTAATTAGGTGTCATAAAAGGCAAATTAAAGATTTTTGTGATCCCCGAGGGAATTGCAGCAACTCCTTTCTTTCTCTTTGCACAAGTACTGAAGCACACACTCACATACGTACACACACACACACACACAGAGGCATTTTCTCTCTCCTCATTAAGACTGTTTTTAGTTCTGTAGAAACCTGTCAGGCGAGAACTGTTGGCATACCTGCAGAGAGCTCCCCTAACAAGCCATGAAATGCAGGTAGAAGAGTCCGCCCTTATCCAGTGTGGCTTGAATTTGAAGCTTTTTAGCTTCATTTACACTGAACATTGGTATTTATAGCAGGTTTTGTGATCCTAATGTGCCAGCTTCAAGGGGTCTGTTTTGGGGAGGGAGGGAGGTGAGGGAGCTGGAGGGAAGGCAGAACACTAATTGATGGCTCCCATCACCAGCACTGGACCAATTAGCCTCTCCTTTCCACTTCTGATAAAGAAATAAGACGGCTCAACACCACCAGAGCACTTACTGACATATAAACCAAAGCCATAAATTTGACTAACAAGCTCTCCTATTTCTTTCACCTCTTTTTTAAAGGGGAAATGCTAATTATATTACATTCATAGCATTATTGATGTGTGGATGGCCAAAAATTGCAGAGCAAATCTGGATCCAATAAGGTACTTTGTGAGTCCATTTATGTGTGCAGATGTGTGTGTGCTCATGTAAGAGAGAGAGAGAGAAAATATGCCTTTTCTATTCCAAAGAAGTCCTTTGAAAAGTGGTATAAGGTTTTTGTGAAAGAGAACGAACTTGACAGGCTTAGCCGAGAAAAACAGTGCACAGAGTGAAGCAGTCCCTTGTTACCAGCTGAGGTTGTGTTTATCACTGAGCAAACCACAGACGTTACAGTCAAACAGCAGATCTAACTACAATTACCCCATTCACACTTAATGTTACACTGTCGCAATTCTGCTAACTGCTAAAGGAACGAAAATAAAAAACTTTCTTTGGTTTGGACAACATGTGCACATCTCTAAAGTGCAACAGCTAAATAGTGACATTTCATATATAACTCAGTATATCGTGTGTTTCAAATGGGTCTTTATAGATACCCACACATACAAATTGCTGGCCTAACCCCCTGTGATGCAGTGTCCAGTCTTTTTTTTTTTTTTCTAGAGAGAGAGAGAGAAATGTGTTTTGAAAGTAGAGTGGCAAGTGGCGTCCACTGTGTGTTCTTTTAGACGGATCAATAGCTCAGTGTGTGAGAGAGTGTCTTAAGAGCTGTTGTCTTGTGCTTTCAGCTGTGGCAGACCTGTTAGTGCTACAGAGGGGGAGCTGCGCGCCCCTGCCTCTGTACCAGCAGTGGCCTGAGGGGGGCTTTTAGTCCAAACACAAATGTCAACCACACATAGACTATTAGTGTTTAGTGCAGTTATTAAATGGACTTTATTTGTCCTTTAGGAGGCTAAAAGGCGCACTTAAAGGGGACCTGCGTGACAGCAGGGCAATTTGCGAGTTTGGTAACTTAGGCTCGCTCGTTGCAGACACATGAGTACAGATAAGTGTAAAAGGAGGAAAGGCTGTAATGCTCTGAGTAGGGAACACTGTGTGTGTGTTTGTGGTTTGTGTGCGCACATGTATGTGTGTGAGCCTGTGTCTGTGTGTGTCCCTGTGTGTGTATGTATGAAACACAGCGAGTGAGTGTATGCTAAAAGGCACTTAGGCCATAACATATCTCACTGGGGTCTGGTAGCAACGTTTTTGTGGTCAGAGGCTTTTTAAAAGGTTAATGTTAATCTATACCAAACAAAGCCCATGAGGAGCTTTTACAGCTGTGGACAGTTGAGTGAAATGGGCTTTGATGAAATGGTAGGTAACTAACGTACGACACAGCTCGCTGTAAATACCACAGAAAGCAAAACAAACATTGTGTCTCAGAATATACAGGACATGCCCCTTCCTCTGAAGCCTACTGCGAGCGATCATGTAACTTTCTGTATTACAGCATGTTCTTAGTGGAACAAGTAAGTCAGGGCTTTGTAGTCCAATGTGACCTGTGTGCCTATCTACATGGAAGAATGTTTTCTTTAATGCATATGAAGCAGGTAGGCAGTGTGCTGCGGCCACGCGCAAGGCCAGGCTTAGACGCCTCGAGAAGCAGCCGGCTTATCAAAAAGAGAACATGAAAAGTCACTCGTGTTCCTGGGCCGTAAATCACGCATGGCTGTTTGTCTCCTTATCACTACAGGTGTGCCGATGCTCTCCGTCCAGCCCAAAGGGAAACAGAAGGGGTGTGCTGGCTGCAATCGCAAGATTAAAGACCGCTACCTGCTCAAGGCCCTGGACAAATACTGGCATGAGGACTGTCTCAAATGTGCCTGCTGTGACTGCCGCCTGGGGGAGGTGGGCTCCACCCTCTATACGAAAGCCAACCTCATCCTCTGTCGCAGGGACTACCTGAGGCAAGAAAGACACACAATCACCTTTCTCCACTCACAACAAACACAAAAGCAATGCCATAACAAGAGCTGTGACATGAAAGGATCACAAAGGTTTTTTTGTTTTGTTTTGTTTTTTTTAAATCATCTGAGTAGCGTTGACTTTTTGATGTTTTAACTAAGTCACACCCTAAACCTACTGTGTAGTAGTTTGCAGTCATATTCTTTTACAGAATGCACAGAGGAGGTTTTAGGATGTAATTTTAGGATGCTCTAGCACAAGCATTTTGTATAGGTAGGAAAAAAAAGGACATAAGGGGCATTTTGGAGCAACAAGTCTCCTTGTTTGGTAATCTGTAAAAAAAAAAAAAAAAAGAAAACTACTATTGAAGTTCCCTGTGGAAATTCTTGTGCAACCATCATGAGTCATGCTCTCATGACATTTCTGTATCACTGCATCCACAATACAAAGTGCATTGTGAGAACTTAACCTATTTCCAACTTTAACACACTGGTGCTGCTGATCAATTTACTGGACTTAATTTACTTCATCAACAGCACCTAGAAAAACAGGCATGAAATTCAATATAATTCAAATGTACTGTTCAAAACTGTTTCTATGCATTGCAAACCCAAACTTCTAACAACACCATAACTGATTTATCTTATTAAAGGTTTCTAAATGTTACATGTACCACTATGTTGTTATGTTTTTCAGTGTAATATTTACATATTTACATATCCACAGTGTTGCATGTTATTTTTTTCCTCAGTCTTGTGTTGATACGTTTTACTTTATGGGGATATTTATACCAACAAGATCTATGTACATTAAGCTAAGCTTAAAGTTTAAACCACTACATGTCTTCTTGTTCCATATTTTCATCTTTTTCTCTGTGTTTACATGAGCACAGGGGGCTTCTGTCATGGAAGAGGCTGGCTCTCAGTTGTACCAGAGTTGTAGGCTGTAAGAAACCTCCAGGCAGGCTTGTTGCTTCACTAGTGTCTTTGGCTCTACCCCCACCCCCTTCACATGCCCCTGCCATCTGCTTGTTAAATTAAACATGACCATTTCCTGGGCGTTAAGTCACATTCGCAATGAGGTCCTACCATTTATTTGAGAGGGAATCCCCCTGGGGCCGACTTAGGGATGCCGGTGTCCTAGGCCCCTCCCTCCCCCCCAAAACACCCCGTCCTGCACTGTCCTCCCCCTTATCCTTTCTCCATTCCCCTCTTGCATACTTGTCTCTCAGCTCCCTTGCTGATATCCCTGGCTTACTGCTACCCACTTAAGTTAGGATCAGTTCATTATTCTAATTGGAGAGAAGAAATTAAATGGAGCAGCATATTTTCAAATCATTACAAAAATCCAAAGGAAAGAGAACCTTAATCAACTTGGTTTTCATCCTACCTCACTCATGGATCTCTATGACATTTCACTTTCATCTGAGCTCTTCCTGTGACCTGGAAGAAGCCCACAGCCCACTTGAGAGGCGCTTAGGGACGTTACGTTGAGATAGGCCATTACCATCCATCAGTTCCCACCCACAGTTAATGCTTTTAAGATGCAGTGAGAGGTCCACTAAGACCTAATGTTGCCCCCAGAAGGGGCAGATGGTGCAGATGAGGTAATAATAAATGGGTAAATGACCAAGAGAAGACAAAAATGATGAAGCTCAGAGTTTCACTTGGTAAAATACATCTGAAAGAACAGCAACCCCCCACCCCCACCCCTCCAAGCCATAAGTGCCTAACTAGCACTTATGGTTTGGGGCTTTCTCACACATTAGACCACTAAGAAGTAGAGGTCAGAGGAGGGATGAAAAAAGGAGAATGACATGAAATCAAGAGTTAGGAATACTAAAATAAGAATAAAAAGGAAAGAGGAGGAGAGAGCTCTCTGTGCTCCTCTGTTGCCCCGGATTGCCTAATGAAATCCATCCCACTCGCCTGCTCTTCAGCCTGCGACAAATGCAGAACATTTAATGGCTAGAGATGCTTGAGATGAATTCTATTATGGAACAAATTAAAAACCTTGCCTTGCGTACAGAGAAGAGGCAGTTTGAGAGACCAGAGTATTTGAAAGTAGGTGATGCAGTCTCCATCCGGTGCCAGTTTCCTTTTCATTCCTTCTTTTCGGTGTAGTAAGACGGAGGCTCCCCTCACCTGCAGTGATGAAGTTAAATCTGTGCACTGAATTAGCCTCCTGCACTTCATTAAAGACAAGCGGGTGGATCAAACACACTTTGGTTATTTCCCAGGGTTTGGAACCCTGCCATGCTCATATTAATTATTATAGGAGCTCCATCTGTGATTGTCCTTCAGAGGCATTAGTAACTTACTGAATGCACTCACGCTTTCCTGAATCTTACACTTCAACACACACGAACACTAATATGCACACAGACCTCAGCCAGTGTCCTCCCCTGCTATCCAAAGCACTGCACCAGCAAAAAGTTCAGTTTCTAATCTCTCTGACGTTCAATTCACTGTATCAAGAGTGTTTTTTTGTCGGCAACTCTGTTACACTCTTTCATTAAAAGTGAGAATAATAGATTAATTAAGCATTTCCTTTATGTCTAAGGCAAAGGATCATATGACTTCACAAGAGGGTTGACAATCTAGTCACAGTGTGATCATCAGGACTTGAAGCCTGAAATCATTTAATCTTCTATTTCACATATTAGAGAGGACATAATAGTCATCCACTTATCAAAATGGAGTATAATTAACTGTAAGAGGAAAATGTTTTAAAGATAATGAATATTATAAGTTATCCACAAACCAGTGAAAGGGGGAAGATGATAGCTCCATCTGGATGTGACTATTTTTTAAAATCTGTCCTCGCCTTACTTTACTTTAGTAAGTAAAACAACTGCTCTCCTCCCGTAACAGTTGCTCTCCCTCTCTGGGCAAGACAGATCTAAACAGAAAGGTTTACACTTTCAAAAAGACAGAACTGTTGGGGAAGGTCAGAACATGCGATGCATGCATTAACAGCTTTCCCTTTTATGAAATCTGACAAACCCTGTGCAGGCAGGGATGTCTCAAAGAGCTCAGAGAACAGGTAGAAAACTTCAAGAGTCACAGCCCAATCTGACGGAAGCAATACAGAGAGGCAGATGATGCACTGTAGGAGCTTTAAGGGTTTGAAGTGAGCAAAGCAGCAAGTTGAAAGAACTAAAGAAGGCCCTCTTTTCTCTAAAGACCCATTGTAATAACTCAATAACAGAGGAAGGAGAGCTGAGCTTCTTTACGTTCCTGCCGTCCAACTCTGCTCCCAACAACCCACATCAGCACACAAAGTTAAATTTTTAGCTCTTTTAAGGAATACGGAGTGCTGTGTGGAAGAAATTCATGTTGTCAAGAATATTATTTTTAGACTTTAAAATGAGCAACCAAAAAAAGGAAAGGAAAGAACTTGAACTTAAATAAAAACTAAACGGTTTGCAAAACAAAACAACATACAGTTCATTAGATAAACTAAACTACAACAATGATGACTACCGATTCGATTACTAAAGCCTATAAAATGAGACGAAGGTACAACGGATTGACCATTGCAGGTCGGCATGTTCTTGAATTTTAAAATACTGATTATATTATAGCCCTGAAATAAAATACCCTCTTTTTTTAATAAGCGTTCGCTTTCCTTTGCGTTACTTAAAACAAGACATCGCAAGTTGTCAAATTGGGTTGTGGGATATTACAATTGACATGTTTTTTTTACTATGCCGCTATAGTCACTATTATCAATGAAGCCCCACTAACTGTTACGTACTATGAAAGAGGTCATATAATATCTGAACACAGCTGATTCATTTTGAAAGTTTCTAAAAACACATTCCCATTCAGTAAATAGCCAGCCTGCTTTCTCTTTATACCGCATTATCCCGATCAGAAATCCATGCCAGAATGTCTCACAGGTTGCAGGGTGCAATCCAAATCAGCACTTCTAACCCTCTAATCCATTTAAACGAACCACGCTTCAAACCGTGCGACAATGCTGATGATTGATAGACAAAACCTGATGGACTCAGGCTATGACGAATACTCACACTCTTATTTAAACAGAAACGTTAAAAAAAAACTTTTAATGTTGAACTTATTAATGTTGAAATTTTTATTTTCACTTTCCTTTTGAGCATATTGATTTATTTAATCCAAATGACCAGGGAAATTGAAGTGCATGAGCCACTGCACTCCTACAATAAAGGACATGTGTCAGAACAATACGTGGGAATTCTGCAGAAAATAGTCTATTCAAACAAAAAAAGATCTTTTGTAAATGAAATGAATTAATGTTTTCAAAGGTAATCCACAACTTATGCTCTTTGAAGGCACTGTTTCAGTGCTATGAAGCATGTCGAGTATAAAGGGAAAAAAATGACTTTAGCACCTGCGTTAAAATAGTTTTCTTGTGTGTACACTTACAATGGACTGTACTGTACATACTGTGTATGGTTTCCCATAGAATCCTTGAGTACAGTCAGGTAAACAAAATATTCGTTGGCCACTTGACCATCCTGATGCTTCTGCTTGTGTAGATGACATTAGCTCCATTGATGTCTTAATCAGAGTACTGTCCCTACTTTAGCACGAGATAAAGGCGTTGACAGACCTGTTCAGTTCATCCATGTACTGGCTCCTGTTTCAGAAAAGCCAAAAGCCCGAATGGCCATAAATGTGCCAAATCTACTTCACTTTGTGACACTTACGTCTTCATTTTTCTGGTAATATGTTGCATTCACTCAGCCGACATCTAATCCTTTTTAATTTGCCTCTTGATCATGTTTTGGTGTAAAACTCTCGTTGCTTACTATATGTAGCGCCCCTTCAGCTGTTACTCATGAGACTGCCTCAGTGGTGGTTCAGCTCTCGTTTCTTTTAGCTTCATAGAAGCTAAGAAGAGAAGAAAGTAATGTGTTGCAACAGTTCTCCCAGGCAGTAATCTCCTCTTAGCACGAAGGAGCTCAGTTAAGCCGTATGTTGATGCCACGTTATAACTCAGACACATCAACCGATGGCTGAAGAACTGTGTGAGTGGAACACAGACAAATCCAGTGCACTACCTTATATTTAAACTCTTCATGTTGTGACATTTTTTCTGTTTTAGAATCAGATCCTTTCATGATTTAGAGGGACCAGGGTCAGTTAACATGCCACGGTATGGTAGCTTCATTAAACTTATATTTCCACCTAGAAGGTACAAAGCGTTTATGTGCCATTAGCAGAATACTTGTGTCACTTATTTTGGTAGCTAATCAAAAGTACTATCAAGTATCTAAAAATATTAAAGCCTCAGCATAAATTAACTTTTGTACCTTGGCTGCATTGTCTGCTGCTCCCTTCCTTTGTTGTCTCCAAACCCAAACTGAGATAACCCTTGAGACATGAGAATATGAAATTTACTAAATGTTTGAGTGAGATTGGTGTAGTGCTCCTTAAAAAAAGAAAAAAAAAAAGAACAAAAAAGAAATTTAATGTAGGGAAATTTTGATCTGTTTTTTCAATTCAGCAACAGAAGCAAATATAGTATCCTCGTTATTAGTAGTATTTTTTTTACTCTCCCAGTGTTATAAAATAAATCTTTAAAGTGAATCAAAATACCACCTACTCAAAATGCCCTGGATTTTTGCTGGGCTAGTAAAGTTAAAATGCTGCATACCGAAGGTAGCTGGGGCTGCATATGTAAACAGCTCTGCAGAGGTGAGAAGCTCAAAAAAAAAATCTGTGTGTCATAATAAAGCAGAAAAGAGGTTATATCCACAATATCGGGATTACTGGTTTGTAAAGGACCCAGATATAGCTGAAAGTTAAAAACTAGGCACATATGTCACGCCTCTTTGAATGAAGGTAGAACTTAGTGGCGGGAGCAACCTGGGCTTGCCCACCAGGCGTTTTCACAACTTGTATGTATCAAGTGAGCACCATGTCCACAGCCCAGCAGGGTGTAATGGAGATGGGTTAGAATAATCCTACAAGCTGTTATAGGTTTGTGCATGTCAGACTGTGTAAGTGACCAAGGCTCTGTGCGCTCCTTTAGAGCCTCAGTTCCCTGAGGAAAAGAAAAAGACATCACTGTGTGACCCGTCGGTGCAGGAGAGCTCAGGTGTGTTAAAACCTGGAGAAGTCCCTGCCACTTGACTGTCATGATGACACATGAGGTGTGTGGCTCTGGGTTATATCCGAAAGGGACCAACTTTTTTGGTGAACAGTAAACAAAAGGGAAGAGGAATAATCTTCATTTCTTATGAAACATTAGAAATCAGGTTTGCCAGTACTAGCTTCCCTGGAAAACCTTTGATCCTGATCTCTTAAAATATGTATATATAATGTATAATATAATATGTAGCGTTGATATTTGGTTAATTTTTGCTTTAATACTCAATGTGTGAGAATTGTTTAGGTTTTTGGATTAGCAAAACAGTTTCTCTATATGACAAAAAAAAAACAACAACTTTGTTGCAGACTTCTCTGTGGGTGGCAGATGTCTACTATATGGGAACATGCAGTCTTTTTTTTTCTTTTTTTCTTAAACTGAAACAGTAACCCGTTGTAACAATGTCTCTGTTTAACACCCTGTGAATCCCTCTCATGGAACATAACAGCCTTTCTCCCTCTGTTTCTGTCTCTCCTGCTCCTCTGGGGCAGTGGCCCCTAATTAGAAGCAGGGCTGCTGGATAGACGTTTTCTTTAACAAGGTGAAAGCAACTGAATGGGACTAGCATAAACGAGGCAGAATATCAACACGGTGACTCCTCTGTCTGAGCCCTACAAGTTTGGGGAAAAGTGTTTAACATACTGTTGGAATGGCAATCTGCTGTTGCCTTATCCCCGCTTGTGAAGCTCTGAAACGGTCCTTTTCCTGCTGCAGAATATATAAATCTATCTGTGCTTCAGAATCTCCAAATTAAACATGGGGGCAGGCGCTTGGAAAATAAAAATGTAAATCTGACTGGGAGAAAAGCATTTGAGGTTCCTTTGCCTTGAGAAGAGAGGAGATCTACACCAGTGCCTCCTTGCTCTGTTTGTGACCTTTATCATTTTGGCTCTTATCTAATAAGCCTAAACAAGCAGCAGTGAGGTTTGAGCTATGAATCTGTTCAGCGTAAAACATTTAGTTAACTCTTCAAGGTTACATCTCCCGTCATTGTCTCAGGCTCCTCTTTGAATGAAAAAGGGAGATAGAGAAAAAGAGAGAGAAGGGATTGAGCCTGAATCCATGTAACAGAAATCTTTTTGAACTTGTGACTACATTATAGAACGTAGCCTCTTGTGTAAAAAAAATCCAGCTGGCTTAGGTTGGAGATACAGTAGACTCATTAGATATTTTAGTTTTGAAAGAAGAGAACTTTCAACAGCTCAAATGGTTTGCCTCAGACCTGTTTTCATTGCTTTTGCAATGTGCAAGGGGGAAATTCTTTGAAGAAGGAGATTAAAACCATGTGATCATTTTAATTAGATCATTAGTCAAGAATTAAGATCTATGTTTGTAACTCTCATTAACAAAAATACCAAGCGGGTGCCAAGAAAGATTTGTGCATTACATTCAATGTATTTCCATTTTGTCCTGTCTCCCCTTCCATTGCAGCATTTCTTCTTCCTCTTTTTTTTTTCCCAATTGTTCTTGCTGTCAGTACATTTTTGTTTGCTCTTTTATTGCATCAAGGTAAAGGGAAGGTGGGTTAATCTTTGTCTATGCTCTCTGTCTTTCAGGCTCTTTGGTACAACGGGGAACTGTGCAGCCTGCAGTAAACTGATCCCAGCCTTTGAAATGGTGATGAGAGCCAGAGATAATGTTTACCATTTGGACTGTTTTGCCTGTCAGCTTTGTAACCAGAGGTAAGAATGGGGATCATAACTGCACAACAACATTGCCTTTTTTAAAAAATATATGAATGGCCAATAGCTTCAATATTAGGAGTTGTTGAAAAAGCTCTCTTGTGTGGCAGAATTTGTCTTATTATGTTACTGTAGACCACGGTTTGCAAGTCTGAAGGAAAAAAAACAAACAAACTAAAATCTAGTTGTCTTCCCATGTTGTAAGAATAAAGGTTGCTGTACTGCATTTGTAAAGCCCAGCTAATTATTTTCTATTGTGACACACTGCGAGCAGTTTGTCCTTGTTTGTGGCTAGATCTGTAAATCTTTTAAGCCAGGGGGATGTAAAATTAGTTCTTATGAGGTATAGGAGCTACAAAAATAAAGTCCTCCAGAGATGTGTTGCTGCATAAGGGAGCACGGACCCACACAGGTGTGAAATGGTGTTTCCGTAGTGATAGAAACTATTATGAAATTGGGGTGAGCATAAAGCCTATGCTATGATGTACATAGAATATGACATACCCAAATATTGCTTTTCCCCCATTAATATACTGTCAGTAATGGCACCACTCTGGGAGCAGAACATCCTTTGCATGCTTGTCAGGGGTGCTATGACCCTGTTCTTCCACACAGCACAAGCCCATTAACCTTCTGCAGGCCAGATTCAGTTACCATAGTGAACACCTGCTGTAAGGGAATTATGACTGCAGTCTCTCCTCTCAGCTGGCAGACATGAAGCCAGGCCTCATCTGGCACAGTATTGCCATGGCCGTGACTGTTTTACCAGCCTGGCACATTACGAAAGCCGAGCTATGCTCGACTATTTTCTTATCTTAACCCCCCCTTCAGTCACATTATGGAGCTGTCTCCACAGCACAGAAGAAGAACATCAGTAGGGCAGGCTGCTGTGTGTTATTTTCTCTCTTCGATTGACTCTGAGACTTTAGAGGAAAAACATTCTCGAGCACTGGAACCAAACTGGTGTGTGAAAAGCTAACCCTGTGGCAAGAGTTTCCTTGGAAACTCTTGTGGTGCCAGCGCCTTTTTGCCAGGCCGCCGAGAGCTGACCTGCCTTTCAGTGGGTGCCAGTGCTCATGTCTGCTCGCTTTGAAATGATAGGGTTTTAATCAACTTTTATTTGAAGCCACACATTTATGATGACCATCAAAACAGCCTTTGAATCTCACAAGGCACAGTGTCAGTGTGCGTTAGGTAAAACGTCTTGAGCCACCTGTGTGCGATCAAACAAAATCATCATTACCTGCTGATCTTAAATTCACTATTTTCACTGCCACAGCAGAGCAGAGTGGAGTCAGCCAGTCAATACACACACAGACACACCACTCTGTTATAATGCCAACAGCGATCGTCTTTGTATTTTTAACAACAGTTTTGCCTTTGTCTGTTTTTCTCTGCCAACAGGTTTTGCGTGGGGGACAAGTTTTTCCTAAAAAACAACATGATTTTGTGTCAAATGGACTATGAGGAGGGCCAGCTGAATGGGAGCTTTGAGACACAGGTTCAATAGTTGGAGCCTCGTGGCAGCAACAATCGGCTCCACACTTTACACACGAGATGGATGTTCTGCTGCACTTGGAAAAAAAGACAAGCGTCTGTCTGCTTGCCTGCAATACTTTTTAAGACCCCTTTATCAGTCCCTAAGGACTCTATTGTACATGTTCAACTTTTTGCCCCTCCCACACCCCCAACACTGAGCAGTTACAAATTTTGATGTACAGTTGTGCCTGCTTAGCTGAGCACTGTATTGCTTGTATGTTTTGTGAAATTTATTTCAGGTTTGTTTTCTTTTTCTTTTAGAAATGGTTCATTGGAGGGTATGTACAGTCTGTTTTCTCTGTATATATAAACTGGAACATTTATTTTATGAAATGTAATGCAATTTTATTACTAGTGTGAATTAAAGATTCTTAAATGTTCATAGTGAGTTTTTTTCTCTTGTAACCAAAACCAAAGTTGTTGGAGGAGGTTTGCCCATGTGTTGATATGTAATCATGTCTCCAAAAACTGCAATGCTATAAAAAGCCTTGCAGGAGAAAAATATATTTGAAGCCCTTCTTTAAAACATGATGCAACAAAACAAGTTTTATTACATTTTGCAGAGTTCTGATGGAATTAGAAATGCTGTTTAAAATGAACTAAATAAGATTTTATTTGGAATAAAAGAATGCTTCTCCAAACCGTGTTGTTGTGAACATGCAGGTGTCATGAAAGGGAGTGAGCTGAGCTGAGCTGCTCTCTGTGATTCATGCTTCACTAATTGCCATCTGATTATGAGGGATTGAGAGGGTGAATTGGCCTGGAAATGAAATGCAACAGCAAATAAATTAGAGAGAAAATAAATGCTCATTGAGTTTGAACGCATTCAAACTCATCAGCAACAGAGGTGCAGAGCTGTATTAAAAAGTGCTTTTCCCAGAAGACTCTGTTAATGGAGCTGTGTGACACTGTCTGTTTATCTGATGAGGTCATATCTGATACACACACACACACACACACACACCAAGAGCCAACAATATACCAAGTCTGATGGAGCTGTCAAATATTCATCTGATTCCTCAAGTGATAACTCATGTCAGCGATTTTGCTTATTGCACATAGTTCTATGAATTAATCAAGCAATCACTTTATTTTGACACTGGCTACTATATTTATACTATTTATTACTATTAGAAAAAATAATACTGGGTAACATTACTGTGAAGATAATTTGATGCAAATACCACAATGTAGATGATACACAGCTACTTTATTTGCCCCCCGGGGACAAATAAAGTTTTCTGACACGTGTGAATACACGTGTACCCGTGACTTCTTCTTGAAATATTAAAATATTACACACATCTGATTGATTTTTATAGACTTAAGAAATGCAAGACTAAGAAATTTCATTTATTCTGCTGGAAATTTATAGTTTTTTGTGCTTGGGTCACAGAAATCTGAGCCATTTATACAATTACTTTATTGTAGGGCTAAATTTAATGATTCCTTTCATTATGGATTAATCTGCTTGAAATAGCCTCAATTAAACAATTCACCGTTTTGTGTAAAAACACATTTTTTCAGAACCCAAGATGACATTTTCATTTTGCTTTTCTTGACCAGCAATGCAAGGCCCAAAGATATTCACATTACAATTATGTAAAAAATTAATAATTTCAGCTCTAGCTTATTATGTGTAGCATTTTAGAGCCACTTTGGGCCAATTTAAATAAATTCTCACGTTAAAATCTCCACACTGCTGTCATGTTACTATTAGCAGAGCTTTTAACTGCCATGTTTTTTTATTTTATGTTTTTTTTTACATGATGAAAAAATGGCACCCAATCAGAGAGAACAAACATCCTTCTTTTATTGAGAATTTTCTTTCTTACAAGAACCTAAGCAATGCAAATGGTCACAGCTTAGAAAAATTAAAAGCTCTTAGACCATGTCATCCATTTTATTCAAGTTCAAGTTCAGTAAGAGGGTAATATGCCATACATCAGTCTGGACAGGGGCCTCTAGCCTTTAATTTCACTCTGGTACAATGACATCACATGTCACCAGACCTCTTATGTGACATGTTAGAACCTGAAAACTAAAAAGACAAGCAATTGGTCATCTTGCGTCACTAGCTTTGATTTAATGGGATATTATAAATTGCCCTGAAAACTGTACGATACCCCTTCACTCCCCAGCGCACAGTGTATGTAACGAAAAGCCTCAAAGACGTCATGTCCACGTATATAATGTCCAATATATCTGGTAGACCTTTCAGTTAGTGCATGATGCAACAGCCCCAAATACAGCAGTACAACCATAATAAAAGAGGCAAGGTAGGGGAGTTTGTCACAGGTGCATGCAGCCGTACGGCATGCTAAATGTGGCTCAGCTGATGTATGAATGTGCTGTCAGGGGTATTGAAAGGGCCTACAACAATTACAGAATAATTATAAGCATTTCATTTGCCTAACCTCCACTGCTGTTCTATAAGTTATTATTCAACACAGTATCCTTCCTTCTTGGAAGAAGCAGGCAAACTTCTGGTTTCAACCCAGGTGTGACATTCTGTAGGCACTTTCCTACCAGCAGGACACAGAACAGCGACATAATTTGCTAACACATAAATCAAGTGTGCAAAGAGCATTAATTAGAAATTCATAAAAAATTCAGACTCACCGGCAGGTGTGCAAATAAAGGATTAGGTAGACATCAATTACACCACATAAGAGAACATTTTAATTGCAATTCCTGGATTGATTTACAGAGGGAAACAATCAGGCTCCATGCAATATGGCTGATTGCTCATTTTCCGGAAAAATAATGAGGAAAACACCTCACCAGGTAACACTGTCCCCAGCTGTAAATTCATACACACATACAGATTCAGAGCTGTGTGTGTTCACGCACAAGCACAGATACAGATTTGTATGTACAAATATATATATAAAACCAGTGCACATGCCCACAAAGCACATTTTAATACTAATCATATAATAAAACACATGGACGTGAAACAAACATGGCATGCACACAGATACACACTCACCCAGAATTACAGCACATGACACACACACACAGGCATGCTCACACACATACACATGCACTGCAGCTTGGCATTCCCATCTGCTTGTGTTGGTGGAGAAGTTCTTAAGCACCAAATGTTGCGCTGTTATGACTCAAGTTTGTGAATTCTCCAACCTCCTCTGTGTTCCTGATTACTGCATTATGGCATCTGCTTAATTAGCTTGGCTTGTGTCATATGTTGCACACGAGGGGGTGTTAAAAAGTGCCCTTCCCTATTGCTCATTATCTGCCTCGATTCATGTGATGTATAATCTCTCTTGACAGACATTCATATTGACATAGGGACAGCTGTCAGCAGAGCATGGTCATAAAGGGTGCACATAGAATAAAAACCGCAAGGAGGGCAGATTTGTGGAAAGGCTGCCAAAATTCTAAGTGAAACTAGTGATTCTCCGTTTCATTTTGCATCCATCAACACTGCAACAGCTCTAATTATACTGAATTTAATTTTATGGATGAGAGTTTTTCGGGAGAAGGAACCGATAGTAGGTTATGCATTTTGATGACTACAGGTAATATTCAAAGTAACCTCATGCCAGTGTATTTTCTAAATTGGTGTGGTGCCCAACTCTTGGCGAGGAATCAACCTCATTATTGCCATGTGGGAAATTGTAATTGTTATCTGCATAACAGTTCTGGACAATCATTTACTTTACTTTCTTGACAGGACAGAGAGTTTGTAGATTGGAAGTGTCTCTACTATACAAGTAAGAAAATATTCTGTCACACTGCAGTGTTACAATAATGAAAGCACCTCAACTGGGCTGCTATGGGGACCTTTATTTAAAGATTAGCTTTTATTGCCATGACACAACCCCGTCATCACACAGAACACTGAGTAAACAATTCTATGTAACCCTGTATTCTGTACAAGTTCAATGCAGTGTTATTATTATTTGGATAATATTTGGACATGGCAACCGCATTATTGTTAAGGTAAGTAGAATATCATTGATACGGCCTATATGATAACACTAACTTTAGGGAAAGACAGTTGTCACAATAACAAAAAACAACATTATATGTTGGTCTGCAATGGAAAAACAACTCTGATCTTCTCTATCAAATATGGATGTGCTACATACCCAACACATGTTCACTACACTAACCTCCACACCCTTACTTTCAGCTTTGCTGCAGCCCATAAAGGACACACTGCTTCCTGTACTGGCACTGAATGTTGGTAATGGACAGAAACTGCAACCTGCATGAACATAATTCATCAGCAGAATGAATTCAAAGAATTAAAAGTCAGCAGGATTCATCAACTGGGACACATGACCGTCTGTGCAAAATTTCATGCAATCCATTTAATAGTTGTCGAGACATTTCATTCTGGACCAAAGTGATGGTGGACCGATGGACTGACCCAACATTGCCATGCCACTAGCACAGCTACAAACATGCATGCTGAATTAAAAAACCACTACAACAGAATACCAACCAAATAAACAAGACATAGAGTTAAAGAACAACTAGAGAAAAGTACAAATACATACCTGCATTACAGTCCTTTGCTGCTTGTTTACTATGTTAGTGGAGGATTGAATGAATTACTTTCTAAACATACTGAATACATATTTCCACTGAATAGAAAAGAACTAGGGGGGGACTATTATCTAAGAATAAGTGATGTAATTAATATCAATGAGGTTGATGTATTTTTGTGTGCACATGTGTAATGTTTATTATAAAATTTTAAGGGATATTCTATACTCTCTAGTCATGAACCATTACGTTGTCCTTCAAACAGACAGCTGCGACCTTACAGCCTCAGAGATAAAGCCACAGCATCTGTTATAAAATGTTACCTTAAATAAATGAAGATAGGAGCGGAGATGCTTACTGCAGTGGAGTGACTATTATTCTCCTTCAGAGAAAAAAAAAGTGATTTTCACACCCAATCAAAAACTGCAACATATGTTCCATTGATGCCTAATGGGCCTGCTTGTGCTATGCGGAAGAGACTGGAGAGGGCAATTAGCTGCATGTGGCTTTGATTAGCACTGATTCCACAACAGTGCTGGAAGGAATATAGAAAACAAAACACTTAATTACTGTTGAAGCTCTTTTTGACAGACTGCAATAAAATGGAAGAAACTATTTAACTTCATGGTAATAACAGGTAAATGTGAACACGTTAACTATAGCATGGTGCCTGTGGCTAAGATTATGCATATTCTACCTACAAACAGCCTGTGCCGAGCAATGCATATAAAACTGAAATAAATGGCTACAGATGCATGAACTTGCCCTGAAAGAGGTTTGCTTACTCTGTGATCTCATTCTTAAATGAAACCAATTTGCCTAGAAATTGGTTCTAAGGCCTAATGCTGAACTCTGTACATCAGCTCCACCACACACACACAACACACGAGTGCACACACACGCACCTACACACACAGTTGGCTTTTACAAACGCACTTTCACAGTCACACTGCTTTCACCCCTTCCCTCGCTGCAAATCATGTTTGACTTTGAAGTGCTAATTTTGGAAGTTTAGCCAATTTTTATTTGCTGCTTTGAAATGTATCCCCTAAGCTGCTGCACCAGCAATGAAATATACAGACCTTTACAATGAGGGATAAGTGACCAAAATGAGAAGCGCCTGGTTTTCTTCCTAACATTATATAACTGTGAATAATCCCCACATAGCATTTTCTCCTGTGCCATCACTGCCTCAATTTATATTCAAAAATATTATGCAGACTTTTTACTTTTTGCTCATTCCTCAATCCCCACCTAATGTTGGAGCTAATTTAAGATATCTACAATACAATTCTGCAGACAAAAACCCTAATATACTTTTCACATTATTGCTGTGCTTCATCATCATTTGTGAACAAAAACACCACAGTAACAGTAACATGACTATACAGTTTCAGTTTGGTAATGTATCTGGATTCCTGACGAGTGTCTGACCACAGGGACGTTGTGTCATTAGTATATTTCTCTGCAGGTGAACACCTGGTGCAGGTCTTCATTTGTATACTGCAGTGATCTACTTTAGTAACGTCTAAACCCTGACGACGAACCAGGGTTTGATCTGGGACCACGTGGCCCTATGGACAGGTGTGCTTGGTCATATAATTCAGATACATCAGCTGCTTTGTTCCCCAGACCCACACACTGAAAAAAAGGCCTTGGTAATATACGCAGCAGCGTTTACCACCGTGATGGATGCAAGGATGACCTCAATCACAATCCTTTTTTAACTGCTTTCAGTTGGAGCTGGAGCATTATATAGTAAAATAAGTTGATCAGATTGGCTCCTCACCAAGCAGCTCAGCTAATAACATGGCAAGCAAAGAGCTTGAGGGAGAGAAGATTTGGAATGTGGGCCCCTTCACTTTCCAGCGCTGCCCTGCTTTAACACAGTCCTGGACTTGGCAATAAATTGCTTTGGTAATCAGCTTTTTGAAAAGCTTATTTACTGCTTGTTTTGTGTTTATTGTAGTTCTCAGAATGAAATATAAAATTGGATTTTATTACACGTGCAATTTTCTCCTCTCGTAAAGAATACAGAGAGAAAGAAAGAGAGCGCACATCACCTTGTTGAGTATGGATGATCCAGAGAGGATGTATACTGTATATTATTTTTTATGATCTCTTTGTTTTGATTCCTTCGTCTTATGCTCCTGAGGATACACACTAGGGGACTGGGTACAACCCCCCCCCCCCCCCCTCCAAAAAAAAAGTTCAGAAATCAGAAAGTCTACCAGCCACTCTGGAGTCTGTATCAGCATGTATGAGAGAGTGAACGAGTGACAGAGAGGAAAAGACAAGAGTGGAGTAGTTTGTACTGTATGTAAGTACTGAACAAATAAGGTTTGTATTCTGTTGGCTCGTTTACTGTACAAAAGGAATATAATTTTAAAAATAATTTATCCACAGCTTTACTTCACAAATGCACAAACCATGTGCTCATGTTTGCAGAATCATAGTCCCAGTAGTCCTTTTCACTGCTCCATCATTATGTCAACATCATGTGAAGATCATATAATGTACTATACAGTTATTGTAACATTAGCATAGTATAGACGTAACTTTACCCCAGTGGTTCTTTCAGTCTTTGTTGAAGTTTTTGATCTTTATTAATGCATTTAACTAAATGCAATGATAGAAAACACAGCACTTTTACATTCAACCAACCCCTGCATCATTTACAAGTGTTTCCCAACTTTTTCCAATCCTCACAACATTGGCACAAAACGCATTACATTTCAAAGAATGCTTTCGAATGCTTTTTTCCAAACCCCACCATTTTAATCATAAAATAATCTAAATCTTGGCTTGGATTATCTGGACTCTGGTAGGCAGTTACTGTACCATGCCCTTAAAACACTAGAGATATTTGTATTTACAAGATCTCTCATATGAAAAAAAAATTCTGAACTAAATGCAAAGTGACTTTATTAAACTGTAGAGTCTGACAGATTCCATTATAATTTTAAATTTTGTAAGGATACATACCAAGCCATTTACTCTACAGTCAAATTAAGACTTTTATTATGAAATTTTATTAGTTTGGCATTTGATACAGATGATCACGATTTCCTGCTGTACAAGCTGTCTCCCTCAGTGCTACCTTTTGGGCCTATAACTGTTTTGTCCATGCTTTTATTAGTCATTATCTGTTATTGGTTTTCAATGATGATCAACTCTGGTTTATACTGTTACGCAGTTGACACCCACCTTTTAAAAACGATTTCACATCAGCTCTCACAGTTTCGCCCAACAGCAAACACAGGCAGATCCATAGTTAATGAAATAGCTGTGAGCCAGGACAGAGTACAATTTAACCGAGTGGCAGCAAATTGGATTGTGAGTTTTCCATCATATAAAACATGCATATTGCCCAAAACTAAATATACCAAAATATGTCTAGTTCTTAAGGTGCTTAAACCCCATGTCCTTATGTAGTTATAAGAATAAATGCTACAGTTGTGTGAGGATGCTGTTGAGATCAGTTTGTTTATAAATTCTCCATTAAGTATGTCTATTTGAAATGTTTATTGTTACAAGCAGAAGCCCCGTTTAAAAATATACACCATATTGATGATATGTATACAGGTGTACAGTATACAGGTTGTCTAGGTTTATTTCTTTCTCCTCTGCTGCTGTCACTATACAGCAAAACATAAAGGCCTGTATATACTCTGATCTGTTGTATCTCCATGTGTATGTGTGTGCAGCCTCCTGTCCCTTTCCACTTTTTCCTCAGTTTTACACCGCATTTGGAAAAGTGGGAGAAACAAGAAAGACAATGGGAAAGAGAAAAAAAACAACACTTTTAGATTCTGATACACTGCATCTTCTGTATTTTCTTTTTTTTTCTTTTGATTTTGTGATACTAAAATCAATACAGCCCACAAGATTTACTCAATCCAATCAGTCTGCTTGGTGTATGAAAGGCAGCATACAGAAAATATTTTTCCTGTGCTGCTGGACTCCCTGTTGGCCCACTGCTCTACCACCAAGAAAATCCTACTACTCCAGATGGCTGATTGGCCTTGACTGTTTTTAGATAATTTCAATCACCGTTTATTGGTTATCAGCTCTTTTCTCTTCTGTTTTTCTGATGTAGTGCAATCTGAAAGAAGACACATCTGAAATTATCCTTTCCGCAAAAATACCTCTAGATTGATAATCAGACTAAAGTGCAGCTTTGTTTCACTTCATTCGATTGGCTTGACATTGTGTTCATGTTAGCTGGGTTCTTGTTGGGGGCTATTTTGTCCAAACTAATCAGCAGCGAATGGCCTATCCACCCCATCGTTTTCACTGATGTCATATCAGTTTACGCGGACGCTTTTTCTTCAGTCTCATCCAGGCTTGCTGCCATTTGTCATGAATGCTCATAGCTAGGTAGCTAGCTCGCTATGCAGCTATGTAAATCCTGCCCACATAACTCTGATTGGTTCATAGTTTCTCTAGCTTAACATAAAACTACTCTGGATTATACACTATACTAGGAGTCAGAGCAGCATCACAGAGAGCTTGCTATAAATTCCTACAATAATAATGACTGACCTTTACCCTGCTACAACGAAGCAGTAATCAAAAATACAACGGGTGAACAGAATTTCAAATTCAGTACATTATGTCCACCATAACTTCCAAAGCTAGTCCTATTCATATTCACCAATTATTCTGGTGGCACATAGTTACAATGAAATCCAAATGAGATCTCTGTAGCACTGACATACTTTCTGCTAGCAGGTACAGGATGCCTCATATATGATTAATTAATTGCGGCAGCCTGCCATCTGTGTTTTAACTGATTAAATAGCTCACAAAGTGGGATGCACCTTTTGATGTGAACCTTTGGGGAACTGGCTCTGTCTTTGTATTTCTACCTTGATTAAGCACAATACTCCGGCACTTCCTCCAGCCCTCTATTTCAAAGTCTCTTTAATTTGGGAGGAAAGGACACAAAGGCATTTGGGGTGCTTTAAAATGTTGCCCATTTCCAGTAGTCAAGAGGCTGTCTCTCTCTTTCCCTCTTTTTTTTTTTTTTTTTTTTTTATAAAGTGAATGTTTCACACAGGGCTGGGCCGGTGAGCAAGCATCGAGCTTTCAGATAAAAATTGATTCCAGTAAATTCTCACCTGAGATCCATCACGGTGAAAGGCTTTAAAAGGTCACACATGTAATAAGTTCCTATGGTCTCAGTCCCTCCAATAATAGGCCTTTAGTCTGCCATGGAAGGCTGGTATATAGAAATAATTGAGTAATCTGTGGACCATTCAATTCAATCGTGGGACTCAGTGACAGTGCAAGGCCTGCTGGGCTGTGAAGAGGTTGTTCTGGAGAGTCTTTCTGCTGGCAGGGAAATGGTTTGTCCCCTAAAGCCATGCACCTCCATATTTGCAACGGCACAGTGGATCACTGACATTTTAGAGGCTCTTCCAGGCCTAAATTGTGTTGGATCCTGCCAGCATTTCAACCCAGAAAGAGGAGAGAATATGACATGACAGAAATGTATGCCCGAGAGCACGAATTAAATTAAAAGCTTTCTTGGTATCCTAAATTAGCATGCATCCCCTGCATACAGTAAAGTGCTTCTGATGTAAAGAGCAGCATTACTGAATGATCTTGTATCTGGAAACATTTGAGGGAACAAAGAAAAATGATTTCAACCAGGGCTCTTGTAGGATTTTAATGTTTCTTTTTGCTAATACACTGCAAAATCACAAGACTTACGGAAAATTGACCATTCGCCAAAAACTGTACTCTTTGCTATTGTTACACTATCAAGCTTTCTGTTGTCACATGGCACAAATGCAGTTTACAGGGATGGTGAATGGTGGCTGATTTAAGACTGCAGTTTTTCCTATCTTATTAAGCTAGGTACAACCAGGTATATTAAGCTAACATAAGTTCATTGAGTTCGCTCTAAATGCAGTCTCATTTTCAATGTCTCAAGCTGACCATGAGTATCTTGTAAAAGGTGTGTAAAATATGCACTTGATGGCTACATACATGATATCATGTTTTTAAAAAAAAAAAGAGTAAAGCTGCAAACCAAATTGTTTGCCTGCTCTGACTCGGTACAGTTTAGCTATGATTGGACAATCTATGTTAGAGGGAGGGGTTTGGCGAACAGTCAGTTGTGTGCTAGCATCCTACAGTTATCTAGTGAAAACGCTGAAAGGCTTAGTGAAACATACAAAGTAATCCTCATGAACTGAGAAAATAAGTCATTGACTATGATTCAGATCTCTCAGCTCATTCTGACACTGTCTGGCATTTGAATAATCTTTTCATATTGCAATTCAATATGAGGCTTCTTACACTACGGCCTGTGAATGAACCACATCAGTCAGCACTCCGTCTCTTTATCACACTGCGGTCTCTTTCTGTCTTTACAGTCTCTTTGCATCTGCATCGTTCCGAATCTGAGACAAAAAAAAAGGGAAAACTTGCTTGTGTCTTCTGTTACATTGTGAAGTTCATTTAATGGGATGGGTGTCCTGTAATTAACTTCCTTCAGAAGGATGATTTGTTGACTACACGTGGTTGTCAATACAGCCATATTGCAATGCAACTGACGGCAGGCTGTGTAAGATGGACCGCTCTCTTGAGAAGTCTGTAAACTGCGACAGCATTTCCATGCAAGTCACAGATGTCAATAGTCTTTACACATCATTTTATTTTCAACAAAAAACTGTTCCCACCCATCAAAGAAGCGTTCTCCATGCGTGTGCGCATACACAACATGACAGATTTAGAAATATGACTTAAACCAGAACAGATGGCCCTTAAAAGTAAAACACAGTAATTCAATCTGGCTAATGGGTGGAAAGCCACAAACGGCTCCATTCTCATTTCTTTGACTGAGAAACTCAGCTGAATTGCTTCTCCAGCTTTGATGCTCAACCCCTCTATCATAGTGTGTTTCTGTGTTCCCCATGCATATTATAAGACATTTAAAAGGAAAACAGTGTATATTTACTAGACATGCCTCACCATGTGCTCAGACAGGAGCTATTAGTGCCTAGACAGAGGGGGAAATGTATTGTAATTGATTGTTACAAAAGATTACCCTCTCAAAAAGCGTCAAGCTATTTCAGAACTGCATTTGACGCCTTAAAGCACTGCGCAAAGAAGGCTCTTTCAGCACCACACATCCACACTGACATGCAGTTTGCAAAACAATTACCATGCGCTGTTGTTTGATCTTTGTCCCCGCTTTGGTTCTTTATAAGTGTGAGTGCAACTCACTTGTCAGCCACATGGGCAATCATGGTTTCTATCAAGGGATGTCAGTTATAGGCAAACAGATCCTTACACATGCCAAAAAGCCAGAGCAAGGAGTTGCTTTCACCACTAAAATTATGTCGTTAAAACAATAATGATTTGCTGTTGGAAGGTTGTTGCTGCATACGTAGCATCTAACTGCAAGATACAAAGTCGCTTTCAGGGAGTGTGTGAGGCTGAGTGAACCACACTCTTAACCTTCTGAAGACAAAACACTGCACTGCTGTGTCTGGAAATGATTCAATTTCTCTCACTGTCACTCACTCTGTGTTTATGAAAAAACCTCCAGTTATTGAGGGTTGTATTCCCGCATGAGGTCCACCAAATTGCTGAGTGAATCTCAATGTAGATTTCAACTTTACGAATGGATCAACTCTACATTCTGAACAGATATTATGACTAAAATAGCCCATTTGATGGGAAACAAATCTGTGTCGATTAAGGATAAGTAATGTGTGTGAAGGGGGGATGGGTATTGAATCCAGAATTCCCAACTAGCAGAAAATTGGTTTCTGTATAACAGCAATATAGCTTGGACACTTCTAGTCAGTGTTTGGAGGAAATATATTAACCTGCTGGGCCATGTGCACAAACTTTCCAACCTTATTGTTGACAGGTTTTATGAGCCTAATGCACTTTGTGATGTATAGCATAATAACCCAGTCTATGTCTGTAGGGCCTTACTCTTAATATTGGCTGCCGAGTGGATCAGGCAAAATTATTGTAATGAGACAAAATTTCCATACAACAGCAAAATGAGTTCATTACTCTAAGTTATATTGGTGAAGTAACCAAAAGAAATTGATGGTTTTATTAAGCTGGAATTGAATTTCAGTCATAAACAGAATTAGGCAAACATGCAGACAGCAAAATGTAATAATAATTACATTAGCGTTATCTAAAAGGTTATCAGAGAGGCCCCTGCCGCTCCTTGTTCATCGGTTTCAAACAGGTACTGTTTTCAGCCCTAGGACAGCATTAATTTCCTGGCTTTTGCAGGCTGATTGAAATTTGTACAGTTGCCTGTACACAGCTGTAAAAATGCAGGTGTAAATCTCACACTTGCAGCTGGTTAATTCCAGTCCTCGGTTTTAAGCTTAACAAGAGAGGCAAGACCCAACAGTATGTGGATCAGGGTAGCAGGAACCAGAGCACCTCACATGTTGTTTTCCCCCACAGCTTGCTCTTGCTCCAGCTGGAGGATCACCAAGCATTTCCAGGATAACTGGGAGATGTTGTCCCTCCAGGACATCCTGGCCCTGTCCTGGGGTCTCAGCTAACTAGATCATGTCCTGTACACATTTACAAGGAGGAGCTTATAAACATACACTCCACTCCATACAAGATTTGGGATTATTTTATACTCAAAGCATTTAAGATAAATTTGTGTGTACACCATGGGTACAAATTTGAAATACAATCACACAATTAAGAGCACAATCTACTTTAAGTGGATCCTGAAGCTGCTGAAGTCCATATCTCATGTATCCACTAAACAAAGTATTGGTAGTCAGTCCTCCCAAGGTTACCATCTCTCTCAGTAACTGGCTGTACTCTCCAGCTGTCCACTGAGGACTGCTTCAGTGCATCCGCTAAATCAGCTGATTATGCTATCTATCAAGACCAGCTGTCACTGCCCATTTAAACCTTTGTCATGTCCTCCATGCAATGCAGCCTGCTGTAAACCAAGTAATTGCACTTTTGTAATCCAACACCTGAACATCACTTGCCCTGTATATTTCTAAAACAGATAAGCAAGATGGTGTTTTTAAAGAGTAATATTTTGGGGCTTCAGTTGCGTTGATGGAGGCACGGGGAATAGTCCTGATGGCAAATACACTGGGATCGAAAAAGAACATTGTTTTGTTTTTTGTTGTAGTTTCAGCAAGCTAAAAGAAGGAAAAACAGATGCCAGACGCTTTTTTCTTGTTGCCAAGGCACAAACAGGATGCTGGCAGCTACAAAGATTCAATTATAAAAAGTACAGAAAATAATTAGAAAAAATAATAGCACTTGAAAAAAATTGCCCCTCCAGAAATTGCGCATAACAATAAATCCGTTAATTAGCTCATTAATATTCAATTGGGGTCAGTGGACTTAATGGAACCTTTTTCATGGGCCAAGGAAATGTTTAACACTCAGTTTTTCCTCTGCCTGTTCTCATTATCAACTATGCACAGGCAGGCCTTATCAGTCCTCCAGATGGTGAGGAACAATGCAGCACCATTATCGTCTTACAGCAGCATGTGTGCCTTGTAACCGGTGTGTGCCTGGGACAGTGAAGTATAGATACTGAGGCATTTAGTGTAATTGATATGTGGTATATATCGTATTGTTTAGGCCTGTTTGTTTGCTCTGCTGGTATTCAAGGCGAGAGGAGAGGCGAAGATTGATTTTCACCGCAGCCATTCCCGCTCTCACCACAGGTCACAGATAACTTGTCAACGCAGGTTTTTGGGCTGGTGTAAAATGCATCAAGGCTAAACTCTCTCGGGCATAGTGGAGGATAGGGAGTTTCATCTCTGCAAACACAAGCGCTCTCGTTGCCGTTACCTTGTGCATGAGACAGATGTTTTATTCAACAAGTACATGGGATGGAGAGATGTCCAAGCAAAGCCTTTTTGCATCTCTGCTGTTAGGTTTCCATTGTAGGCCATTTTTCAGCTTTGCAAGTACAAATGTCCCGCTCACTATTTTGGTTCCAGTTCTGTAGGGAAAGAATTTAAGGGACCTTTATCAAAAATGTTTATATTAGATTTTTTTTTTTAAAGGGGCAAGGCGTAAGAATGGGCCAACTGTCCTGTTCATACTCAGACAAACAGGGGATATTACCAGAAAGTTGGGGTGTTCACCCTTAACGTAAGAAACAACAAACGGCACTCTTTGGTCCATCCTCCCCCCACCTCTTCATCTGTGCTGGACTGGCCATCAGGCATACCGGGACAAATCCCGGTGGGCCGCCACATCAGTTTAAAGTTTTACCGGCCCACTCTGAGTAACTGTCACTCAGGACGCACATAAAAGCGTGCTGTGTGCGTGTTCTGGGAATGGGCTCACTAGCCACTCACAACCAAGTTTCATAGTTCACCCTCACACTGAGCTAACTTTAGCTTGAATAAATCTAACCTCCGCATACGGCATTTGTTGACATTCTGCCAAACCTGCATGGACTGGGGAATAATGTTTTCCACACAGGTTCACCTTGCAATCTGGTTATGTAACTGTTTTCTTCAGGTAATTGTTAACTGACAATGAGGATTTCACACCCAGTCTGCCCAGTCACAAAGACAGGGAAGACGCAGCTGTGGCAAGAGTAGAGGACAAGGCATAAGACACCAAGGAACGTGGGGCAGAGGGAGAGAAGCTAGAGCAGCAGCATCCATAGATGAGCTTGAGGTAAGAGTGGAGGAATGTCGCAGAGAGAGGACGACTGCAACTCAGGTTTTTGGCCAACTCCTAGTTACAACGCCTTCATCCTGTCATGTTGCACTGACAGCATACTGGACACTGCAGTGACTCATTATTGCCTCTTGAGGTTCAAAGTCGTATTACAAGGCGGGACACAATAACCAGACGTCTTTCACATAATGCCAAAACTGTTATTTGTGCATTCTGTTGATAATTTTAGTAACATTTTGAATGTTTTAAACTAAAATATTAACACATTGACCCTTTTAACTGATCTTATGTTTCATTTGATGAATATATATCCACACTCCTTTAAAGCATCCTTCTTCATTTATTTTCTCAGTGTATCTTATAGCCATCAATCTGATGGTCCTTACTTCATAACAAACCATGTCTGATGGCACAGAGGATCTGTAAACTTGCTAGGCTAGGTTCTTGTTTCTGCACTCTCTCCTTCTAAGCGCCTCAAAGCTTAAAATTACTTCAAGCTATTTTCACCAACATTCGGCATCAGCCTATCATCAGAAAGCAGACCAAGACAAAACCGCTCATGCATACACAATTGGCCTGGAAATGACTGTCAAAGTCTATAGTAAAGCCAAGTTTAATTAATGTAGGTGTGATGAAAGCTAAATTGTCACTATGGGGCATTTCAAGCCTATGACATTTACACTGCCTTTGTTGGGATCTCTCCCAGAAATCAAGAACACCAAGAAATATGCTAGCAAGGATTTTACAGTTCTGTGATTTTCTGAGCAGAGTAAATAATGCAATCTGCTAAGAAATCTTCACTCACTGACAGTCAAAGGGGAAATTGATGCCACTTGTTACAAATATTCAGTGCATTTATTTTTTATCAGCATTTTCCATAACACTGTGGATTAATGTGCCTCAATTCGGAAGATGAACCGTGACATCGTCATTTTCCATTAACGTGCTCCATCTCTTGTATCCATCATTATATCTACAATAGTTAAATGTCAACCTTTTGAAAGCCAACATTTTCAGTCTCATCCAGGGTTATCCCCCTTTAAAAAATAAGACAAAACATGAAAGCAAGGAGTTTGTTTTTGTCAATGTCTGTAGCAAAAGCTGTGGATTTTTACAGAGATAAAGGCTGTTCCATTTGTTCTTAACATGTCAGTTTATTGACACCGTTCTCAAAGAAAAGGGAGATTATTAGAAATGATATATTATCGGTTGAAAAAAAAGAACATTTTTGTATCAATTCAGTGGTGTGGAAAAATACAGGGATGGAGGGAATGACTTAGAGGAGATTTTCCAACATCTTCTTGACAACTAAGTGAAACTAAAGAAGGTACAAAATAAAATTGAAATCGTCTGGCTGAAACAATGTAGGTAGAAGGATTTAACAATGAAGGCATTTCTAAACAAATAACTGACAGTGACTTTCAGCTTTGAGAGCTAACAGAGCACAATGGCTGGGACTGAATGTGCTGAATGTGCTACGGCTATCCCACAAATAGAGGTGATCCTAAATCATGTGCTTAAAGGTTGCAGCTTGAGAGCCCAGGTGTCATGGATAATTCCTACTCAGATATCTATAGCCCTTACTATCTCACCCTATTCTCTCTCTGCTAGCTTAACTTCACCTTTGTCAAACAGGCAAGCTGCCATCCTATTGATCCCCCCCAACCTCCAAACGCACCCCCCCCCAGGCCCAAGCATTAAGGGCAGTCACTAAACCTGTGGGCAAAGGAGAGAGGACACTCCCCACTGAGTGCAATTGGGATTTGAGAAAGTTAAACACTTCTCAAGCACAAAATTCCAGCCTGGGCAGCAAAGAAAGGATTCTGTCCTCAGGCCTCCTCACGCTCCCCTGATCAGAAGGTCAGTCCCATCGTCCTTCTTGCCCATCTTGCACTCTCACCGCCTTTCAGAAGATCTGGAAGGGCTCAGCTTTCACATTTACTTCAAACACTGCTGACAACAGTTTTTGTTGCTGTCCTTGACTCTAAAATGATACAGGGTTCATATTTTGAGAATGACATGCTGCAGGGGTGAAGGGCAAAAGTGAAAACAGGATAAGAGCACGAGGTCTCACAGTTAAACATGGAATTTATTTTGATGGACAACACAAAACGATATATACAAAGAATAAAACAATCCACAAAGACTACGAAGCACTGAAAGTCCAAATCTGGTTGTTAAACTGGCCTGCTTTAGCAATTTGGTTTTGAGAGAGAGTTAGCAGGCATACCATCCAAGCACTCAAAATATATAAAAAGAACAACAGAACTAATCAGTACAGCTACAGAACATGCAATTTCGACTGTATAATCACTGCTGTTAACCGCAACAATGAAAAACTACCATTGTACAGTAGTTATTGTAATCTTCTCACTGCAGCTGTTCTTCTCATAATATAATAATATCAGATAAAACCTATGTTATCCATTACAAATATCATAATGTGGCAATGTGGAAAAAGAAACAGGCTGAAGGGCTCCGCACCTTTCATTACCCTAGTCACCACTGAGAATGGAAAGCATGTGGTCAGACCAAAATGTACACGACTCAGGGCTGAAGCTACATACGGCAACGCAGACAAAACTGGGCTTAGCTCACCAAAACATGTTCTTTTATCCTTAGATACAGAATTAATAGGCAGACGTGGTAGTAGGATATACTATACCCATGAAACTACCTCAGACGTGTAAGAAGTTAACCACTGCCATCAAATCTGCAAGTATGTTCTGGAACAAACATGCATGTAAAACTGTGGAGGTCCTCATAAGCACTGTTTTGTTGTTTTTCCAAATCAAGTGCAAGCTAGTCCAAGAGACAATTGACCCGCATCATTTTATGATGCGGGTCGTAATGTGTGATTTTAACTATTGTGTAGTAATTTAATTTTCATGTAAAACCTTTGTTTGCATTTATACATGAAAAACTGTAACATGTAAATAACGTCACTGTAAAAGAACTTTAATGGATGGATGTGTACTGAAAACTCTTGAAATACAGAAAATAATAAATAACTGATGGTGCCTCTCAAGTTACACAGAACTGAACAGGATAATACACAAAGAACAGAGGGCAGGAGAGGACACAGTGGCCATTCAATACTACAAAACCTCCATTATACAGGATAAGACACTAAAATACCCAGGACAAAGTACAGGACAGAACACAAATTGGTCTAACCATCTACCAGCCAAGGCAAGGTAAGAGTCTATCCAAATGTACTTTCCTTCTGTTCTTGGACTCAAGAGTTTGTTTTGTAACAAAACTGTTAAAAAAAATGAGACCAGACAGGGCAACAGCAGGGTCCATGGATGTGTACACTAACTGACTACAAGTGATTTGTTGGTCCCCACAAATACTCCTGAACCTACAGTTGAAAGGTTCCCATTGGACTTTCCTTTTTTCTTAGCTCATACCCATGTTACCCCAGTGCCCTTTATCTATTCAGACCTGTGGGTCTCCTGTAACACAACCTGCAAGAGTGAAGGAGGGGTATTTAAGGCCGTATCACCACTACAAAAAGAGATGCATGTTTACAAGAACAAGACAAGCACATTACGTTCAAACAATGCAGCACTGCCTCCAATCCTGTGCTCTCTTTCACTCACAACATCCCACCCCTTCGGGGTTAGCAGACCTTCCTTCATGTTCAAAGATTATCTGTTAATCCAAAATGTGCAGGAGCATGAGACGACAGGAAAGGGACCAATACTCTGGGGGAGGGAGGGATGCATGGCTTTATTTGTTTGTTGGCTTTCATATTAATCCATTGGAACACAGTGCCTTTCCCCCCTCTTTTCTGGGCATGTGTAAATGTTTTAGAGCCATTAAATGGAAGATGAAATTTTCAATGGATAGCATGTAAAAGTATTAATTGTAAAGACCATTATTTGGTGTCCATGAGGCTGAATCAGCTTAGCCACTCCATTCCCCCATTTGCATACAAAATGCTTTATTTTGGCAATCAATGAAAGTGCTCCACTGTATGTGTGGCTTATCACATGCTTGCAGGAAATGGATTCCTTAGCCATCTCGTTAAATTCTGTTGATGCAGAACAATTTGAAACATGGCACAGGCAGCAATGACATTTAAAGATGCCTCGGCTTAATTATATTTTGCAAACATTTGGGCTGTTTGTCCTCGGGGATAAAGTGCCTCCACTACAAAGTTAACTTGTTAATAATTCAAAATGAATCTCTCTTTTTGTAGAGCACCAATCATTATCTCCTATTAGTGCTGGTTAAGGGCATTCAAGGTGCCTCAAACACACAGGGGAGACATGCTGCTATTTAATACTTAAAATGAAGCACACACATGCAGCACAATGAACTTTGGAAATTTCAGCAGAAAAATCCAACCGCTAAAGTTCTCGGAAAATTTTCAGCATACCAACGGAGTAGAGATGCTGATGTTGAATAAATAATTTAAATACATACATAAAGCAAACACCCACATAGAAATATACAACCAGGAAAAAGGAAAAGGAGTTGGGATGATGTGTCATACGAATGACCACTCCTCGAAGGTGAAGCTAAAAGCCTGCTGTGGTGAGTTGTGCTGAATCGTTCAAATGGTATTAGAGAACAAACAATTACTCGACTGATTGGTGAATTAAGAGAAAATTGATAGGCAACTACTAATTGATTTATCGATTAAGTCACTTTTTGGCCCTGTTCACACCTAGCATTAACACATGCCCCGGGGTGGGGTGGTTCGATCACAAGTGGACAGCTGTAAGTATAGGTGTGAATGCACACACTGAAGGACCGCCTACTCAACTGACGTGACTCTGTGTAAATGGACATAAGTACACAATACATACATGTAAGTACAAATCGCGTAAGTTGGCTTTGTCCACAATGTCTCAAAATTTCAAAAAGCCCATGGAGATAAATTACAAGAGTGTCAAACATCTTGGGTGATTTGGTTTGCCAAAACGCCAAGGAACAGAGCCAGTTATTGTTGATTTGATTTCTTCTTCTTCAACTTTCCAGTGGACTAAGCACAGGAAGTGAATTGATGCCTCGAGTTAAAAAAAAAAAACACAACGCATTTGGGCTCCGAAAACAGAATTGATGTACATGTTTATTTGCATATAGTGCAAACTGAGTGCATATAGTGTAACTGAGATCCGAACACAAGTGGTCATTCGTGTCGCATGCCAGGTGTGAACTGACTTGGGATTGGATCACCAAGACACATCTTAATGCCAGGTTTGAACTGGGCCTTCATCGAGCAAAAACTGAAAACATTACCTTGTACACATTTGCAGCTATTTCTTACACTTATAAACTGAATATCTTTGGATATGGGACTGACTAATATTTTCAAAAATGCAAATGCATAGATCATAAAAAATGTGCAGAGGTAGTACAAATATCTGCAGTCGCTCTGGACAAAATATTAATAAAAAAGCTACAGTTGCAATAAAAATACATTTCAGCATCCTGTGTATGCTTCAACTGAAACAACAAAGAAGGATAAAAGAGAAAAGCATTAGAATATATCTGTTGAGCAACAATGTACTCTTGAAAAGTGTCACTGCCTGTACGCATATATCTGTACATGTGCATGCATGGGGAAGAGATCGCATTAAAGTTCTCTACAACAAGAAGTCTGCATGTTTTGTTCATGATAGTCCATAAAGGCAACACAAATTTAAATCGCATCCCTCGGTAATAGTATCTGTCCTTCTGATACTAATAAATTAAAGTGTGCGGACTGGCAACCATACAACCAAAAGACAGTCAAGGTCTAGCCTATATTGTAAAGCCTGTTTCAACTCCATTAATCCACCTCATTCATTTCTCACAACAGTCTTTCTTCTATAAATATACAGGATTCCAATTTGTGACAGTATGTCCTTCATGACTCTCAAAGCCAGGTGCATCCCCATCAATATCAACAAAAAGAGGAAAAAAATTAAACCTTCTCAAAATATATACTGTAGGAGTGCATTGATTTAATATACTGCCATAAGCCTTTGCTCCTACACTCGACATGCAATTTGGAAATAAATTGACTGATTTAGATAGAGGCACGGGGAGGAGTGGAAAAAAACCTGACATAAACCTGGTCCGCTACTATTGAGTAAGGTGACATTGCGCAACAAATCACCTGCATGAATAGAGAAAGAAAACGATTTCTATTTCTAAAAAGTAATTTTGTTTGGGGAAGGTGCGTTGATTGCCATGTATGTGAATCTATTCCTCACTCGACTCGAGGAGCATGAACATTTTATAAAAGTCAATGTTATATTTTGCTGTTAGCATAATAATCAGAAAGGCCAGACTTTCATCCAAAGAATAACAGAATCTCATTTATTCCAAGTACATAATAGAAGGCCAACTGCAACAGCCTATCTCTCCCATGCCTTGTATACTGCTGTGCAGGAGCAGAAATAGTTGACTTTTGCAGCAGCAGAGTCTATTGTGTTTTAATTGAGCCCAATGAAGAATAATTAAGTAATTAAAGGCTTGATAAGAGAGAGGCACAGTAAACAGATAAAAGACAAGTGGTGGTATTAACAATATGGTACACTGCAGAGAGAATTGGACATACCTCCAGTATGGCATCACTAAAAGAAGACAAAGCATCAAAAGCACCAACCCAAAATGGGCCATCAGTTTGAATGCCATTTCTTAAAAGAGCTTGTGGCTGTGAATATGCACGTGGCCAGATTTAAAATTTAATACTTCCCAGCTGGATTTTGGGAATGTGAGAGTGCACTGTGATATTTTCACCACTCTGACATTAGCGGGTTTTATTTTTTGAGTAATTGCACAGCTTGATGTGTACTCAGGGGTTTCCATGAGAACGATGAAAGTCTTATTTCAACAATGCTGCAATTATGGGGAAATATGGAAATACATTTTGAGCCAGTTCACAGTTGAGTTGACTGGAATAATAGGAATAGAAAACAGAAACAGGGAGCAAGGGTGAAAATGGCAATTCGAAACTCAACTGTCTTTAAAATACCAGTCTATTATGAAAAAGAATCCTTACAACTAAAGTCTCTAATACCCTCTGTGTGTCAAAGGCTGCAGCACACCCATATTACTTTGAAATAGTTCATGGTTCCAAAATTTCCCAAATAGTGGGTATCAGCTTTATTCAACATACAGCAGCCATAATCTGTGTTGGCATCATATGCTGGTTGGCAGTGATAATCTATAATCCATTCATCCAGAGAGGGTACACAAATGCATATTTGTTTCCTAGGATTAAAAGCTTATAGAGGGAGTATGGCATGGCCAATGATGTTCATCCATGCCAGCTATGACAGAATTTTCAGCTGTATTGTGCATACAGTTTTGTTTTATGTTTTTTTTAAGTCACAAGGCAATATCCCGAATACTTGAACATGTACATCCTTTAATGTTCCACTGTTTTTTGGTTGGAAAGTCAAAATGAAATATTCTGCCATGACAACATGTATTTTAATGATAATTTCACTATTAGCAAAAGCTGTCACACGAAGGTCACCAGTTCATAGTCCAAGACCGAAAAGGCCTGCAACCATTGTTTGACTGAAACAAGACCCTAAATTGCTGCAGAAACAGGATGCCAGTCAGAACACAGAAGAAAACCCTTCTTCAACCAAAACACTAAACATCATTGTACTAAGTCCTCTCGCTGTTTGAATAATTGAGTATCGTATGTTGTTGACATACACATCAATTTACTACTTTTTAACTTAATTTACTGTCAAAAAATGTCTGAGAAGTATAATAAGGCATGCACACTGGTTCTAATTTGGAATTTATTGCTAAAAAGAGGATTGCTGATTTGATAGGCAGACAACTTGATTACATGCGTATAAAATGTGTTTCATTTAAAATATCCACCCTGGAACAATGACTTGGTGTGCCTTGACATTCTTCACTTAGCTTAAATCTTGGTTTCTGTCTATAAGCACTACTTAGACTAAGACTTCCAATTCACTTGAGAGGGATAAAACAGTCCATGTGATGCCCTACAGGTTACTATTGAGAAGGTCTCGATGGTCTAGTTTTGTCTGCCTCATAATTTCTTGTACTTCTGTCAGTAGAGTGCTCCTTACAGACTGTAAAGACAAAGTTTCTTCTGTTTCTTCCTCACATTTTGGTCTCTTTCGTTTTCATTGCATTCAAGAAACCCAAACATCACAGTAATACTGAAGTAACCAACGAAGACTACCAGCATATCACACTTTAAAATTAAAGACTTAATTGCTAACGATATTTAATCCAGCAAAAACCTTGCTCAGTGAGCAAAAGTAAATAGCAGTAAATACACCTATGGATGTAATTTGAGTTCTGTTTATCAAGTTTCCCTATTAGTTTGTTCCCTAAGGCTCAGTTTCAGGACAAAGAAGTAACTTGTTGTGCTCACCACCCAATCAGATGGTGGTCTGTCCTACATAAGAGCTATATTTGTTGAATTCGAAGAGAAAGAGACCAGTTGGTAATGCTGTTGGTAGGCTACATCTGTACTAAGAGGTGGATTTATATAGAGATAAATACTGTTTCATATGGGTACAGACAAAAGGCTGTCAGGAAAGTAGTGTAAAACAGAGCCTCACAATGCAACCACAAATTCCAGCCTAAATTCTTGAGTGAAAATTTTGTTTCAGTAGTAGAGGACCGACCAATAGGGACACACAATCCACAACATCCTGAAATAAAATTGACAGAGGTACCCCAGGTACCCCTCCTCTGACCTTGCAGCACAAGCCAGCTACAGGCCAGACAACTCTTCCCTCTCTGCAGCGCTAACTACTGGAAAAACAAAAGATGTGGAGGTCATAATCGTTAGATATGGCTGCACAAAAGTCATATTCAGACAGGTTATCCAGGTCAGCCTACTCTAGGGGTTCAAAGGTGCAGATTCCACTGGGGTACCAAGCAGCAGACAGCATGCCTCAGCCTCCAAAGAACCTCTTAATAACCATTTAATTAGCACATGGCTCCTCACTGTGAAGCATTCATAGCCTTTGTGGCCAGCTGCAATTGCTGCCACAAATATAGCTAACATGGGGCAACGCAACCTTTCTAAAGCACTTCCTCATGAAGTGTGCTGGCTATATGGACTCTGTAATGCACTAAGAGCTAAAAATCAATTCTAAAGCCAGCTACTGAAGGGATGCAGGAATTTGAGTGTTCACTTTGTACCAGATAAATGTTTAGCTGATGCATCTGAACAAGCAAGAGGCAATGGTGGATTTTTTTTTTTTTTGCCAATTTCATAGTGCAAAGAATTATAGTACACTAGGTGAAATATGATAAATACAGAGATTACAGGTTCCACATATTAGCAGAGATATAACAGCCTGTATCTCGACCACGGCGGCATAGCTTTTTTAACATGACTGTCAAAGCAGCAGCCACTGTAAAAAAAAAAAGCCAGGTTTTCTGCAGTATTTTATTATAATGTGTGTGTTATTCAAGATGTCATTGATTAAACTGCAAATTATTGTTTATTTTTGTAATTAATTTTGTATTATGTGATTAATGTTTTATTTGAATCTATCTGCAGAAAATATTGAACCATCCACTTCTGAATGTCTCAGTGATGGTTATGATGATAGTCAAAGCCCTGTGGGATTTGAGAATTGCATAATAGGTGAAGATGCATATCATCTGCATAATAGAGAACACCGAAGACTGAAAACTGAAGACAACATATACATAGAAAACAGAAATGGACCTAGATATGACTCCTAGGAAACTTAACATAGCACCATAGAAGTTAAGGGTCTCTTCACGACACTGAAATGCTATTCTTAACCCTTACTGATTGATATGTCCACCCAGT
This sequence comes from Toxotes lorentzi, assembly GCA_037833715.1. NCBI lineage: Eukaryota > Metazoa > Chordata > Actinopteri > Toxotidae > Toxotes > Toxotes lorentzi. Next base: position 17,458,810 of record JBBMJY010000001.1, read on the forward strand.
GCTTAAGAAGGATTGCTTGACTAGCCATGCCAAATACAGTACAGAAGTCAACAAATCTGAATTAACACTGCATCAGAACCTATCAGTAATTAATTACTTTAAGTAAGTTAGGTTAGGAGGAGGAGAAGGTGTCATGTGACGTGCGACTATGATCGATCCTAACAGGTTCTTTATTTGGCAAATTACACTGTTTACACAAGTTCTGTCATCACTTTCAATGCATCTTCAATTACAAACAGTAGTGCTGGACAAACACTCTTAGAGCATTCCTTATATATATGTGCAGACTAAGCAGCTGATTTTTTTCAGTAACGAAACTGACACTGTTGCTAATTTCAAATATCGTGGGATACAGTTTTACCATGTTACTGACCAAACCGAACTGACAAGACTGACAGAGCAACAAATACACATTACAGTTTTGCAATATCACACATTACAATTCTGTAGACACAAATGCAGTATTCTTATAAGAGCTGGACCAAACAGAAACTGCTATGAATGGGGAGAGAAAGGATTCTATGAAGCAGATGACTTAAACATCAAATGCCAATGACAATACAAACAGCTGACTGGGGATGTTAAAATTGAGGTATGTGAAACATATGTTATCAACAGTCTAAAAACGTATAGCCATATAGCTTAACTTTGAAAGAAGGATTTGTCAGTCTAATCTAATCACAAAGACTTTAAAGCACTTTCTGACAGGTGTGTAAAAATATTCTGACGTGTTCCATTCTGAAAACTTTTGGATTGTTAACTTTACACAGCTCCAAGTTTCCCCTCATGTTACTACACTTCTCTTTGGCCTTCAGCAATGTCTAGAAACATGCCTAAATTCTTTCTGAATCTGTTTGCACAATAGCTTGTCCAACAGCTCTTCACCATTTTAGCAGTGTTGTCAGAGTCTTTTTTTTTGCTTTGGGAATCCTCAGTGATACCAATCGTTACCTGTTTGCCACTCACAGGGACTGACTATGCTGGCAGCTGTGCATGTGCATGCACACAGATGGATATATAAGTCGAATTATATTCCTCTATTAAAGGCAAGAACCATTACATCTAAATAACCTTTGATAGCATGTATACCATCAATTATTTATCTGACCCCAGCAGGGCTTAACACATTGATCACTGCTTCAAAAAACCTTTAGTCTCTTGACAAGTATTCTGTGAAAGATACATGGGGGAGTTATCATCACTGGCATGGTCTTTGCTAATAAGTCCCCTATGTCCTATCTACATGACCTTTGTGCATGTTGGTTTGAGCTAATGTGCTACACTGGAGTGATGCACTTTTTAAAACACCTTAAAAAATAATGTTAGCCTTTCTTTTATCTAACTTCTGACCTTTCTAACGTAAAAGACAAATGGCAGCATGTGAATACCATTCAACTGTCACAGTGAAAACATAAGATAATTGTAATTTCATATGTAATTAGAATGCTGAATGTAAAGCCTCCTTAGGCATGGGTCACTAACAAAACACCAGAAAGATTCTGCCCTCTCCATCTTTATTAAATATATTTTGATAACTAAATGCATATCACATGATTTATTAATGTTTGTGCTCAATTAACGTTTTGTTTTTTAATTTAATTTAGTTTTTCCTATCCCATGTTCCACAATGTGGACATCAAATTCAACACTAATCAAACTACTAATGACATAAAAAAAAAAAATACATGTAATAAAGAATATAATGTTCCTAATATTGAGGCCCACATGGGCATCCCAATGGTGAAACAATCCAAAGAGCTGACTAAATGGGTGTACTATGAGTGCACATAAGCTATACCATCTCTAATGAGATGTGGGAAATTACAAATGTGGGAAACTAAACAAAAAAAAAAGCCAAACCTCTGTGCCTGAGCCTGCACTGCCATCTGCTGCTGCTTGGCAGGAAACACACACGAAAAAGCCAAGAAAGTGGGTGTGTTGATAGGTCATGTGCTGCATTCAAGTGCTCATCGTAAATACCTAACTTGTAAATGCAAGTTGCGTATTCAGAGTCTCTGCATGTAAATAATTAATGAACACCTACTTTGTCTGATAACAATGTACAGTGAGACTTCCACAACAGGGGTGTAATCTCCCTCTGAAGGCATGCCACAATATGACACTATGACAAATCCAATGAGAAATGTTGGCTAGTAACAACTTAACCCAGACAATTTAACAGATCAGTGTCAAATGAGCAGGCACACCTGGGAAACAATTGCAACCTTGCGTCTGTTTTGCCTTCTTTTTTTCTGACAAGTTAAAAAGTGCACTTTCCTTTCAAAGCCATCAGTCTGCTGATTCCATCAAACCCATTTCAACTGACTGTTCAATGTCAATCTGCAAAGCACTGATTGGCTTGACAAACACTTATAACGCACAGTAACACAAATGAGAAGCTTTACCTTAAACCAATTTCTGGGCAAAAGCATTGATGACTTTAAAATTCAGGGCTCTGACTCATTTTCCAGCTTCAGCTTGTTTCTGCGTTGACCATAGATCATGGCAAAATAAGTCAATCAGTTTTGAGGGATAAACATTTTGACCTTGTTGTAAAATACCCCCTGATTTTGCCAGGTCTGTGTATGTGAGCATGTGCACCAAATTTGGGAATAATAACACAAAGTTATAAAACAGAATAAAGTTTTATTTGCCATTTGCACAGATACCCCCCCTCTTGATTTCTTGATAAAAAAATCAAGAAATAAAACAAATAGAATAACCAAGAAATAAATAATACAAAAGAAGAGCAATATAGTTCACTTAAAATACTGAGAAGTTTTTTTTTTTTTTTTAAATTAGGTGCCTAATATAGATGCACAGTCACTTTCAGTATGTGATGTTTCACATGGTGAATATTGCACATAGTAGAGAGAAATTTCACATTGTGAATGTAGAGACATATTGCACATGGTGATAACAGATGTATATTCCACAGTGGTATTGCACATTATTTTAGACAGGGTTTACTGCGCATTGGCTGGGTTATGATATGTAGTAGCTTCTTCCCTCCTTAATGTCCTGTTCTGACAGTGGCTGGGAAGAAGCTGTTGTGGAGGCAGGCTCTGTGGGCGCTGATGCTCACCGGCCTGCGATGCCTGAGGTTGTAGCCTGAGTCCTGTAGACCAGAAACAGGAGCCGGGCGTAGGTGTTAGGACCATCCAGGTGTTGAAAGACGTAGTGCAGCGTCAGAGCCACTGCGTTGTCTGCTGATCTGTTCGGGCAGTAGGCAAACTGGAAGGGGTCTACAGACACTAGAACGGCAGAGTTGACATGCTTCTCTAGACACTTCATGGCAACAGAAGTGTGAGCCACAGGTCTGAAGTCGTTCACTGTAGTTGTGTGTGCTTTTTTGGGGACTGGGACAATAATAGAGGATGTGAATATGCGGGGGACTGTTTGCTGTGAGAGCAAGGTGTTGAAGATGTCCGTGTATACCTCTGCCAGCTGTACTGCACATTCCTTCAGGACCCTGGGCGCCACACAGTCCGGCCCTACTGCCTTGCGGGGGTTCACCTGCTTCAGAGCCCTGAGGACCTGTGTGTGTGACACCTGGAGTGGAGTCTCCTCTGGGTTGGGGGGGCCTTGAGGGGGATGTCGTTGTTATGCAGATCAAATCTGGCATAAAAACTGTTGAGGTTGTCTGGTTCGGGGGTGTTCCTGGTGGTAGTTCCATCTGCGCCCTTCCTGTAGCTTGGTCCGTGATATCATTGCACAAATTTGGGGAAGATTGAACCAAAACTGAGAGCAGTGGTTTTTACTTGTGTTTGGGACAAAATTAGCAATGAACTTGTCTGAAGCCAGGTTGGCATTCCCAGAAAGATGCATCTTTACCCAAGGAACTTTGTGTTTCTAGTTTCTGACTTCCATGTATTTGACCAAAAAAATAAAGGTGGTGAGTTGATACTAATGGTTGTGCCTGAGTGAAAGGCAACCCCATCTATCTTCTACTTTTGCTTTAGATGTTGTTTGTTTCTGAAACCCAGACACTTTTTAGGGAACAATGATAATACCTGTGACAGTCGATCACCTCTTTGAGGATTTGCAGTTAATATTTCAAACAGCACTTGAATGCATCTGGTATAATCTGGTCTAATCTGGGCAGGGACGTCACCAGATGAGAGATAACATCTGTGGATACTAGCTTTACTGTTCAAGTGAAATAAACACATGGCTGTGATTTTCTGAGACAAAATGTCTATAACAACTTGCCAGAAGGTTACTCTGATATCATGCTCTGTTCTCTGTGTTTCTCTTTTCCTGCCCAGAATGCTTTTACCCAGAGGAAAGAAGGAGATGGACCAGCCTGAGGGTAAGGCAGCTTATCAAATCATCATCCATCCATCTCCATCCTGCTCCATCTCCATCTTTTTTTCTGTTCCTGCTGTTGCTGTTGTTGTTGTTGTTGTTGTTTCCAGCTGTTACTCCAACTACGCAGAGTGCGCCAGGCCTAGGGCCCCATCATAGGGCACACATGTTCATCATAATGTTACACATTGGATAAGAAGAACAAAGAAAAAAATGCATTTAACATGTACTGAATAATGTGTACCATATTTGTATTACACATGCACACATGCTCAATTATGTTTGGGGCTTTATTTATTTTTAATACATGTCCACACTAAATGTTAGATAGCCTATATATTAAAGACTGTAAAACTGAAATTACCGTAGGTTTGTGCTGTTGTTGTTATTTGACACCTTTACACCTCACATTCACCATGGAAATACTGACACTAAGTGCTGTGTTTGTCTGACCTTGCGGTGAAAGTGGACAATTCCTTATGTAAATTTTTAGGGCTATTCTAATCACTCTGTTTTAACTTTATATTTTAGACCCTCCAAGCAATGGTAGTGCTGCAATTTTAGAAATTATGATTACATTTTATTTTATGAAGTTTAATAAAGACATTTTATCTCAGCCTCGTAAAAACTCAAATTTGCTGCTCACTCTGTGACTCCCTTAAAAGAAACATGATGGCTGTCACACATAAATCAAGCACTGCACTGGACTCAGTTTTCAAACAGAACAAAATAGAAATTATGATGAATTATCAACAATCCTAGAAAACTATGGTGTAATGCTGATCACCTACCAATAACAAAGTGACTCCAGTCAGCCATCAATAACCTTAACAATGACCACAAACTGATGCTACTCATCAAACTCCGCTCCGTCATGGAAAACATCAGTGTATGCTTTGTTTTTATGGGTCACTTACACTGTGCGTGAGAGTAAAAGTGAACAACTTTCCTGACAGCAGGCAAAATACAGTGATAAATCTTGCGCTCTCTTACCTTGTGACTCCGCGTATCGTTGGTCGACAGTAAAAGAAATTGTGACTTCCCCTCGACTTTTTGGCTGCACCTCTTCAGTAGTTGTTGTAGTTAGTTAATTAACATCCACAGCTGATAGCGGCAGTATGCTAACGTTCTCTCAAGGCGTTTGGCTACCGACAAATGTCGCATTTTCACTTCTAATTTGAGTTATGAGCGATTGTTTGAGGTGTATCTCCTCCTAGTATTTTGGTGATAACGACGGTTTTACTTTATTGATCGTTAGTTTCAAACTTATAGTGATCACAATAACCTCCTTTGCTAGCCAAACGCGGCGCGTACTGCTAGCTAACTTCCTCCTTTGGAACTCCTGCTGCCCACTGCGCGGGTACTCTACCTGGTTAGGCGGGCTTGATTGTGATTGGTAGAACAGACTGTAGATCATCAGCAACAGCGTCTGATTGGTGCAAAGAGGCGCGGAGGACGAGCATAAGGACTTCACGGGAAATATTGGAATTGGGACTTGCCTAATACAAATAGTTACTGCGTTACTAGCAATACTCCATTTCATATAAAATTCCTGCATTAAAAATCGTACTTATGTAGAAGTGCAAAAGTATCATCAGTAAAATGCACCTAAAGTATCCAAAGTAAAAGTTCTAGTTACACAGGAAAATTACCCTTGACTGACATGCTTTATATAAAAAACTTTATATACGGTTTATTCAATGGTTCCCAACATAAGGGTCAGGCCCCCTCCAAAGGGTGACAAGATAAATCTGAGGGGTCGAAATGACTTGCAGTGTGGGCAACAAAAATAATTTCATTCCTTAACAGTCAAGGATGTAAGTACTTATATATTCCCACTATTTGCATGTTTTATTTCTGAAATGGGAAAAGAAACTATAGCTTAGATGAACCACTGGTTGGGGAGGGAAAACTGTGCTCTAATTATTGACACTGATTCACTGACTAAGTGATTTTTGCTTCCTCCAGTTGGACCCGGATTCTACCCTTCTGTGATGCATCAGCTGTCATTGTCAGAGGACTCAGAACAGTGGGGTGTGGACCCTGTGCACTCCATGACACACAGTGCAGAGGCCATGGCAAAAGTGAAAGGCATTGGACGAGGCAAAAAATACAACCTTATGGCTCAAGTGATACCCATATATGGCTTTGGGATCCTTCTTTACATCCTCTATATAATCTATAAGGTGATTATGATGACTGACCTACTGACCATAGGCAGGTTGTATGAATACAAAATACTATATACATTTTGCGTACAGTACGGTATATGAATATAAAGTGTTATCATGCAACTTTTTCTGGTATTTATAAACACTATTTTATAATATGCAGCACTACAGTGACCTATATAATGTCATGTAAATACAATATAACGAGAAATACTTTGGTGATGTCTATGACAGTAGTGACTATGAATTTATTTACCATTTAAGCAACACAGTGTAGGAGATATTTTAGGTTATTGCTCTAATCATAATCATTTTTATGTTCACAGCTGACTTGCAAGGGGAAGACCACTAAATCAGGAAACTACACAACAGTAACCAGGGCAAACATGGAGAATAAGATTAGTAAGTATCTTGAGCAATTTTACGTATACAGTGATATAGTGTAATTCCAAAACCTAGCCACATTTGTTCATACATTTTAAGAGCCCCGGGGTTCCTACCAGTATAATTTGATCTATCCATGGACAATATATCAACAGTTGATTTTCCTTAACAAATAATTATTGATTAATGGCAAAGAAGTTCTTCTGTGAAATAATGGTCACAGCCAAGTACAGCAGTAAAATGCTTCTGTTCTTGTAAAGGAAATCCATTGTGTAAATGACTCTTTTGCCCAAAGTATGTGGCAGTACAAAGCAACCACACAACCCTTAACATATGCAGGGGTTAAGGGATGTGTAATATCTGTATGTGTGCAAATGTACATATAGATGTACACACCTCCCAACATATGATTTGTACATATACTATTTACATAAAAGTGCATTATATTTTGATATTCAAACTGTTTTTTCTCTTCTAATTCCTATAGCAACAGATTATTATGAGCTTGCCAGGCTTCAGGAGAGACTCCTGCAAACAGAAAAGATGATAGAGAGGATTGTCTCAGGAAAGAGACGAGGTTCTGGGAGGTAAAAGATTAATTTTTTCTCTTGACATGCTACTTTTCACTGCCCATAAGACAGGAGAACCAGAGAAATTGCTTCATATTGGGATAAATCAGGGTAGACCTGGCATGGAAATGAGTGAGCCAAAAATTGAAGGGAAAATTATTCAAAGGCTTAAAGGCCACTGGCATATTTTACTTAACAGCTACTGCTACTGCTTTATTTAAAATGTCCTTAGGTCATATAATAACCTACATTTTTTATGAAATTAATTAATGTAAGGAAATAGAAATGGTGATGATGCTGATTTTTATCAAACAAATAAAAACAGATACTTACAGACTCAGTAATGTAGACTAAGTGGTTTTTATTAGTCATGTCATTGATAACGAAAACACCTAAAATCTGTGCCTCATCTCGCTCGATAAAGGCTTTGAGAAATCAAAAGGATCAGGAAACAAAGAGAAAGTATGTATGCATGGTATCTTAATACGGCAATTGAACGTGATAAAGATGTAACTGAGAAAGAACAGTCACAGAGTGATGTACCATAGCACGCCCATCTTGCCTGACTTCCACATCTGTGCTGCTCTCTAGTGGCAGAAGGAGGAAGAGTAAAACTACAACATCAAAAAAGGAGGAGAAATTACTAAGGCAACTTAGACAAATCACACAATTGATTCAAGAGAGCCGACTGGAGGGAGCCTCCCCAGAGATGGAGGCTGAGGAGGTCCCCTACGGTGCAGACTGGGAAGGTACATACCTAAATCTGAGTCCTCAAGCTCCTAACATAATGTTACCAAATGTATATCTGTTGCACTCACTGTAGAATATTCTGGCCTCAGGGCAATCAAACACATTTTTACTCATAATAAGCTGTTTTATGCAACTAAACTGTCATACTGTAATTCAAAGGATGTCTGTTCTTGTACACCAATGCAGGCTACCCAGAGGAGACCTACCCAGAGTATGATGACAGACGCAATTCCTATGACGGATGTGAATTTGACACCGTTACACTGGAGGAACCCAAATGCTGCAACCAGCCCACTGCCGAGGCCCTGGCAGAGAGGATGGAGCAAGAGGAGGAAGAGGTTATGGCAAGAAAGCTATCCGTAGTTCAAGAGGAGGATGAAGAGGCAGAGGAAGAGGAGGAAGATGAGGATGAAGAGGAAGAAGTGGGGGATGAAGAGGAAGAAGTGGAGGAAGCAGAGGAAGAAGTGGAGGTAGCAGAGGAAGACATAGAAGAGGAGGAGGAGGAGGAGGAAGAGGTGGCAGAAAAAAGGCAGTTGCTCAGTCCTCGTTTATCAAAGCCTGCTGCAGAAAGAAAGCAGGAGAGAGTTGGTTTGGAGGTGAGCAAAGAAGTACAGTATCACAGTGGAGGCAAGAAGCAAATAAGCTTCAGTGACCACGAAGATGTGTTCCACTACCCTAAAGAGGACATTTATGGGGAGGAGGAAGAGGAGAAGGAAGATGAGGCGGAGGAAGAGGACGAGGGGACAGAGGTAGAAGAGGAGGAGGAAGCTGACGAAGATGATCCAGTGATGGAAGCCGAGAGCCTGCAGTTCAGTTGTGAAGGTTGCTCCAACCCGGAGGAAGAAGCAGAGGAGGATAAAGAAGAGTATTTGTTAATGTCAGCGCCTGAGGAGGGTGACGGCCGTACACAACCAGACATGCCTGCAGAAGTAAGGGTGAGTGGGCTGAGGATGCGGAACAGGAGAGAGATGTAAAGGACTTTTCCTTTACCAAAAATGAGTTTTTAAACACTCTGATACACACAAGTAAACCCTGTGTTCCTCAGTGTACTGTGCTTATTACTTATCCCTCCTGTGTGTAAAATATATAACACAAGCTAAATAGAGACATACAGTGCTGTTCTTAACTAACACTTGCAAATAACAGTCTCCTTTCACAACAATGTCACCTTTCATCAATATAGTAAGAGCTTTTGATGCATGTAATGTACAGTATATTTTCATTTACACTTTCTTCTATTTCCAGGATGGTGTGATTCAGTATCCACAAAAAAACAGTGAAAAAAAATACTATTATACTTCACAGTCAGTGACATAAGCTGTTCTCATTTTAAAGGCCCTGCACACCCACAGTCCACCCACAGGCATTTTTCGCTAATTTGCCAAATTAGACCTCTTCTCAGACCAGTGGTAGTGTGTCCAAAATGTGTCTGATTGAATGGCACTGCGTTATGATGCAGGGGGCTGCTAAAGCATTAAACAATGCCCCCAAACCTTTCACAATTAGCTTGTGCACAATATTGTAAGCAAGCCAGTTGCTCCAAAGTGTTGTACTGTAATCGCCATGTAACCTGTTTTTCTCACATTGATGTGAAAAAATATACCAGACTCATACAACAAAGACAGCACCGCTTCTCAACTTCTAATAAAGTGTTACTATGTTCATCTTATGTCCTCCTGCTTCTTTCATGCATCAGGAGTCTTTTTTTTTTTTTAGATAACAGAACACATGTTTTCACTGAGGTTTTATTTTTTTTTGCCATGATCAAAAGACTGTGTCTACACCACCACAGTAAATTGTACACCATTTACTGTACATTACAACAAGAGCACTAAAAACAGAAAGTGAAAGAACTTTTGGTTCCTGGACACATGTATGAAAAGCAGACTTTACAGCAGGAGTATCAACAATTTTAAAATAGAAATTTAACTGAGTACAAGAATAGCACATTTGATAAAGATTTCCTCATAACCCACAGTAACAATAGCGGTATCAGAGATTGTTCTTTGCCTTCATTCAGCATTTTTTAATGGTCATAAAATACAAAATACTATCATATATTTGAGAAAGGATACTGCCCCGTAAGGAGCAAGAGGAATAATATTTTGAGTAAAAATGTGAACAGCAATAAACCACGTGACACAGAAACTTACTGCCAGTCAGATGAGGAATGTACCAAACTCCACATCAGTGGAGCATAAAATTAATCAAAGATGTAAAGAGCAAGAGATGAAATATGTGTTAGCTGTGGCAGATTCACACTGTTACTGTGTTTGTTGGCAGTAAGTCAATCTGTGTTGAGTTTGTTTTTTCTAGGTAGGAGACATCAGAAGATATGAGCACAACCTTAAGCCTGAGTGCCTTGGATATTATATCTGCAGCCTGATTTACAGTACAATGTAAATAATTATTCCACTCTTTAGTGAAATCTGCTGAGGGCCCTAAATGTAATTTAAATATTCATGGACAGCCACTAAAATGTTGTCCAAACGATGTGCACTTTGGATTACTATCTTCTGGAGGTTTTGCAACCCCAGCTATTTAATCAATTTAAATGAACTTTGCAATATACAACTTCATTCAAAGTAGCTACAGAGAAATATTTCCAATGCATGTGAGGACAGCACGAATAGCAAAGACCAATTCAAGCTCAGCTCATTTTACGGCCAAAGCGTAACACTGGAATTAGTCTTCAAAGGCACAATAAAGTATGTACAGCTATATCTCATCCACTATAGACTTCAAAGTAAAGTGCACCATCATCCTATACATTCACATACATGACAGTGTGACACAATATTGTATATGGTACACAGCACAGTGTAACATGCCTTTGCCCTGTTCATGTCCAAGTCGCTAATTGTTTTGCCCGGATACAAGAGACGTTCCTTCTTGTGTGTGAATACTGCAGAAATTGATGCAAATGATAACAAACCAAGAAAACCAAAAATGAACATGTAATAAATACATAAATAACAAAATAAATATATTGTGACGTGCATGTTATTTTTAATTCAGTAACTATATAAGCAGTGTTCATGCTTGAGGAAGTGTGTGGCATTGTGTTTTGTTTTTTGTTTTTTTTATGTGCCAGATTACATAAAATCCAGTCAACTTTTAAAACTTACAGATATGTAACTGTTAGTTATAATTTACAGATAAAGAAATGTTAAATTTCTCTAACTACTACATAAAGGAACAGTGTTTGTTTTTATAATGCCATTACAGTACAAAATGACAATAGTTATCAAAACAAGTGAATCTGATTTTGAAAGTGGAATACTCTTTGTGCTTGTTTTCTTCCACTGACCAAGACCATTCAGAAGCCCCCCACCCCCAACACACACACATACACACAAAACTTGAGGCCCATAAAGCATTTCGGTAAATGCAGGACTTCCAAGGTACTGGGTAGTTTGAAGATCTCAAACCAGCCCCGGGGAAACATTAACAGCCCTTGTTTAGAGGACAGATGGACCGGTTCTCCACTGAACTTCAAGTCGTGATCTATTCACAGGCTAACTTGCTGTCAAAGCTGGAGAGGGCAATGGCAAAGGCTTGCAGGGCACACATTGGGTAGTTATAGTCCATGGTGAAGACATCTTCTGCCACACGGCCAAACTGCATCACAATATAGTCAGCTACAGAGGAGAAGAACCAGGAAACAAATTTTAGCTAGGCTTTTTTGAGACAATGTTTTCCCCTCCCTTTAATTTGCATTCATATACAGGAGGAGAGCTTGCACTATACTATATTTAAACATCAGTCTGTTAATTGTATTTAATATTGAACCCTAGTTTATAAGTATGGAACTCACGGTCGTTGTCATGAATGATTTGGAAATTCTTGACGGAGGCCTGAGTGACTCTGCCGTGGAAGTTGAGCACATAGGATTGTGTGTCATCGTTCCACACAGGCGTCTTGTTGTGAAGTTCAATCACGCTCTCTGTGTTCTTGTTCTGCCACCTAGCCAACAGTGACTCATGGTCCTGTAATGAAGATGAAAAAAAAAAAACAGCTTCGGACACAGACATCATAGATATCAGATCAATTATGTAGCTATTAGAAGCGGTTGAACTGGTCATCACAGATGTGACTGTTGAGAAATTAGCTATCACATACATTTCGTGGGCGAATAGACACCCTCTCATGGTCCATGTTCATTCCAGGAATGATGACACTCATTTTACGAGGGCCTTTGAATCCTAGGACATTGGTTTCCTAGATTGGAGAGATGATGAACTATAATGTAAGCACGTTCACCCAACAAACTTCCAAAGCTTTAATAACATATGATGGTATATTATCATATGAAATATCAGTGATTTCAGATTTTATCTGTAACTGCATCGCATAAAATACACAAGACAAATTTATATTTATTGATCTAAAGAATTACACATTTCATCTATGTTCATCTATCTAGTCCTTTACTGAATTAATAGCTACAGCATAAGCTACAGTACATGTTATGTCATTGTGCTATTGAAAGTTATCTCTGAAAATGAATGCCATTCTCCTTTATAGATAATCCACTGGATTTATACTTGCATAAAGGATAACTTGATTTCAACCTGATAATGGCAATGCCCTGACTCCTCAGCTTGTTGCATGAATGTCTTTATCTGATTATCTGAGTTAGAATCTCTAAATGAAACTGAGCATTTCAAAGGTCACCAGACACATTAACCCAGATGTTGTGTTTTCAAAACAAATACGACATGACGTGATATATAGCAATTTTTTTTTTTTGTTGTTTGCTCCTAAACTGGTTCCTTTCCAGAAAAAATTTATTACTTCAGACAAAGTAAGCAATAATTAAAATATTGTTGTAAATATCACATCTCTGTATATTTAATAACTCTGAATTATCATGTACGGTAACTTATTGCTGTCCAATAAAAATTGGACAGCTTTGGGACAAGAAACACTTTGACCAACTCACATAGCAAATGGCTGCGAGTTCTTGACGCAGATTGCTAGCTTCGAGGCTGGTGGTGCTCTTCATAGGGTTCAGTCCATTGTCATATACGGTAAACTTGGTTCCCATGAGATTAGACCTGCAAAGAAAGCATAACAGTGTTAAGACGCCTGATTGTTGGTCTACGTGTGTGTATGTGTGTGTGTGTGTGTGTGTGTGTGCATGCGCCTGTTGGCATGGGTGAGAGAAAGCTGAACATGAAGAGCATTTTGTGGAGCATTTCCCATTTTGTTAATGAATAATGTATATTCAGATTGTGTAATGCGATGGTAATGGGCAATTCAATTTCATGTTCCAGACAATAACAACAAATAAACAGTAATGGTAGCACAGTAGTGACTAAACTGTGAAATGTTGACTGATTTCTCTGATGAGTGACAGCGATACATCTTGACAGACAACTAACCAACTGATCCAGTGGAGTGAACTGCTAAAACTTGCATCACTTCATAGGAGGTTTACATTTCCAAAACATAAAAATTATTTCTATTTTGCCCTCTCTGATGAAAGCATGTACAACTCGTTGCAACTCCTCATAAAACTTTTCCTTTTAGTGCCAGATTATAATTTACAAAAAGGGAACAGCAGCCATCTTGATGATGAGAGTTTTCTATGTAAACAGAAAGTGTGCCTATGATGTGAAATGACGTTGGTGTATCTACTGTAAATATAAAAACTGTTCCTCTGATCCTGTAATATTAAATCCCCAATACTGCCTCTAGTGGGGAAAACACTGCATTGCTATTCTGCATACACATGCTGCATTAACAGCATCACTATTAAATGGTGCTTCCTAATTCTACCAAATATGGCAGTATCTATGCTTTATGCACAGACACTACCATTAATGTTTTGTACCTGTATAAATGATGTCATATGTAGTTTTATTAGTTGAAGACATGGCTCCCCATGCAGTGCACAGGTGTTTTCTACAAGCCTGTACACTTCCTGATGATTTCTCACAGTGCTGTGTCACACAGTAAGTCTCATTTATAGTGAATACCAGGCCAATAGCAAGTCCTCCTGCATGTGAGCTGGTCACTCATTATTATCTTTTGATCATATGATTGTGTGTTTAAACCAGGCAAGTAATATTATTACAAATGAATGGGTGATGTTATAGAGTATGTGTCCATCCCAGGTAGGTAGTATGGTCTCATAATGCTTTTTCAAAGACGTAGCTTTAAGCAGCTGGCTGTATACCTCTTATAGACCATGCCTCTTTTAGGCCAGCCCCCCTCAAGAACTAGAGAAGCACTAGATGAAAGGTCACTGTTGATTTAAATTTAGATCTCCATCATTCAAGTGGGATTGTGATTGCAAAGGTTTGAGCAGTGCATCGACCAATGGTCAGGTCAGCTCTGAAGATTAAAGGCTGCACAGAGCCATATTTGATTAAACTCCAGAGGAGTTTCCATGGAGCCACGAACGCAGCCTTAAAGCTCTCTCTGAGGATTATGTCACTACTCACTTCTAACCAGTCTTACTGTGGCCTTCAATGTTAAATTAACTCATAGCTAATTTATATTGAAGAGGAATGTATGAAAATACAAGATTTACACAATAATGTAAAAAAAAAAATGTTTTCTTTAAATTACACATTCTCATTAGTGAAGCCAAAAGAATACAGGACATTGAGTTGGTCTACTAAATGGTGTCTTTCATATGTAAATGTTAATATAATGGTGCCGTTCAAGTACGACTTGTTAATCATTCATAAATTAGCATTCAGATCCTAATTTGTTCATGAGCTTTACTGTTAAGTGTTAGTCGTGTAAGTTTTTCATAGAGCTCATAAGAAATGAAGGAATGGGGCTAGACTCCAACTTTATTTCAATTATTTACATATGGAAATGTATTTTAGTTAGTTTAATAGCCATTAGACATTACTAAAATTTGTATCAACACTAAATGAAAGACCTAAAACTAAGTAGTAAAAATAGTACGGGGTTAAACACTTTAAATACGGAATCATGCACAGCATTTTACATGATTTCTCAGTGTACAGAGTTCCTTGCGTGAGCTGCCAAAAGTTTTCATGTAGCAAAGCCACTGAGAATTTACCTCAGTTTACCAATGAAGCTTTCTCCACCTCTAGACAGGTCAGTGGGATCAATGGAGATGAGGTAATTGGATGTTTTACTCTTTTTCCTCTTCCTGCCCGCTAACAGAAACACCTGGGACAAGACAAGCAAGAAACCAAATTAGAAAAACAGAAGCATTACCAGTGCACAAAGACAATCATCTTATTTGGATGGACTGTGTACAGTCACAGTGTTAACCTTGTAGAACACTTGTAGAACACTTATTTTTGATTTTTCATAGTGAACAGGTGTTTAGATGGCTAAATTCTGTTGTCTACAGTAACAATGTTTCCACTCCCTGACCCTTCTCACCTTCTTGCCGTCCTCTCTCTCCAGATGGAGGTAGTAGGTCGGATACATGCCTCTGTCCATGCCCTTCTTGTCTCTGGTGATTCTGCACTTCACTCTGACTCCCTGGGGTGCGGGTCGCAAAGAAAACTCTTCAAGGTCATCCACATCAATGGCAGGTTCACTGACTGGCGGAGTGGGTGCTGAGGCCACCTCCTGTGCGAGAAAACAGCCCACACAGGCCAAGACCCCTCGTGAGATGGTGGACTGGTGAGTGATGCATTAGAGTTGACTTTCATTAGGAAAGAGTAATGAGTCTGAAGATAAAATCGTCCACTGGGACAGAGAATTAGCACACACTGTCTAAAATAAGGACCTGGTGTAGAGACAAAAGATGGAGTTGAGTGGAGTGGAATGAGGAGCAAAGAGAAATGATGGTTATCAGTACAATTTCAGCAGCATTTCATTCTGAAGTGAGCGTAGTGGCTGTAAAGAGGCTGTGTTTTAAAAGAGGGTTACAAGGTTATCTGACCTGAGAAATAATTATCACACCTGAAATGGATCTGTAACTTTCAGCATTAGACCAAGCAGATCAAAAGCTCGCTGACTTAAGGTAATCACAACTAAACAACATGTTTTCATTTTCAAAATACTCAACAATGTGTTGGATCACATAAATTACACATTAATGCTTATAATGGTCCACCTGAGCTTTTATGCAAAGCTCTTTGCTTCAGGTGTGTATCTTCTAACTGCGTGACCTTTTTTTCCCTTTCAGGAAGCAAATACAGTGTCTGTATGAGATTATTGTTCCACCACCTGCATACAGTATCATCCAAACTGTAACATACCCAGTATGTGGAAGATAAATAAATGAAAGGCCAGAAATAGCAAAAGTTTAAAAATAATTCCAGAATTACTTGTACAAGAAAAGGAAAAGCCAAAGGGCAACGGCACCTTATTTTTATCATATTAAGGTGTAATGGTCTATTACTGTACTTTCAGCCATGAAACTGTTTTAAACAGAGTCCAGCTGAGTGACAAAATTGAGTCAAAAATTTTTTTCTGCTTGTTATTGGGAGGTAAAAAGGTGCTGCTTGCCGGGCAGAATAAAGACACATCACGCAGAGTAGAGATGTGTACTTCATTTTACCTTGCACGACTTCTTGCTCGTGGCAGAGCCTGGTCTCGTGTTGCTGTTGAGTTGTGAGGAACTGGAGCTAATTTCATCTTCATCATCCTCTTCTTCATCAAAATTCATACTGCTCGATATACCTTCACAAACAAAGAAAGAACATACAAAAAGAAGGAAAAGAAAGAAAGAAAGGTATCTAATAACTTCCCTGCTGTTAACTGGTAAAATGAAATGCCGAGATAAATGTAGCTTCTAACAGGAACACATTCCCACTTCATCCACTATTACACCTCATTGCTCTCACAGGGTGCTTTAAACTTCTGTAAAAAAATAAAAAATAAAATAAACTTCGCAGTTTGAGGTTTATGTAGAATAACTCGTGTCCCATGTTTGTGTGAACAACTGGGTCACATGATTCCATTAAATGACAAGTGGAACCAGGTGTCTGAACTCAGAGGAGAGCCCCTGGAGTTTTTACTAAATATGAGCTTGGCAGTCACTGAGAGAGGGACTGTCTATTATTTCTTGTCATGTAGGGTATGACCAAATAGTTGGCAACATTTCAATGCATAAAGTCTATTGCCATTCAGTATCTGACTTTCCATGCATACTGATATCTGGGTAAATATAGGTGATAAAAAATCTAGAGTGCTAGCAGTTTTAGTAAATTAATAAAGGTAATTGTTTCCCAAAGGTCAGTGAGTCCAAATACAAATATTGGCACATTTGGCTGAAAATCTCGCAGCATAATACTTACTTGATGTGTAAATTACAGTTATTCAACACTGTAGCAGTCAGAGAAGGCATAAAAAATACATTTCATAAGTGTCCAAATTTACAGTTTACTGTGATTGCAATAGAGTAAACTATAGACTGAGTGCACTGGTAATCAGTGTTTACAATGACTCTCATATTCTTTAAGTAACAAAGATTATGTTGCCAGAAACATATGTCAGCATCATACATTAATATCTGAACTATATCATTCAGACACTGGGTGTTGAAGTATCATTTCTATTTACAGTTACAAGTTCTAACATGAGTCAGTGTGTGTTTCACCCTCCTGCCAACACACCACAGCAGTGAACCAGAGTGCCGTTGGGTCTAAATATGGCCTCATGGTTGTGCTATAACAGACGTGGTGATGGAGCCTTTCTTGAACGATGACAGTACCTTTCTTGAGCATGGTGACACGCAGATCCTGTTTACTCTGCGACTGAGCGCAGCTCATGACGGGCTCTCCCTCGCCCTCGTCTGCGCTGGGGTGACCCACTGTCAGGATCTGGATCTGACCGTCATCCTGCTGGGAAGCCATGCCATCGACTGGTGCTGAGCCACAACATCCCACAAGAACAAACACCATCAGCATACAGCTCAACTACTGCTCAGCAATCATCATCTTATGTTAGTATACAGAAAGATGTTTTAAGGAAGTGTTTTGCTAACCGTCTTTTCCATTCAGTTAGCATGCAATGTATAAGAGGGAAGAACATTATGTTTGTGCTGCTACAGACATCCTTTTTTTTCTCCTCATACAGCAGAAGTGCAAAAACAGAATAATGATGATAGGAGAGTGAAATATTGCAAATGGACTCTTTAAAGCACTGTTTTTAAACAAGGGGTTTATTTTGTTTGTTTTCTTCTCTTTCTCTTCTATATATATATTTTATTTCATGATTAAAATTAAATGGAGGTCTTGCTAAGAGGAGGTATGCATGAAGGAGACCTGTCTGTATTTGTTTTGTTTTGTTTGATTTGGGTTTTGTTTTTAATCCCAATTAATTGTGTTTTAGCAGTCTTGTGTTGGATATTTAATTTCAGATGGAGCAGCCTGAATTAATCCTTCCCAATGATTTCAACGACCTATACTCCTCTATTTTGTAGCCTCGGTGCAGCTGATTGTTTTAATGTGTGCATAGTAGCTTAGTGAAATCACTCTCCTGACACTGTGTGCTCGAGCTTCAGAGAATCAGAGAGTGAGACAGACAAACAGACAGACACACAGACAGACAGGGAGACATCTGCGGTGAGTTTGGAGCTACTGGCCTGATTAATCTTTTACCCCAGTGGAATCCCATTAACTGTTTTCTTTTTCTTTTTTTTTCTGGGACAAAGTCATTCCAAAGATGAGCATCTACTCTATTGTGATAGATCAGATGAAAAACATCTCTAATGTTAGAAATGTGTGAGAAAACGAGAAAAAGATTAATAAATATGCTGCTATAAACAGGTTATCGTAACATGACTGGATGCTTTGTGGATCAGTTCCTTGTTGTTCTCTAATGATTCTTTTGTGTTTAAATTTTTAACATGGTACAATGTTCAGTCTGCAATAACATATAGTACAAAGAATATGGAAAGGCATTGTGGATATAGCTCTTCCATCTACAGACTAATTTATGTCTCCACTTGTGTCAGCACTCACGGGCTGTCATACATTATTATAGACAGTTGAGCTCCGACAGGCATGACACCACAGCAGTGGCTAAGAGGGCAGTTTCACTGGCTGTTTTTGTTGCCAGATGTGGTTTCAGAAAGTCAGCAGGCAAACCATTATCTGAGTGTAGCAAAGAGGGCTTGAATAGTTGCAGCTGCTGGATAATACATGGGTTTTGTCTCTTCTCTTTCATATTGTGGATGGCTTCTAATGACTTTAATCTGCTTATTTGGTGTTTAAATACACAAAAACCAAGAACATTATGCTTAAAAATTATGCAAGCAATGCATAGAGAATGCCTTTTGTGTGTTTGTATTGTAAATATTTATCCAGTAGCTACACGTCTCAACTATCTCCTGACTATTGTGTCTATTTTTGTTATCTTTTACCTTTTCTGACCTCCTCCTCCTCTCCGTCAGTCGTTCTTGCTGCGTGCCTGTCCATTAACCTCTAGTTCTATCTATTCTTCACTCTGTCTCACTCACCATTTGTCCTAAAACTGGCAGGCTCACCTTTGTGCTTCCCCTTTCTCTCCCTCTTGTCACTGCCTGTCTGTGGAGTGGAGCTGGCTGATGCTTTGCCCTTTTTGGCCGAGCGAGGCGGCTGAGTGTCCGCTGTCACCTTTACCTCCTCCTGTTCAGCTTCTTGCACTAAACGCAGCGATGGAGATGACCAGCGGATGGGCAGAAGAGGGGAGAAGTGAAAAAGAGGGTTGAGATCAATTAAATTTACACTGACAAAAGAAAAATTTGAAATATTATGCTTAGCAGATAAGAAAGTGGTGGTGGTTTAAATGGTTTAAACAGAGCAAAGTTGTTTTCTGATAGGACAAGCAATTTATAATGTTTTATCAAATTTCTGATGTAATTACATTAAAATCCATAAATGTTAAGTCAACTTGTTTGTAGCTTTAACTTCAGGGGGAAAATGTTTATGATTATAACTGTGAAGTGAAATGGAAACTGCTGAATAAAATCATCTTTCTCCATAAAAATCAACCACACCTCACCTTATTAGAGATGTAGTAAAACACTACAGATATAGTTTTTAAAATGTATTTCTTATAATAAGAAAAATAGTAATTGAGTATAACAAGTAATATTTGGCTGCTATTCATCGCCATGTAAACATTCATGTGGTTCAACCACTTCATGCTTGTGAATAGAGCAATATAGTGCTAAACAGTGAACAGAGGTCAGAGGATTTATTTCGCTTTTTGAGGGGGTTATTATTCTCGTTCTGTCCATCAGAATATTAGCCTGGTGCAGAGTAACATTTTGTCAATGTATTTTCTCTTCTCTCTGTAGGAAATGTGACAGTTCATGGCCTTGAGCCCAGAAAGTGGCCCTCAGAAATGTGGATTAGATGCTGTGCTCTGCTCTCTGTGTGCAGATAAGAAAACCTCATAAACCCCAGTTGTAACACTAAGCGCCTGCAATAGATGGTACAGTCTGTTGTATTGGTTCTGCACGGGCTCTAATTTGAAATGGTTACAGTTTTGTAGTTCTTTTTTTATTATTCAATTCATGATTTTTATAGTTATGTTTTTGGTAATTGTGCTACTTGTAGTCTAAAATTTTAAGTGGGAAAAGAAACAAAAACTGCATAAGATTGAAATCTCTTTGGGCCCAAGAACAAATACTACTCTCAAAATAAGACTGACTGATCAGCAGTCTGACGTCTTTATTTGTTCAATTCATGCTGAATCCTCTGTTTGAGCTGTCTGAATCAACAGAGACCCAGAGCAGTGCCAGTCTTACTTACCATGGTAGATGGTGCTGCTGTTGCTGCTGAGGTAGGATTCCACCAGTGGAGCCTGTTCCTCGCTCTGTTTGGTCCGGCGAGTGCGAGATCTCCCGTCCACATTAGACTGCACCATCAGAGGCTCCTGCCTCTTCTTCTTCTGCTTCTGTTCGAGGAGCGCTCGCTGTTGTGGAGGTTTCATATGTGTGTAAGAAGAAGAAGAAACATAGTAGAGGCACAGTTTCAGCAAATGTTATAATACAATACAGCAAGTTACACCCTCTCATTCTAAATTATTATAAGGAATGAAATAAGTTAAAACATTATATAATGGTTTAGCTGCTAAGATCACCTCAGTTATGTTTAATAAACCATGTAACAGCTTTCTCTTGTGAAATTGCCCATTTTCTTGTAAGCTATTTTCACATTTTCAGTGCTGGCTTTAAAAGCAAGTGGTAATAACACAGTCTCTGATAACTCTGTAGAGCCCAGAGAACAATCTGAGGATGTTTGAGGATGTGCTGTCCACACCACTTTGACCTGAGGCTGGATATAGCTATTCATTTGAACTAACTGTCAGCCATATGCAAGTCTTCCAACCAGAGCTCATCAAATATTGAAGGTTTCTATTAGTGGAGAATTCAGGCTGTAGAGCACTGGAGCTCTACAGGATGCTCTTCAAAGCTCATATATTTGCCAAGACAGTGGTGGCTACAACAGCAGGTGCATTCACACAGTACATGAAGATTAAGGCTTTGACCTGTGGCTAAGGTACTTAACACAAACTCTGGTATAAAAGGTTTGAAATGAGAAAAATGATGAATAAAAAAGATGCCCTGTCTTCACATCACACTATACACTACTTTAAACCCTGCGTGATCCCTCACAAAGTAATAAAAGAGCAAAGTTAAGAAGTAATACATTTGCATGCCGCAGTAAGTCCTTAATCCAAACATTCACTGACTTTATTGTAATCAATAAGGCTATCAATCAAATTTTTTTTGTTGTTGTTTTATGATGTTTACATGTCTACTGCTAGGTTAAGTGAGTTACCAGTTAAGAATGGTATTCTTCATCCATTCAAGCGTGGATGACGAGCAGTTCAATTGTATGTGAGAGACAGAGCCTGCACACTGACTAATTAGGAAAAGACTGCAGTAGCATTTGATACAGCTCTGACGACAGAAGAGAACATTTTGATTATGGTACTCCACTCATATTATTCAGGTTAGAGAAATAGCTGGACCCCAGAGACAGCAGTTTACCACACTGCACAGAGCTGCAGCCATGGACATGTTTGTTTTGTCTGTTACTGGCAACAAACAATGACAGCAGCAGTATCAGTTAGCACCCACTCGGAAATGTAAAGAGCAAGGGAACTTCTCATTGGATCGAAATATATGCAGATGACTGTCAGTAAGAAGAGGGCGAGGAATAAATCTCACGTTGCTGTTATCATTTGTTTTAAAAAAAAACACTTGGAATAATGTAACAAGCAAGCATTTTATCAGCTTTACATAAGTGTTTGAGTCATTACTTGCTATATGGAATACCTGTAAAACTTTATAATACAGCCCGCAATTTACAGTGTAATTTTGTTGTATGAATCACGGACTGAAAAGCGGTTCCTGCTGGCACTTAAATGCAGGTACAGTGGAAGGAAACAAGACTATAGGGTATAATAAAGGGCACAATACAACCTGCAATATAATTTGTGGCTGTTTCCCCCCTGCTACTATTTAATTCCAAAGCAAGAACAATGTTGTTCATGCTATGATATTTATTAGGGTTCTGAAAAATGTATGAAATGTTTTGGTTCATATTGCTGTGCTTTACCTTCTGTGCATGTGTACTGATTTAACATCCTCTCATCACAACACCGCACAGAGAGATAATACATCCTAGGTGTCTATTTGTAACATAATAAATAAATCTGCCCTGTTATAATTGATTTTGCCTGTGAGTCGCTCTGTTAATCAGAACTGTGGGAAGAACAACAAAGACTTACCTGTCTGTCCAGTTTCTGCTGTCGGAGGTTGGTGCCCTCATCATCTAAAGTGCTGCAAAGAAAAGAACAAGGAAAGGAAGGAGAATGGCGTTAAAATGCAGTGTCATAGCTTCTTAGATAAAGGTGTTTCTGTGTTCTTGGTAGCACATCAAGTAGGTACTGAAACAGTTTAATGAGAACATGTGTACTTTGATAGATACAGCCCTTTAAAAAACTCCCCTTCAATTAAAAGGGCCAGGAGGGCTCTCATAAAGCTGTAAATTAGCTTCTTCTCAGTGGATATAACAGGAACATAATCAGAGGCATCACTTGAGCATGATGTAAGTGATGTCATAGCGTCCAGGGGAAAAAAATTATATTACAAAGAGGCCCAGATCATTAGCGACAGAAGAGGAACAGTTTGAGGGAACTTTGGTTTCCATCGCTGAGCTGATATTAGCCATGACAGCCTCAGTTTTAGAAAAGTGCTTCAGAGTTCCTTCTTCACCTCTCTCTCTCTCTGGATACATATCCCCTTTACTAAACAACAGCTTTCTTTCCTTGAGACCCATTATTTGATTTTAGGATACATCTTGGTTTTCCCAGCAGTAGACTGTGGATTATGAACTGTTTAATAGTCCATTATAAGTTACTTTGCTTTAAAAACTGTCGCAGCTGGGATTTTGCAAAGGTGACAAGAAGGTCACAAGAGCAAGTGGAGGTACATGTGCAGAGCTCCTCCAATACATCAACAGAGATTCTCTTATACTGTAGAAAAAAAAACCCAAAACATTGTCACAGCTCTTGTTTGAATCCGTGGCTCACATTTAAGTAACTGAATGAGTAAGCATATGGACCGCAGCGTCTGTCACAAGAAAACCAAACACAGAAGGTCTAAGGATGGTGGGTATCATATGCTGTACAGGCACTAAAGCCCTTTGAAGCACATTTATGATTTTTTTCCACCACTTTGACTTGACTTGTCATTCCTTCTCACAGAATACAGAATTTTCATCCACTGTTGCCAGAAGGGTAGTGTTTATACTTCCTTTGATTCGTTAAGAGCAACACCTATCGTCAGCTTCACGACGGCCTCTGTTTTTACAATGCAATAAATATCAAAAGATCTACGCAAACTTCTTCAACCCTTCCTGCTGCAACTCTCTGTTGACCATATGCTGTGTTGTTCTAGTATGTTCTGCGGCACTCTCTTTAAGCTTCACTAGAGGCCGTGCCACTGTTGGTGACACCTTTGGAAACCATTATAACTGATCTATGAAATATGATCTATGAAATAACTGAACAGCAGCTGTTCTTCATCTACACACTTCACCTTTCGACAGAGAGGATTAGATAGATGGAAGAGACTTTGTGTGTCTCACCTCAAACTAGATAAAGCAATTTTGTTGTTGGCTACAGTTTTCACCCTCAGAGTCTTGCTGGTGTAAGTGCTTTGCACCAAGTTATCCTGTTGACAGATGCTTCTATCCATATGCACACTGAATGTTTTTTATATCTCAGTTTCTTATATTCGTGTGTCCTCTGCAGAAATGTTAATATCTGATGCAATGCAATGACAATACAAGGACAAAAGGAAATCATGAAGAAGTCATTACAAGAACACCATCTTGTCCCAGCAACACAGAACACAACTAATACAATTTGATACTGTACAAACTGTACAATATCAAGCACACATCTGACCTCGGCCTGTAGAAAGAACTCTCTGAACTCGCTTTGCTCTGCAAATTGCACTAACACAACTGGGTAATATCTTTTTCTATAAGAACACCAGTATTGACGTCAACATTATTTGATTTGCTGGTGTCCTGAACCCAGACATGTCGCTCGCCTAAGCAAATGCCCAAAGGTCAGTGTAGCACAAGCAGCGCTGGTAAATGATTTCAGCTCACTGACCACTGATTCTCTCTCCACTGCAAAATACTTTAAATGCCTGTTAAAGCATATTTACAGACATAAATCAACATATTTAATTTTTTTTCAGTGCAACCTTCCTTATGTGATAAGGTATAAAGAAACAAACATTAACATAAAGGGCTATATAATAACTAATAGCACAGATTTAGAGAGCACAGATTTACAGTATAATAGCCACTTACAGGACATGTAGTCACATCTCATTGTTTACAATGTAAAGAAAATTACCCACATGTTGTGCCATATAAGAACAGGGCTGCAACTATTTATTTTTTTTGTTATTTTCATTAATTAACCAATGAATTGCACAAAAAACAGTGGGAAATCGCATTTTACCAGAGCCCAAAGCCACCCTTTGCTTTGTCTTGTGTTCGGTATTTTAAAATGATGCATCACTTAAAGGAATAATCAAATATTTAAATTAATACTAATTAACGTTTCTTTTAGTAAAAATAATCAATTAATTGTCAAATTGTTTCATCAGTATATGAACTTTTTGCTCAGATGTTGCTTGAAAGCATCGTTACACACAGAATAATGACCTTATTTGCAATTTCCCACTTCCTTACTTTTACTGAACAACTTTATAAATTTTCTTAGGAGGGTCATGAAATTATAATAATGCGGTTTTAAATTAGAGAACCATCATTAACATAGCTATTAAATATATCCTTCCTGTTCCAGTTCCCACTGATTGAACAGCTTTTAATTTACAATGGCCCTCACATATAGCTGTGATGTGTTTGTGTGATTTGTTCTGTTCCTTTAGCCGTGCATGGAGGAATAAGCGAAACTTAACTAGTGTAAACAACTACAGATCAGGGCACAGCAAATCAAAGCATGAATGTATTTGTGACAACATGGCTTCCACAAACAAAGTTAAAATTTGACAGATGCCATGTCTTTCTCAGTAAAGTTGTTAAATGTTGCCTCCATGCCAGCAAAATCGCTTCATTTCCACATTAGACTTTTTCCTGTATTTATGCCATTATCCAATGTTCTCATTTTTCTTGACAGTAGAATCAATCTTGTAGTAAATTGTAGGTTTTTGACACTACAAACATAGTCCTTGCTGGTGTGGATGATCAAACCCTGTCAAAATTTTCCTGTACCACCCACTGTGCTGCCTTTTGCTCTGCTCTCCAATACATAAACTATTTACTAAGGGCGAACAGATTAATGACTCATTAAACCTCTTACACCTACATAGTCCAAGAAACGCCTGGACATTGTTTTATACTTTTAGCTATTCTGAGCTTATTCTTTCAGTCAGTATCAAGTGTTATCCATAATATGATTCAGGGGACCCTATCCTTTCTTTCAAGTGAGGTGTAAAGTCACCATCATGAACATGTGCATGCATCAATGCTGCACTCGATTCTTAAGGTTTAAGAGAACAACAGTGTATTTATCCGGCACCAGTGATTGGCTGGTTTTTCTCTATTTCCACTTTGCATCCAGTCCTCCCTTTTCACCGCCAGAGCTTTTGATCACTGGCGACAGACTCACTGATTGTACCCTCAGCTTGTGTGGCATCTCAGAGACCCCTGAGAAACCTCAATGGTTCCTAATTAGAGGGCAATGAGAGGTTTCCTCTAGAAGAGGTGGAGGGATATTGAAGGATATTGTTTTACTACATGCAGCTGATGACTCAAGCACCTAATTATTTTTCTGCACGTTCTTCATGTCCATATAGGTGTTTGTAGGTATGCGTATAATCAATCTGGTTGATTACACAATGCTGTCTAATAATTTCAGTGCTGATAGTTAAAATATAATTAAAAAAGCAGAATGCGTTTCCAAAGTTGTATCTGAGTTATATTTTCTTTCTTGTCAATTTGTTGTCTGTCAGTTTGTTAAATGGCAACTGCGGCAAATCTCTTTTTATTTACCACCATGTCTTACTGGTGCATGATAATTAAAGCAGGTGGTTTGTCAGCATGGTTGATGAGCATTTTTATCCTCTTCTGTCCTGAACCTGAACATAACAGTGACAGTGGGAAAGTCAATCCTGCAGCTACAGCATATAAGATCAGTCAATGAATATTCAGTCTACCTGTCTCTCTGCACTACCGACTTTAGTCTGACGACAAGGGCCCACACAGATGCAATAAAAAAGTATTTACCTCCCACTCTCTGTCACAAATACAGACAAACAAAGCACTCTATTTCTGCAATCAGAGTAATCAAGTGTGTGAATAGGCATCAGATAGGAAGATAATGACACAAACAGAGCTGTTCCAGTGGAGGTCAAACAGCTCATTATGGTGGAGAGTCTCTGGCGACTCTTGTCCTGCAACACACTGATGGTGAGGTTTACAGGAAGCTTTATATTCTGTTAAAGGAACAACCTATTTACTGTAACACAGTAGTCTACGTAATGACCAGGTATTAAAACTGACTAACTGAATTCCATCAACTGTGACAAAATACGCAACTTCCCAATTGAGGCCAGCTTGAGAAAATGTTTAAAACGGTGCAGGAAGACCAAAAACATCAAATATGAAGGAGAAAGGCTCTGCACACTTCAACTGCAAGTATTTATTGATGATGCCAAGATCTAGACCATCACCAGATCTAGTCTATATAGATCATTTGTCCCTACCCATGGATATGACCCATAGGAGCGTGCCAAGGGCAGGCGTACCAGAGCTTCATTGTCATGATAACAATAATAAAAAACACAAGATTAAGGAAACAAACAGTTTCCCCCCAACCTCCTCCTAACATGGACTCTATTCCTCTTCATACTACGTCACTTGACTTCCTCCTTCTTCCTTTTTGAAACTATGGGTTGTAATAACCTGCTCACACAGACAATGTATTTTCACACAGGGCAGTCTCAGTCTCTTAATGTCTAGTGAACAAAAGCTTGTATTTATCAAATACTAAACTGGTGAACATCAGGTTCAGGACAGCCCTGCTTACAAAGATGCTGAGAAATTCAGGACTGATTTTGATTTTCTTATGAGAATTGCAATAAAATGCTGTCTATTGTGAATCTCATCCTGTTCATTAACAAAAGAGGTGAATTTGCCACAGCTGGGTGGAGGATATGATTTGACTGTTACCCGTCAGTGAGATCCCTCTTCACACTTTTAAAATAGTTTTTATGCATCACCAGGTTTTATGTGTGTGTGACAGTCATTGGCTGACAGTTTTGCAGCAGCACCTGGCAACACAGGAGGGCAATCCAATACAGACACAAAAATTTACATGGTGCAATGCATGAGATTTGATTGGGAGAAAAGTAATCTCATGCACACTGCACAAAACACACAATATGACATGCTAAGAAAAATAATACAGATCAGATTAATATTCTGATATTACATTAACTGACCTCAGATACCATTTTCTGAAAAGGTGAAATAATTGTAGACACATTTTTTCAATAACATACCAATATCACAATTTCTTTTGCCAAGAGTGTACAATTTCTGTTCACTCTCCTGGGTTCCCACGTCAGTGAAACACAGAGAGAAGTAAAGATTTGTAGAGTCTTCAGCTGCTGAAATGCTAATCTGGTGAATTTGCTCCCTGCAGAGAAGAACTATTGTACAACAACTGCTGATTCTTCATGGACTTGTGTGTTTGTGAGATATGTTTCCTTAATTTTGTCCATTTCTGTGAATGCATGCACTGTATATCTCTAATGAGATATGAGAGCTACACAGTGCAGCTGTCTCCGCCAACTCTGCACAGAGGCCCATGCATTTTTCATGGCGGCTTCACGGGATGAGAAGAACTGCTCATTGAGAAACCACCAATCCCCCCCCCCCACGCCCTCTTACTGGCACTCTAATGGTATACTTCAAGGGCTAATTTTCAATACTGGCAGTATTTAATGTCTTGTTTATATTCTTTAGCATTCAATTTCAGCTTTTAGCTCATCTTTTTTAGAACAAAAAGCGAAGGGGAGGCCCAAATGTAGAGTTATCCAATAAATACTATACTTGCTCTACACACCACTGCACCAGTCATGGAATCATTCCTGTTTGTTTGTTTAAGTTAATCCAGTGAGTTCATATTTTATAGGATTCCTAAAGACCTCAGTGTCTCAGTGTTTTCCACAAGTTTAAAATAAATTCCTCACACACCCCTCACCACTGTCGTCCTGATGCAGTCTCATTCTGAAATTCATGGAATGCCACTGTAACTTATAGCAACCACAAGCCAATGGCATCAAGGTACGGTAAGAAGGGAAACCATGGCAATGGGGTATTCAATCAGAGGAAAGAACCAGCAGCGGTAGCACTGCACTTGGTATACATCAAGACACTACAAGCTCATTAATGCACCAGTTTTTTTTGTTTGTTGTTTAGGTAGAAAAATGCTTCTGTCAGTTGCTACAAATGGCAGGATTTCATTCTCAGCAAGATGTAATAAAGATCATTTTGGCACACATGCATACAGACAAGCACATTAAATACAGTGATTCACCCACAAGGGCAATAACTTCCTCAGTGACTTTAGAAAGGAACAAATGGAAATGATATGGATGTTATCCTACACCCTACATTCATAATGACATCCCAGTGAAAGTACTACTTTTGAATTCAATAAAACAGCACTGAATCAAATTATATACCGTTTCACACATGAACAGCATGATAATGATGAAGAAAGATATAATTTTACGATATTAGATGTTATATACTTCTTGCTGTGAACCAAATTTGAATCCTCAGTAGTTTATGCAGCTGTAATTCTGGGACTTTTGCATTATTTAATTTTTTTTTTTTTTTTTGTGGTATTCCTCAAAAAAAGATCCTCAGCCTAAAATACAGATACGTGTGAGCAACAATCTGTCATATTCAGAGGAACAAAAATAAAGATACTCAGCCAAATTCCGTGATTACACGTTGTTTGCTTTTATTGTGCCAGTTCACACACACACACACACGCACACGCACATGCACACACTGCTTCAAAAGATGAACACTGTGCCCTTTCCTGTGATCTCAGGAATGTGGTACAGTACCTGTAGGGAATCCAGTCGGAGGAGTGCTTGGAGCTCATTCTGTATCAATCACTCTGGCTGCTGCTGCCTAACTGCGAGGCTAATGGCCTGCAACAGCACCAGTGCAAGTGGCTACGGGGTCTGAGGACAAGCGATCACAGCCAGAGAGCCCACATCGCCTGTTCATCCTCTGCACACAGCTCTATATCCCCAGCGTGCCTGTGTTTCTTCGTATGTCCTCTGGCTGTAGGGCAGCAGATGACTAACAATCCAGACAGACAGCCGCACTCCTCAGTCATGCACACTGAGCACATGAAATAGCCGTTTTCTTCTCTTCCATGTGTACGCTCCCAGTCAATGCCTCTCCTCTCCTCTTCTCCCATCTACCGCCTCTGCTCCTGCTCTGCGCTGGCTCTGTAGGCTCTATCTAAATCTCCCTCCGTTTCTTGCCCTTTAAATCCCCCCTCCCTTCCTTCGTCTCTGTCCAAATCTCGCTCTCTACCTCTTTGCCCAATCTATCTCTCATTATCTCCCGTGCAGCATCACCTGCAGCTGCACTGAGTGCAAAGCTTTAAGCAAAAAAGGTTATAGAGAATCCCCTTTCTCTTGCCTCTTTGATATTTTCTCTATGCTATTTCTGTACAGTGCCACCCCCTTTCTCTGCAACCATGAAAACACACTCCCACTCTCTCTCTCTCTCTTTCTGACACTTTCTGCATCTTTCTTGCACACTGTCTGTGTTGCATGAGGCATGTAAAGCAGGGTCTCAGATGTGTTTTCTGGACCATAATTTATTTATTCTCTCAGAGTAAGAGGCATTAGCATATGACTGTGCAGACTAGTGTTAACAGCCTTTAATTCAACACTCTCTACAGCCAGACAAAGGCACCCTGTGATAGTGCCACAGCTCTGAACCTCTCTCTCACACATCTGCTTCCGCCCTCCGTCTGCCGCCCTTCACTGTCACCACACAAACACACATCACTCACTGTGTTCCCAGGGTTATTCAGGAGTCCATCTTTAGACAGTTAAACCAAGCGGCTTTCTTGTGAAACTGCTGCTTTACAAGCAGACGATTCAAGTCAACTCTGGCAGCACGCAAATATTTCAGTTTTAAGCATGTGATGTCTGCATGTGCTGATTTTAAGACAGTGAAAGGATCTGAAACAATCCTGAAAATCGTTTGGGGAAGAAAATCTATTACTCATGGGTACAGATGAAAGTATCTTGCCTTCTACTGCTTCCCCGCAAAACAGCCTCAGGAAAAATCTGGTCTTTGCTGTATTTCATCATCCATGTATTGCACAAATTCCCGAGTTACAGTCACATGGATTTAGGACATTCAATGCACCAAACCACTCTGAAATGCACAAATGTAATAAAGAGCACACACACACACATGTATGATTGTTGAGGCATTTGTAATGTGTCGAAGCTTATAGTGTCGAGTTGATCCTCCCAAGGTGACTGATATAATGTGCTGATCAGATTAGATGTACTGTGTTACATGGTGAATCTGTAATATAGCATTCAGCGCTGAGCAAAATGATATTTAAGCAGAGACAAGTCAAACAGTGGGGTCACTATTAATTCAAGCATTCAAGCATCTTCTCTCAATTATTTACTGAAAGCTGAAAAACAAGCATCTCTGATAGAGTTTAGTGGTAGACTGCCAACTGAGAAGACAATGGCACTGAAAGCCAACTGAGATTTTAAGACATTTCAGTTTCAGTTATATGAAGATCCTGACAAAAACATTTTAAATTAAAGATTGAAAAAACTAACAAAGCTAACAGAATTCCCCAGCACGATAAATAATTATTGATAACTTACTTTCAAAATCCACAGTGCTGGGCTTGTTCCTAAAATCTAAATTCTGATGACACACTCACTACTCAAGATTTCTCAATTTATGGTATATCTTATTTCATATTCCTTAGCTTATATTATAATTTTCTGTATTTCTTTTTTTTTGTGATGTTGCACAGCAAAAGGCAAAAGGGTGACAAAAATCTCAAATTTGAGATTTCAAAGGGATTTACGACGTGCCACTTCTAAATTACTTTCCACAAATATTGACAAAATCTCATATTGAGGGGTGCTGACAATTACTAAAAGAAAACGAACCAACAAATCTTTTCCTCTGGTAAATTGTTCAATATACTGTATAGTCAGTCAAACGATATATATATATAGCAAGTACGGCAAGAGCTCGATTTTGTTGCCCTCTAGAGCCGACAGCATCAGCGTCTACCGCAGACGCCTTTACTGAAAACATGATGAAACATTGATTGTATTCTCTAATGCTATGGCCTTTCAAAAAACGCCAGGTCACAAAGGTGTTTCGCTTTTGCTCAAAAAGAAAGAAAGTGTTGACAGAATAAACGACAGTAAAACAAATCAGCTTTCATAAAATTCCAAACAGATCAATCCCTCATGCAGCGTTTCACCTCCCGTGTCACAGACCACTAGTCAGTTTAAACAAAATGAAGGACTGGGCAGTGGAGTGATTCACCTTTTTTGTTGTTGTTCAGAAGGTTGAGAATAAAATGGGAAATTCTTTCAAGAATTTGGGAGCTGCGCTGGCAACTTATCTAAGAACGACTTGGTTATTCTGCTCTGTAAAAAGAAGAGTTAATTCTGACTGTATTAAATTGCTGAGAAGCATGTTGACAACAGTTTGTATTTTACTGAAGTGGGTGGAAAAGTCAGATGTCCCTCCTACACGGCTCTGCTGCTGTTTCTTCTACAAATTACAGAATTGTAATCTGTCCAGTACACAAGAAATATCCTGGGCTTCCCCCATCAGACTGATAAAGCCCTGGTTTTGTAATTTACCATTGTAATGAGAATCAAAAGCAAAAGAATTTGCTGAAGAAAAACCATCTGCACCATCAGGCCTCCTTGCTGCGATTATCACAGTGTTTTGGAAGCATCTTGTCTAACTAGAGCACCCATGTCAACACGCATCAACTCTGGCTATGCCCTTGAGCCAGGCACTGATTCCCTACCCCTTCTGACTGACATAAGAGAAAGAGAGAACAGAATCCTATGCAGAGATTCATCAAGTATAGCTATTAGAAAGGGAAGTTACTAAGCATTGGTTGTGAGAAACATTTAGATGACTATCAATAAACGGAACTGTTAAATCACTCTGTGATTAATGGTTTGTGCCCTACATATCAGCTGGTGTGATGAAAGTAGAAGTAAATGGAACAAGCCACTCCACTGGGGAACAGGTGTACGCACAGCACCCTGCTTAATATTTGATGCTGAAGGGAGGACTTTGAAGTCTGGCTTTGGTCATGAGAGAGTTAGAAGTGAGAGGCAGGCTGACTTTCATATAATTTTGTTAAGACAAAAGTGCATTCTTCCTCCTGCTAGACTTAGCAAACAGACTGGTTTCTCTCTCTCCTTTTTATCTCCTCTGGCCTTACAGCCATTACAGCATTAGACAGCAAAATGATAAGATCCTCTTGACAAATTTAATATTTCCAGTCCAGAATTTGTACAGAGTTTTCCCAGAGGCATTTTATTGTTGGTAACAGGAGGCCAGCAGTATCAGTAATTATAATAATGGTTCTGGCACAGAAGACACACACTGATGTGAAAATGGATCTCTGGCTTGTGTCTGCCTGTCTTAGTCAGACTGGCTGAAGCACAGCTGCAAAGCACAAAGCCTTAATAATATATGATATATATATAGTGATGAGTGACATTTACCTTTGTCTGTGTTTTGAATATTTTTATGTTTCTTTGTCACACAAAGCAAAAAAGCTGTTACAGAAACGTCATCTTTCACAGTCCTAAGCAAGCAAAGAGGTCATGTTCAACATAGAAAAATAAACATTTGTGTTTTTCTTTCCAACAAAAAAAAACCTTTGCATTTTTTTCCAAATGCCATTGTCTGTGCTTAAATTCCTTCACCTCTGACCCTCAGCCTCAGAGACATCTAAAAATAATAATAATAATGCACAAGCAGCTCTCCTCAACTTGGAAAGTTCACTAGTTTACCCCTAAGAATTAGTCACACGTGGGCTAGCACCAGCAGTGCAGTTCCATGATAGTTCAAGACACTTTAACACATGATGGACACATGGAAAACATTTTACCAGTGTCATGGTAAATACATACATCTTTTACCAATCTATCCACAGTGCAAATTATTGCTAGAGATTGCTTTATAACAACATGCCGGGGACACTAAAAAGAACTAACAGTGTAATTTATGCATGGCTTTTATTATTTACACCTTGTAGTGGTCATTTCATCGTCCAGTTAGTCCAATATGTTTAACCACCTTATCACAAAAATTTGATTAATACACCATGATCATGTGACATTACCCAACTATACGACTTGATAAGAACTGCCTGAATGCACCGTTAACAATAACCACCGTGCAGTGAAGAGTCTGTGACAAATAAACCGGTGGTATCCTCCAGATTCAAGCAAGGGAAAGCGGCATTTTTCTGCTGCATTTGGAGAAGCCTTAAAATGGGACTTAAAATGGGAACTCTTCTGACGTATTCAGCCTTGAAATGCAGACTCTGAAAGAGGCAATTAGGACACAGCTAAAGAGTGAGTCACTGACTTGATCCACATTACGTCACGTCACACACGGGAGCGTGCTGCACTTCAGAGAGACTGCAGGCAAGCCAAGGGAACCTGTCAGCAATATGTTGGTGTAAGCTAAAAGAGCCCTGTCTGCATCAGGATTAAGAGGGTAGATGGTGTTTAATAACGCTCACCTGTTTAATTATGCATACAAAAAACAATGTCAGGGGAATGAACGGGTAACAACTGACATCAGATGGTGCAACATCTTGTGAGTGAGTGTAACTTGATGTTGGAAGCAAACAAAGGGTTTTGGAAGAAATCTGCGTAAATGTTCACACCTCTTACTTACTTAAAGGACTAGTGTGTGGGATTTAGTGGGATCTGTTTTCATTAGCATGGAATGAGCCCTTCATGTCTACATAAGGGGCTGATCGTCTTCCACAGAGCCCGCCATGTTTCTACAGTAGCCCAGAATGGACAAACCAAACACTGGTCCTAGAGAGGGCCCTTTACCTTCTTATGTTACCTGAAGGCCAACGTAGGTTCCCCTACGTGCTTGGAAAGCGAGGGGTGAGGGGATAAATATTCAGTTGGTTGAAATCTGCAGCTTCACCTCTAGATGCCACTACATCCTACACACTGGTCCTTTAAAAGACTTTCCTTTACAAGCACTTTGAGAATAATAAGCTGCTGCATTAACACATGAATAACAAATGACCAACATAGGAAAACGACTACACAAACACTGCACAAACTGATTTTTAGAAGTGTATATACTGGAAAAATTCTAATGAATAATAAAAACGCACTTGAAAAGGCAAGCCAGCCATTGTTTCCTCTTATCAGTCAGGAAAGTGGCCAGAAACACAAATTAAACAGTAGACAGGAACTGCAAATGCTTTCAAGCCTTTTCAAAACTGTGATAATGTTCCACATTCAAACTACTTCTGACAGTCTACTTGAGAAATCTCTGTCATAATCAGATAACATTTGGTTGTTCAATTCATACTGGACTGCCAAGCTAACACACAGCTTAATAATGTTACAATAAAACCACACTAACCTGTAAAATACAAAATAAGGACAGCTGATTGCACACATGGACTACTGAAAGACAGTCCCACTTTCAGCCAGAAACAGCCCACTGAGGCCTTCAGTGAATCAGCAGCAGTCTGACGTTCCAGCTACAATTCAGTGGATGATATCATCATTTACAGATGAAGACCTTGAAACCATTTCTTCATGCACATATTCAAAAGAATCTATTTGAGAGCAGTGGTAGGTGGCGAAAACCAAAAAAGCCAGTCTGCGAAGGTTGCTGTGAGGGATGTTGTTTGAACAGTGGCATCTTTATTTTAAGGGGAGTTGTAAATCTTCGAGGGAGAGAGAGAGAGAGAGACAGAGAGACTATGTGTGTCTGTGTGTGTGTGAGTGAAAAGTAAATCTCACAGCTTCAGAGGCAGAGTGAGAGACTGTGTGAGCTTATGCATGAAAAGAATGAAAAGTGAATGAGCACGCTGGCTTGTGTCCAGTATTGATTGAATCTAATGTGTGCCTTCTATTGATTCCTCCTAATGTGGCCAAAGTGATCTTTGCTGGTGACGACAAATTGTGGAGAATTTAAATTTACAATTCGGCTACATTTTCACAGGCCACGTCTTTTGTTATAGCGATTTGAAGACCAGGTGCGCCTTAGACGCCTTAGTGTATGTTCGTTTCTGTCTTCAAGACTATAACAGAGCATGAAACTAGACAAAAGAATCAGCAGGTGGTTAACTGACACACACACACACACGCGCACACACGCACACGTGCGCGCACGCACACACACACACACACACACACACACACACACACACACACACACACACACACACACACAAATACACATACACCGTCCTTGTATCAACATAAATCCCTGTGTCTCATCTCTCAGTGCCCAACAGAGGGCATGCATAAAACATGATTTGGATTAGAAAATGTCACATTGGATGAAACAGTGTCCCAGTGTCCCAGTGAGGCAACCAGATGGACTGCTTCAATACACCAAAGTTCCTCTGCATCCTTCTTTCCACAGAACAGCTTCATCTGTGTATGTACAGTGTGCTGCTGTCACCTGTAAACACCACAGCATCACACATTACACTCAAATGTAAATCAGAGCTCATGTATCTTCTCTTAAACAGCTTCAAAGATGCACTCACTGTTTGAGTACAGGTGTTTGCGAGCTGAAGCTCAACAACAGAAATAGACACACATTTAATAAGGCATTTGCATGGAAACAGTAAACATTACATAAACATCGCCTGCCTCAATAAAACCCAGAGATCTGAGTCAGTCAGTGTGACAACACCAAGACTATATATCTTGAGCTTTGGTAAATGACTGGCTTTGCATTTGGAGACCACTTGTATCCAAGGGCAACAGACAAAGATGCACAGCTTAGTATAATAAGAGGCACAATCCCCAATATGGACTGATGAGTCATCTAACACATTTTCCCCTCTGCCTATAAAGATGTTTAGATTACTTAACAGCCAAATTATGCCGTAAACTCGCAATGTAATTTTCCGACTGTTGTAGAGCTTGATTTTTTTTTTTTTGGTCTTGCTGTTAAAGGTGCATTCCCTGGTTTTGTTATAGAATTATAGTACTCTTGAATCAAATTTTCCTCAGCTGTGAACTTTGAAGTGTAAGATTTTGCTGCACCAGAATCACAGAGAGAGTATTTGCAATCACTAAACTACATTATTTCTAACATTATTTGGAGTGCATACTGTGTGATGTGCTTTCATCTACATTATTTATCAAAGAATTGAAGGTTTTTCCTACCTCTGCAACACTGACAGCTCACAACAGGTAGGACTGAGGCTTTTCTACAGCAAGCAAAGATGTTTAATGTTCGCATACAGTTAATGTGTCCATCATTTATATTTCCCCAAGCAGCTGTCTGTTTAATTATTTTTGTGCTTTCATGCTTTTTTACGTTTGTACATAACACAAGTTTATACAATTCTTAAGATAAAAGGAGGCATTGCTTTTACAAAACTGTACTTAAAACTCATTTAACCCTCCTTACATACATACAGGTATATTTCTAATGCAAAACTGGCACAGGCCTTTCTTACACAATGAATTTTCATCTCACAGTGTGGGCATTAACACGACCATAAAAAAAGTAAAGCATCCAAAGCATAATTTTTCCTTTCAGAGGTTAATGACCTGCCTTTGGTTTGAACAGGGGATCAGAACTACATCCCACACAGACTGACGCACAAACATACCTCACACCCTGCTGACAGAAAGACAGGAGAGAGGCAGAGATGTTAAATAAGAGTGTCGTCTTGTCAGATGCTGTACAGTGTGTGAGTCCTGTATCTATCTTTAGAGGACTATGTGCATGTGACTCACTGCTTCTAAGCTGTTTCTGCTCGTACTTATCTCTCTTCTTTGTGTTTTATCTTTAACTCTCAAATTAGCTTCTTCAGTGCCACATGCTCATGGGCCATCATCTCTAGTTTGGAAACCTCCCAGTAATTACACACTATGAATCAGATGAGAAACTACTGTAGAGAAAAGCAAGAAATAGTGCGACGTAGGACACCGCAAAAAAAAAAAAAATCTAATGAAAAAAGGATTGTATCCTTAACTACACTGGCACAGTTTTCTTCCTCCTCTGGGACTCGTTCTTATCCTCATAGCACATCAGCAGATAGTCAGCTTGTTCACTATGAAATCAGGCTCAAGTGAAAAACCTTTCCACGAAAAATGAAGCTTACCATGTCAGTCTGACTCACTGATAATTTCATGGATGAGGGAGCAGTGCTAATGACTGTTTTTAATTGTATGGACATAAGCAGGGAGGTGGAGGGAGCACTGCGGTGTGAACGCGTGCAACACTCGCATCCTAACTCAGCATCTTTGCATGGAGGCAGCAGCTGATGTCTTTCTCTGTATGTCACGCTGCCGCCTCTGACACACGCTCCTCTGCTGGTTCGCTCCCGTGACCATGGCAACGGTGGAAACTAATTATCATTTAAAAGCTCACTAGTAGGCTATTTAAACATAATATCTGCTTCAAGGAAAGACACACATGCACTCACGCAAGTGGACTACCACCTTGCAATTTGCCATGCCTGTGATTAATTAACATCTGGCAGTGCCTGCAGTGTGCGGGAGCATCACTGTGTTGCTGCAGTAGGTGGCTGTGTTTATTTTTCCTTGACCAACAGGGGGACTCGTTGAACAGTGACAGAATTGTGTAGTGATGACTCATGAACACATGGAGGTGCTGTCAAGCTTTGCAATTTCCAGCTTCACACTTGGTCTGTGAGGGTGGGAATTCAGTTACAGCAAACACAGATGTTCTACAAGAGCTAACAGCAACTAACTATGGAAATGAAGTTGCTGCGCACTGCTCGCCAGGCATGTTTATATATTTGTCATGTCAGTGTTTAAACTAATAATTTACTCACATTTAAATATGTTTAGAGGGCTGAGCCAGTGAAAACTTAATATAAGGACAACATTATTTGGCACAGGAAAAATGAACGGGAGTGAAAAGAAAATCACAGATTTCATGCCTTACCTTCCTCTGCTGTGTGGGGGATTAATGTCATCATAACAGCCTCTCTACCATTATGTATCTTTGTCTCCTTAACACTCACTGACATGCAAAATACTTGCAGCTGACGCAGACATCATCATAAACAGCAGTTCCAATAGAAATATTTTGAAGAAATATTGCTAGTATTGCTAGGCCTGCATGTTTTGGGTTTTTCCTACCCAGTCATTGCAGTAATTGACCAAAATCTTTGATTCACTGAGTCATTACAGAACAGACTGTTCTGTATATTTGGACTCTGCTTTTCAATTTATACAGTGAGAAACTCATCAAATGCTCAGACAACAGAGTCAACAAACTGTTGGAATAAAAACAAAAGCGAAACAGTGACAGAACAGAAATGTTCTCCATCCTGGCTCTGCACAACACACTGTGTTTGTGTGCATGTTTAAACGTGTTTGTTCCAGCTATTAGTTAAGACACCACACAAGTATTAAGATTATTTTACTCCTAAAGAGAATTAGGGAAGAAACAAAGGCGACCTGCATGCTGAGGCAATATTGCAATCTCATATCAGTCTTCAGACGGCCTTGGCAGGCAAACAATTCAAGACATCTTGATAAAACATAATGAACACAGAGGAAACAATGGGTGCATTGAAATGAATATATAATTAATAATGGTATAACAGAGAAAAGTTATATGGCTGGATGCAACACTGTGCCTCAGCTTTCACGTTTAACAGATCCAAATAATCCTCCACCAATCCATTAATCACATAGTAGTATGGTTTCTGCTCCCACCAGTTCATCAATATTAAAGATGAGAGGCAGTCCACTGTGAACTAAGACACCTTTCAAAATATCAGTTTAGTATAAGCACAGATTCACAGATTCATACAGGAAAGGATAATAATAAAGTTTGACAATATACACACTACATTTGAAGCCAGTTTCCAGTGATAGAGTATGAATCTGTGAGAAGATACTGTATATATAGCCTATTCAAAAACCAATAATCTCAGCATGAATGGAGAGAAAGTGTTCAATATTAAATAATCAAATGAGACATTATGAAATCATCATCAAAAGAAACAGGCGAGACTCAGTTATGTGACTGGCTGTTGCTTTGGTCTAACTCAAGGGACAGCAAGTAACGGTTTGTCTTGATTGACAGACAAACCTTTTGATGAAAATGATGAACCAAAGCTTGTACTTGTCAAAACTCTGTTGTGAAAATGTACATTTAGAAATAAAAACCTGCTGCCATGAAAAAAAAGACTTAGGTGAAATATACCTATTCTTATAATTATATGTAAAAAGAAGCAGGAGATGTGTGTAAAAAACTAATTGCATTTTCATTTGCATATTTTGCATTTGCATATTTTGTATTTTGTCTAAGCAATCCAATCTTCTCAATTAACTCAGAATCAGAAATATATAATATATATTATATATAATATATTCAGACAAGACTGCAAGTAGTCATACTGTGCTCATGGATTGAGGATCCATAATTACACATTCACACACACACACACACCACCTTATTTCTCAAAAACTTAATGCCACTTCTCAGTTTTATGCCATAATGTTTCACCATAGCAACCAGCTCCAGAGGCATATCCCACACACATCCACCAGCGATAGAGAGAGGACGGAGATGAACAGAAGAACAGCAAGATGGAGCACAGCTAAGATATTTTATATTCATAGGCCTTTTTCTAACACTGTTCACAAAATCCATTAAGATAGCAATAAGAAAAATATGAAACAAATTAAGAAAAATAAGTAAAATCCACAATGAAAAGATTAAAGGTGTTTTACCTAAGCCACTAAAAACAAATTTTCAGGAATTATTTGACTGAAGACTAGAATCCAAATCTCCCACAGGCCATGAAAGCACGTTCACTTTTCAGCCTAGATGGTAAAGATTTCACCTCATGAACAGAGGCTTTGTATTTGCTCTTAAGGGGTAAAATAAAAATCTGTCATGTATAATAAACAGTTTTGCAAAATACTAAATTGTGGCAGCCTGTGGGCAATGCAGGCTAAAAGAGGAATTTCCTATACTGACTGCACAAGGTTAGAGAATAAAATGGCGTAATTAAGGACAATGACACTGAAGAAGATAGGAAAAAACAATCCATGAGAGTGAGGTGAGTTCATCAAGAGCATGTGGAGTAAACAAAGAAAGGATAACTGTCTTAGGATGATCATTTTCATCACCGTTCTTTGTGCCAGAGAGATATAATTTAAATCATGAAATGTAAATGATTGTAACATTTCTAAAAAAACAAAAAAAAACAAAAAAACCCAACTTTTTAAAGACGTTATGGTGAACATGTATTCATGTATATACCCAGTAGACATGGTGCAACATTAGAATTAGAATTTAACTTCATGTCGGTGTTAGGAAAACTGCAGTTATGTGATAAAAAAAAAAAAAAAACAATTACCACACCTTCAGTGTTTTGTTTTTGTGTCAGATATGTATGTATATGAGTATTTGTCTATGTATATATGTATCAACAATATTACTGTGTTTACATATGTACAAATGATATCAAGGAGCAGGAAAATGTAAGGAATAAACATTCCTGTTACAGATATTTTGATAAATTATGCAAAATGTCAGAGAGAAAATAATGGAATAGAAATGCTTATGGAGCACCAGATACATACACAGAAAATAAACATTTACTTGGCTATGACTGCTCCCTTATCAAGCACCAAATTTTTTTATATGGAAGTAAACCTGGCCAGCTTAGCTCATCTTGGTAAATGGAGGGGAAAGGCAAAAGGTTCTCATTTACTCAAGGTACTACTCCTATAAACAGGCATCATTCTGCAATGTATGTTCACCCACTTCTTTATTCTTGGAGTAACCATCTTTATGGGCCAAGGGCACAGCTGGGTTGTCATGCCACTCCAGACTCTTGCTCCAAAGGCACACCTGCTGCTAAAAGGGTAATTCAACACAAATCCACTTTGATGTGAAGGAGAACCATCAGCCCCTCCTGTTTTAATAAGACAGCAAAGGCATCAAAGTGAGGAGGCTACAAACACCGTCATGCCACTCGTGTGGCAATTATGATTTTTGAACGGAGACAATGCTATTCCTTTGATGAAACTGCCTTTACAAGTCTAAAAATAGAGGACTTGTTTCGGTTAGAAATGCCAAACTGACAGAAGAGATTACCTTTAGTGATGGCATTCGGTGATATCAAAAAACAAAAACAAAAGATTTTACTGAAAATGAAAAAAACATTTGTGTATTCGTTACCACTGACGCTGACCGGCATTTATCATTAATGCTTTTCACAGTGGGCTTATATGAAAATAAAATAATTTTAAAGAGCATTCTCAGTCACATGTTTGTTTACATTTAAAAACTTGAGCTTAGAGACAAAGTCCATTTAAAATTAAAGGCTGCCTTTAAGTAATGGCTGCCTAACAAGCTGGGAGCCAATGAGATGTTTGGAGAATAAGAATAAGATACTATTGTCGCTTCACATTAGGTATACATCCCTGAGAAATTCAAAAATTGTCCTACAGAAACCCCTCCACACCTCTTCAACTGCATCTTCAGAACACTCCCACACTTTAAAGATCATCTTTTCAAATACTTCAGGGCATAGACAAATCATCAAGTGTCACTGGAGGACATCTAAGAGGCTCTACGCTGACTGTGTAGCTGATTGTCCTTTGTCATCTGTATCTGAAATGTATTATGCTCATGCAAAAAAAGTGAGAAGAGGAACAACAAGAACTATTCAAACCAGTCATACTCTGAGTTAGACTTTTTTTTTTTTATCCAAAGATTGATAATGGAAATAGCTGAATTAAGCTCCTACAGTTTAGAGAGTACGTTGAGTTATATAGTTACAATATGATATGTAGGTTTTTACTTTACTGAGAGGAATCAGCTAAGAAAGTGTTTTTAACATGCCGAGTTTTGCGTGAGTGTTTTTCTTTTTTGATATTTGAATCACATAGATTTGCGTGCATAAATATAGAAATATTTATTAACAGAAGGTTTTGACTTGCCTCTTTGTTGTTGGACACACTATCTCTTATATTCCTGCATCCTATACCAGACCTTCAATGTCATCATAACAAGTGTGTTACAGCCATTGGAAGCAGCACAGTCATTGTGGACCCAAACACAGACTGAAAAATGTAGACTAAATTAGTGAGAAAATAACTGGCTTATTGGCAGATGAGATGACTAAATGGCAGGTAGAAATCCAGGAACAAACAACGGGGAAACAAATGCAGGTAGCAGGTACACAGGAAAACTCAGGAACTAACACAGGATACAGCACATGAGGAACATGCGAGCTCATACACAGGAACAAAGCAGACAAACTGACAGAGTGAGGGTAAAAGAAACTAAACACACAGGGAAGGGAAGAGTAACTGGGAACAGCTGAAACTAATAGGGGTGTGGCAGGCAATTACAGAGGCAGGAAACACACAAGAGCAGGAAGTAAACAAACCAACAGACACATAAGGCGGTAAATAATTTAAAAATAAAAACAATAAATAAGAGTATGGGAAGATAGTCACTCATGGTGAAGTGAGTGAAATTTGTTTGTAAAATTTGAAAAGAGGATTTCTTCTACAGTATTAAAGCTCTGGGCAATGTTCTCTGGTCAGAAGTACTGTAATTACAGTAGCTATCTGCTTCTTTATCAAGGAGATCCCTCTTTGTGGAAAAATCATTGGGACTTTGTCAGGTAATGGCCACGAAATGTGCAAGGATGAATCACTCTTAAAGTAGTGACTTTAAGAGTGACTATATTTTGCATACGGTTTTGGTTTCTTCACCTAAAACATAGTTGCATTACCACCTTTTGCTTTAGTGGTCAAAAAAAAAAAAAAAGGAGCAAAGAGCTGTCTGCATGTGTACACTGTGTACTCAGCCACATTTACCAGCAGACTGCCTGTTCTAGAAATCACCCCAATTCCAAAATTGCCAGTTCTCTTCTGTCTCACATCAGGGACCTTTGCTTTCAAAGCTCAGGGCCTGCCAGCATCACCACCACAGCAAACCCCGATCACTACCTTGCGGCAACAGAAAACCAGAATACAGAAGGAGATGTCAGAAAGGAAGCTCTTCCACCTTTGCACCTGATGTCAGTCCCTACTTGTCAGCAGCATTATAGGAGATGCAGCTTCAAACCACAGAGGCAGGTCAGCTGGCTTCACCGTTTCCCCAGACACTGTGAGTGTTTTCCTTTTTACCTGCAGAGGAAGGACTGGACTGACAGGCTGGCTGTCTTTCTGTCACGGCACCCCCGCAAACCCCCTCTGATCTCCACCTGAAAAATCCTCTGAGCTTCACCTCAGCAGATCCTGAAGCACCCACTGTCTTTCCCTCCTTACTTCATATCTGTTCACTAAACTCCCCTCTATCTATCCACTATATCCTCTACCTTGTCTGGTTTTGTTCCAAACAGATGTTCCTAAAATGTCTCCAAAATATAGGTATATGCCAAGAAGATATGTTCTGATTTTGTAAAAGAAATTGACAAGTGATAACAATAAAACAAATCAGCATAAAATGCAGCGTTACATGTAAATGATTATTTACATCATGTATTCTGTTTCCTCAGCCAGCGTTTCTGTGCCTGTTTCTGTTTTAGTTTGTCACCTTAAATCACTTTAATCAACCTGGTTGGTGTAATACTGCACCATCAGCATTCAGGTGCAGTCCTGGCCATTATCTTCATTGTAAACAATTTAGAAAAGGAAATCCGTGCAGACAGCTTACCATTATCAGGCTCTAACTTTAAAATCTCGGATTTTGTTTGATTTGCATTAAATGAACTTTTCCTAGAAGACATTAGTAACGGGTTTATGTGTATGGGGCAGGTGAAAATATGTGCCAAATGCCAATTCCTGCTTAGGGGCCACTAATGATGACCAATTTCTTAACCAGGAAACAGCTGACATTTGGTTTTTGCAATTAGCTTACACAAGCAATCCCGTGATGGAAGACACACAGAGAAGTATAAGGTGTTGAACTATTTAGATTGTTAGAGATTTTTAAATCCA
The DNA here is from genome assembly GCA_037833715.1 of Toxotes lorentzi. Lineage (NCBI taxonomy): Eukaryota > Metazoa > Chordata > Actinopteri > Toxotidae > Toxotes > Toxotes lorentzi. Next base: position 17,503,734 of record JBBMJY010000001.1, read on the forward strand.
TCAAGTTTAACATCACAAAATGTTATTTCACATAGGTTGGGCTTCTAACTGCTAGCAAGCAAAAAAGAAAAAAGAAAGAAAAACAAGAGGTGTAGCAGCACAGACAAAAGCCTGAAAGCTTTGTTTGCTCCCCTGCTTTTTCTATCTGTGGTTACTACAGAAACAGGTGGACAGTGACTAAGCTATGAACTGCATAATAACAGCAGTGCAGCACAGGGCTGGTTGAGCTGGAGAGTCAGGAGGTCTGATGAATAAGACATGACAGGCCGCATCACCAGAAAAAAAAGAGAGCCAGGAAACTACACTTTTCCATACAATTATAGTGATGCCATAAAGATGCTAATAGATGAAGCTGAACACTCTAAAACCTACAATTGGTAAGGTTTGTGGATAGACTCTCACAGCAGGCGGAGAGGACGTTCTGACAGTAGCTGGACACAGCTATCACTTCAGCTGCTCTCCAGCACGGAGCTGTAGCAGCAAAAGAGAACTGTATCAAGCCCGCTTCTCCAGGCTCATCTCTCTTCGAAATGCTGTGCAGTCCAAAACCTTCACACATCTGAAAGGGAAGAGCCAAAATACTGTACTTTGAATATCAAATATCTGCTCCCTGTACAGCACACTGAGTCTGAATAATTGACAAGGGTTTAAAGAAGTGCCTGGTCAGACAGTAAAGGGCAGACACAAAAAAAAATCTAGAGGAGAAATCTTACCTTTAATTTTAAATGACAGTGGCTGAATAACAACATACCTTGGTTGGTAAAATACACATTCTGCCCCATGAGTAATATCACCTAGGGATAGCTTTGTCTTTTGTCGTTCCATTGATCTGTCAGTTTGTCTTTCTAAGACTTTGGTTCAGAGCAAAATATCTCTACAAACTCTGATCACACTGTCATGACAACCACATTCTTTTTCTCACTACTCTTCCCCTGAAAAACTCAGATGTTTTTAGTTTTTGACTAGCAAAATTTAGTTTCTTTTATAAAGGAAGCAACAGTATTCCTGGATGGAGACTGATGAATCAGTCTCAGACCTTTTGTTTGGTTGTCTGTAATTTCTAACTAACATACATAATTCTTTTGTGACTCATTTTTAAAGCCACCCACAATGGCCCCAAACGCACATTTGACTCCCACTCCAGGCGCTCACAGCACTTGGTGTATGACTTGGTATGTAGCTGACAGCCAGTGTCAGAAATACACTCGTGGAGGAGGGTCTCTTGCAAATCTGGTACATGGGACCGGGTTCAATTTTTAAATAGCAATATGTATTATTCTGCATATAATACAGACATGCTTTCAAGCAGGTTACAGCTTCTGTGAGGAAATAGAGAGGACATACACAGAGACACAGTGTTAGTACTGGCTGTCAACAGCTCCTGCTGTGGCCAGTTCACGCGTGTATCATAAGCTGAGCAGACATGAGCCCACTTCAGATCAATCCATGTGACCTGATCTGAAACCAGACTCATGTATAGTAGTTATTCAGAGGCATATAACAATACGATATCCTATGAAAGGACCTCATAACCACAAAAAATTGAAACTTCTAGCTGCATGTTGAAATCAATGTTATATGTATTATTGTCAGATAATTTAAGTCTCTGCAGTCAGCTGCACAGATTCCAAACGGCCACAGCAGAAATTAAAGGACAATACTGGCTTGCCAATACGGCCACTGAACAAACAACACAAAGCCTCACAAACAGACTGCGAGCACATCCTCACAATGAGCGATGCGCTCATTCGTAAAGATCTCCATCGACACTTAATTTTCAGAACTTGTCTCATGAAATGTCTCTTTGTGGTGTTCTTGGGGTTAGTAAAAAAAAAAAAAGGCTTCACAGCCAACATCTGGTAAAGAGTAGGACAGTCAACACCGTTTCCCAAAAGTTCAGATTTTTCCTGTCCTCAATAAAACACCAGACCAGCTTTTTCAGGATCCTCCAGTCTAGACAGTTTTTGAAAAGCTCAGGCTTTGGGTGTCAAACATGTCAGCCTAGTGTGTATGGAGGGTCAAAGCAGTGTGACACAGATACTCTGACAAAAGATGTTTTCTCACAGATAAAATAGGCCACTGTGTCTACTCTCAGCTGTCAGACAAATCACTTGTAAGAATGGAATCGATACTAGCCTTGAGCTTTTGTGTGGAACCAAAGCTAGTGAGAGAATTTGCTAGTTTGTTTTTTTTTTCTCCACTTGACACAAAATTATTTTATTTATTTACAGGTTCTAACAATTACAAAGCATTGCTTAGGCAGGAATGAAAAAAAAAATACAAGACTCAGTTTGATTTCATTTCATTTCCACTTCTAATATCAATGGCAGTCAAGTAAAGATGTTTTACTTAATGAATGGTTAGTTAATTATCCCTTTCACAGTTATTGCTTGACGACAGATCTTTTCAACACATCATCAGGTCCCACGAAGGATGAGAAATTAAGGAGAAAATTACGACGTATAAGTTCCACTGCTTCCTCGTTTTCTGAACCCATTTATCCTGTTGATGGGGAACAAAATGTACACAAGGAAATTCACACTAACCTCTGTCTTTGATAAAAACAACAACAACATGGGAATGCTGCACTGGGCTTTGTAGGTTTTGAATTGTATCTTGTCAGCCCACCTTGCCCTTCCATCTCTACATCTCTAGGATACAGTGTTTACTGAGTGGGTGCACAGGACACAGTGTGATTGTAACATACTCTGGGTCGAAGTACGAACAGGCTCTGCCATGAATTACAATGCCTGCAAAAACACACTGGTATGATCTGGCCATTCTCAAAACTAAAATAAATAACCTCACATTACATAATCTGCAAATCATCCGTATCAAAAGAAAACAGTTAGAAACAAACAAGTATGTTTAGAACTTAGAAATGAATGTTTTGTGCTGTTTGCCACATGACTTGGTACGTAGCTGACACAGCCCCCCCCATGAGGTCTGTGTCCATAGTATTATACTGGGTTATCAGGCAGCCCCTGTTTTGCTGCTGTCTCATCTACACACCTGGTCTCACCAAATAGTGCATGAATAGCACAGTCACTTCACGTTAGTATCCCATTTTCAGCTACCTCATCTCTCTAATGACTAACTCCTAACGCTAACTAAAATGGCGTTAAATGACACACAAAAGCTTAAAATGTGCAGACATGTCACCCAAATGTCCCTGAATGCTGCATGCTATTTAAATGCAATACTATGATAACATGTGGCATGTATTGTGTGACACCTCAGATGGGACCTCTAGCTAGCCATAGCTCAAACCTACATATTTAACCTTTAGCTATAGGGAATGTTTTTTCACTTTATTAAATTTGTTTGTCAGGGACCATGTACAAAAAAAAAAAAACAATCTCACTCAAAGAGAAAACACCTACTGTATTCTACCAAAATTAGCTACTACCTAATTTCCATTTATTTCTATCCCTGGGTGGGTAGGCACTAATATAACTAATGCAATTAATAGTTTTAAGATTTAAGGGTTTTTGACATGTAGTAGTGTTTTGGAGCTGTTGATTATAAATTTACAATCTCTGAGCAAGTCTGAGAAGCTGCTTCTCTGGGCAGTGTATGAACCCATAACATTAACATCAACAGGATCATTCAGGGGTCTTCTTCTATTATTTGTAGAATAATTACGGTTAAGTAGACCACTAATGTCGGTTAGTGTCTCAGTTAAAAAGCCCTGCAGTCCTACACGCGTTCTCTCTTGTGTCTAATTAGATCTCTGCTCAAGTTGGGGTTGGACAGAACTATGCAAACTTCATGAACAAATAGAAAAGATAAAGGTGTGACCTCTCCTACACTTTCGTAGTGTCTCCTACACTACAGGTGCTACAGAATTAATAGGAGGTCAGACAGATGTCAATCAAGCACCGCCTACACACACCCACACAGTACTTAGAGAGGTTTAATTGTACAAAATATGAAGCGGTTGTGTAGGTGCAGCATTGGTGAGTACAGCCTTTAATAGGAAAGGGTAACAACAGTTGTGATGGATATTGCTTTGGGACCCTGTAGGAGGAAAAACAGACATGTGAATGTCCACATTTCAGCATGTAGGCCTATGTACTCACCCCCCCCAACTGAAGTGGGGCCCATGCAAGTACATGCAGAACATATGGCACTTTTTAATTTTCACCCCTGCCCCTTAGAGAGACTGTGCAAGTCACTGGAGATGTAACTGCTCTTGACAAGAGATGTCATGTGCAAGTACATCCTTAATGTTCCTACATATTACAAATTGGCTGCAATATGACTGTCAATCTGTGGAAGCAGTTCATTAGCAGAGGCGGCTTATGTGCATACTCAAAAAAAATCTGTTCACCTATATGTGGGAAAGAAGTAATGAGAAGTGAAGCTAAAGCTAAAACTATTGTTTTTTCTGAAGGAAAATTATTATATGATTTTGCTGTAAACAAAAATAACACTACTTTAATGCACAGCTAGCTTCACAGTAAACATTACTTCACAGAACTGTGAGAAATGTTAGGCGGCTAAGAGACCACTGGTCCCCAGCAGCTGTCTCTTGGGATGTCCAAGCACAGATTCAGAATACCAATTATACTGTCTGAGACCCACGTATAGTGTTGCCACGGTAAAACTTACTCTGCCGTGCCTTGGGTGATCAGTGATACAGTATCTCCAACCATCCACTGAATTCTAAATTGGTGGCTGAGTATGACTGTGGAACCGGTTAGCTAATGAAGAACTGCATGGTATGGATTGATGTGTGATGGCTAAAAAGTATTCCTGGGGATATTTGTATACTGATACTTGAACATACTGACAGTGTGCTTCCTCCATGTTGGAGCCATTTGCACTAGTCATGACCATTCACTGACTGACTCATTCACACTTAAGTCTGACATTATGTTGGAGACATGTCACACACACACAAAATGGTCATTTTGCCATAATCATTTATAAAATGTTAATGTATCATAAATCACACTCTGGTAAACAATATTAAGTCCAATTTCATATTAAAAAATGCAGCCAATATGAAGCTGATGACCACCAGGGCTCTGCAGGATGCTGTTTATTATGTGTGCTCTCTGTGTTCGTGCTCCACATGCCTGTTTGAATTTGTACCAGAATGTGAGGTCTTGATCACAGTCACCCCTACTGAGACATAGCTTGCCAACTTCCTGGCTAATGAGTCCAGCTCTATGACTGAAACACTTAAGCTTGTATACACAGATATTCTCCCCACTGTGGCAATGATTTTTAGTCTATACAGTACAATGTGACTTCTCCAGCACATTGAACTTTTTGTATAAAATGTCAAGTCATGAACAGACAGATACACAGACATAGATAGATAGATAGATAGATAGATAGATAGATAGATAGATAGATAGATAGATAGATAGATAGATAGATAGA
>JBBMJY010000001.1:17512638-17581597 GCA_037833715.1 Toxotes lorentzi
CGGTGCCCCTTTATACGCTTTTCTCTTCTACACACACCTTTCCCCGCCCAGCCTCCCTGGGCCGCGGTGCCCCTTTATACGCTTTTCTCTTCTACACACACCTTTCCCCGCCCAGCCTCCCTGGGCCGCGGTGCCCCTTTAAAGATTCTCTACCCCATCTGGCTCAATGACAGATTTTATTTTAGCACCAAAAGCTAGACACAGGGCAAAAGACACTGATATGGAAGAAAACGGAAAAAAAAAACAAAAAAAAAACTGCATGATCTGGATGTACACTTGGATTTGCAATGAGATGGGAAGTGGGTATTTCAGTTCTCAGTGATTATCATAATTCATTTCTGTGGTTTAAAGCTCCTGTGTAAAGACTGTCCCCCTCCTGACCTGGCATTTTACATTTAGCTGGTGGTGAACACCCCATGATAAATATTAATACTCCATTACTTAGCCACGATAAGAAAAGACATTCTTGGTCACATTTGGGTGAAAAATCCAATTTTGCAAATTTGGGCCAACAGTCATCTTCAGTTTAAAATAAGAGAATTAAATATTCCTCTTTACATATATACACAGCTGTGCTGTGAACATGTATTCACTTATAAACATATAAAAATACTTGTCAACTAGTTTGATAAGAAAATAATGTATAAAAGTAGAGTAGAAACATTTAATCAAGTCCATTACTTCCATCATCTGCTTTTCTTGTTGTTTATATTACAAGATGATGATATGAAAAACAAACTGCAGTACTTCATTTATATGCCCGAACAGAAGTACAGAGGTGGAAAGGGAAGGCAGAACAGTATTTTGTGTCTGTGGTGATGATAGCTCCACAGGTGGCAGGTCCGGTGAGTTCATGTCCCATTGGAGACGGGTTGATTTGATGTGCATCTCAGTGCTTCCACTTGTCCTGGTTTTCCAACTGGCAAACCATCAGGGGGAAAAAGTTGTGTGACAGAATAATTCAAGGACACAAAACAAATACATTGCCACTGTGTTACAGGAATGATATAACAGTAATGTGATTTATATTGTAGACTAAATGTTCGACAGAAATGATGCATCGCATTGGAATGATCTGAACTAAACTGAGCTCTGAAAGCTTCTTGATTTGCAACAAATGAATCTGTTGACATTACTTGTGAGAAGTTAAATATTGAGCATACAGTGTTCAGTGTTCTGAAACCGTGTTAGTTTTCAAAGCTACACAATGTGCTACCAATAATTTTGTCTCTACTGCTTAGAAATCTGAAACAACGTGTGATGCCACACTGTCACCTTCGAGGAAAGAAATTCAGACAAATTTGCTACTTTGGGTACACTGAGGAGATGGGATAGGAAAAGAACCCTTCATTCTATAAGACTTAAAAAAAATCTGATACAGTAGACACTCCATGTTTGGCAATTGAGATGCAAGCAGAAACCACAGACAAAGTAAAGAATCCACTGCAGAATGCCAGAAAGTTCTATCATTGTAGCTTTAAGGGCTGTCTAGGTATTCTATTTATATACATACTTATATATTCACTTTCATATATGTAAAACCAAATTCAACCTCACACACTGTACTGTGGTGATTTAATAGGTCATTAGAAATACACTTTGAAAATCACAACAAATGTCACTTATGTACAGTAGCAGATTAGCACATGGGAGTAAGGATGGATATGGCACAACATACACAAAGCTTCATACGATAATCTCTCTGCTCTGATCAGACACTGGAAACTAAAGAAAGTCAATAACATTCTGGATATATAATTTTCATTCAATCTCGGTAGCAAGTACAAACGTCACTACAAGGCAAGAGAAGTCCTTCAGAGTACAAAACATTAATTTGTCAGGCTGATTTAGAAGGCAATGTTTAGTGTTGGGACTCTCTCATGTGAATTAGATTACGGCTGAAGGTAGAGTGGTGTTAAAATTTGGCATTGTCAGTTGTCCATAGTGATGTCCTGGGGACAGCAGTTCCTGGTCAAAGTATCTCAGAAAAGGCTGTCTGAAGTCATGCACGTGGAGAAGGCAGCGGTCAGTCATCCACTTAGGATGTGATGTCAGGCAGAGTGGGTGGGTGGGTGGGTGGGTGGTTGGGCGGGGGTGGTAGAGAGTAGCTGCATGAGTTACAGTGATAAGGCTGACTCAGACGATCACACAATGGCAGCCGCTCTTGTCTTTCTCTTTTCTTGTAGGTTCTGGCGACGGTGGACATTCCTGTTCTTGGAATTTCCTGGGAGTTGGGAGAGAGCAAAGCTATCAGGACACACTGGACTGTGCACATGTACGATAAGTCTTTTTTTTTTTTTTTTTGGAAACTGTTTTAAAACTTCACTTTCTTCATTATTGTTTTTTTTTTTTAAAAAAGTTTTAAAAGAGTTTTTTAAAATTTAAAACATTGCTGCTTGTTCCTCTGAGATCTCTGTCTGTGTTGTTTTATCTGAGCTCTTCTGAAGTGGGCGGGGCACATACTTCCATACACCAGAATTTAGAAATATTTGTAAATTCATAACAAAAGTTATGAAGTTATCAAACCACATCAACACAGTCTTGATGAAGCAGATTAGCTGAGGTTCTTGAGTGTTAAACTCATTATAAATAAAAACTAAAGATTCAAAACTTTAAGTGTGATATGTGTGTTATATAGTCATGATTTTCGGGAGGCATTTCATGCCTGTATTGGCTAGCTGACAGTAGAGAGATGAGAGCAAAAGGAAAAACAGGGAATGGTATGCAACAAAGGTCCATGGCTGGAAGTGAACCAGCAGCATTGCAATTCATGGTTGGTGACTTAAACCCTAGGGCAGCAAGGCACCACCTGAGCATGTGTTATGAATATTTAATGTTACAGCAACATGTATGTGCAACATGTACAAAACTGAATTCTGCATTTATCATAATTATCATAGGAAAACCTGAATGTTAACATTTTTAACCACTGTTGTATCTCAGTCAGTGAAAGATCCACATGAGGACAATAATAAACAAATGGTGCATTTATAAACCACCCACCTGATTACTCTAACCAGCTCGTGGAAAGCTTGGTCTACGTTCATACGGATTTTGGCTGAAGCCTCCATATATGTGACCTTCAGCTGTCTGGCCAGCTGCTGGCCCTCTTCCTGGGTTACCTGAGGCAAAACGGAAGAAGAGAATAATGATGGGCTGAAATTTGAATGTCATCTGAGCTCTAGCACATGTAAAAGCATTTTCCACAATCTCTCAAAACAAACCGTGTGTTTATGAAACACTGGTATCGTGTTCTGGCAGGTACAGATGGAACAGTTCAGTGAAAAGTTTTACGAGATAGAATACACTGTTTTTGCACATCTGTAATTTAATACGTAAAACAGTGGCTGAAATAAGAACATGTGGAGGCATTTGTTGGCATGCAGACGACAGACTGAGTAGTAGGGGGTATAACTGATATAACTGATAATATTTCTGTGTTGCTTCATCTGAGTTGTACAATTTCTATTATTTTTAAACATCATCTATGAATTGATTTTAATTAGTACTCTACCTAAATGTTTGTGTTTGTGTGTGTTGACTGGCTTTAATGTACTAATCTATCTATCAGTGTTCATTATGTTATGTTTTATGTCAGCTAACTGGCATCCTTTAAATAAACAAATTATTTGATGCCCTATACCATAGTCTATAGATTGACTAATTGTCATGATCTCACGACCCCTTTTGTTGTATACAGTTTGCCCTTCTCTAGCTATGATCAGTCTAAATAAGTTATCCTTGATATTCAAACCTTTCTGTTGAATGTTTATAGCGCTGACTAATGACCCCTGCAGGAACAAAGCCTAATAAACCAAAGTAAGAGATAAACAAATTATTTGTGCAGGCACAGAGCTTTAGTATTTACTGTAATACTGCTGTAAAACTGAGTGCTACATACCGTTAGTGTGTATGACTTTGCACGTTGAATACAGTATGCGCTGCATACCACACATGTTCAGACTTTCACATCCAAGTGAAAGTGGCCCTTAATAACACTGAAAGAAGAACTTTGTGACTTTCCAATTTAGCTCCTTTTCTCAGCTATGAATCATATTCAGAGAATTCAATATTTGACATTTAAATTCAAATTTTCCAACACTGCTTCTTCTCTCGTTTTAATTTCTGCCCACTCGTTCAAAAGTTGTCCTCTGACCAGACTTTTCTCCTGAGCCTTCACATTGTCATCCACTATTTTTTTTCCAACCCCGTGGAGAGCTCCTTCCTTTTCATTACACAGTGCAATGAGGGACAGTACATGTTCATCAGCACCAAAAATCAAGTAGTTCTCGTGCACATGCAACATTTTTAATTGCATTTCATTTTGTAATTTCTCAAGTGTAAACTCACTACACACTTAAATTAGTGTGTAGAAGGCATCTGGGACACAACTGAAATCTGCCTCCACCCTCTCTGTGACACAGCTGCGCATATAATCTGGGACTGAATAATGCAAAAAGGAATTAGGTCCAAAGCCAGGCAATATAAGGTAGGATAAGAAATGTTAGAAAAATGTAAAATACTGGCCAATTTTGGATATGCTGGTAGACATACTGAAATGCTAAAAAATGATTTCAGCAGATAAAACCCACTGATAGTGATTGTGTATGAGACTGTAAGGTTCCTTTTCACCATGAGGGGGTGGTGTGGATTCACTGGAGGAAGTGACAAGCGACTACATACTAACAGCCAGAAAATTCATCATTTCATCACACTCCCTTTTCTCTCCATTCATCCTCCCCTCCTGACACCACAGTTTCTACAGTCTCTCTTTTTTCTTTTACTCACATCCTGTTGTATCTTAGCAGCTAGCTGCAGCTGCAACGCTTGCTTCCACTTTCAAGTATGCAAATGTGAACCCTCCAGACTGGTTGATATTATCTCTTCAGATGATCGAGTAGGGCATGTGTTCGTCACTCAGTGGATTCACATCTCTGCAATTTGTCGGACTTACTTGTCTCTGTAGTTCCAGATCTGCTTTGTTTCCTACAAGGATCATAGGGAATTCATCTCTGTCTTTGACCCGGAGAATTTGTCTTTGGAATTTGTAGATTTCTTCAAAGCTGCAAAACATAAATGGTGTTAATGTACTGTTTTCTTAACAAGCAGGTTAATGGTTTTTTTTTTAGGTGGGGATGCATACATTCACCTAAAAAGTGTCAGACTTCCAAGCAATGCAGCTTGGAAGTCCCCCCCCCCCCCCCCCCAACCACACAAGCACACCCATCACCCAGACGTCGGGGTCATCACCACTGAGGATCAGACTGAAGGGCCGAACATGTCAGCAAAGAGGAAAAAGTCAGCCACACTATCAGAGGAACATAAAATGGGTTTTTCTGAGTCTGTGCTCAGTACACTGACCTGACCATTGTCCCTCTATAACACAAATGCCATGTGCATTTTTTTTTCAACCAAACAGCAAATAAAAAAATGTCAATCTGAGGAAAACGAAACAAAAAAAAAAAAAAGAGGCAGAGTGAGACCACAAGCCCAGGACGGCATTCCAGCCGTGGGCCCACAGCCTGGTGAGCACATAGTAAATCTGGAAAGACTTGACTAATATAAATGGAGGAAGGAAAGACTGTTTGCAACATAAACACTGGGAGGGGGCTGTGGGTGGGGGCAGGGGAATGCAGCTCACTGCACTGCTGGGCAGGGACACAAAGACAGGGAGGATGGGGTGTGACAGACTCACTACAAGAAAAATACAATACAGTGCACCGTGAAAAATATCTTCAAGGTGACTTAGGCCTTCATACTATAAGTAAAATGACTGAAAATCAAATGGGTTTTTAAGCTTTCTCCTTTTATTTCCCCTTAAAGTTATAATCTTTAAGATTTTCATGAGCTCAAGCCCCATTTTTGATGTTATTTATGGTCTGTGATCCTCATTCAATGTATTTACATAAAGTGAATGTCTTTCTATATAGAAGGATTCACTGGAAAACAATGCAAGCATGAAATCATTGATAACAGCTTCACTGTTCGCTCTCTTTACCCTAGACCCTAGTCTGCCTGGCTGTGCTGTAAACAGATTGACAAGTTGCTCCTCTGCTGTATTTCTGACAAAAGCAGCAGCTAAAGTATGCTCATTGTACTATTAAACCACACTTTCTGAAAGCACAGTTAAATTGGGTGTCGCAAAATAAACCAGGGCTAAAATATTTTGGATTTCAGTCTATAATCTTTCAGATTTTAGCTCTAAATAAATTCCATACTGTTTGACAGTATCGTATATTTTGTACTGGCTTGTTCCGCTTCTTTATAGATGATGTTTACAAAGAGTGAAGTACTCAACCACAAGATTGTTTTATATGATTGTGCCAATACATCATACGGAAATATTCCAGATAGCTTGTGAAAATTTTCATACACATTTCCTTAAAATTCAACCCGACATATTCTGTATCTCTGGGGAGTCTGAGATCTTAAAATAAAGTTCCATGAGATTAAAGAATGTTTAGCTGCACAGTATGAGTTTAACTCACCAGTGGGTCAGCAGGGTTCAAAAATTTAAACAGGTTAATGTTCCTTATGTTAATGCCTATACATACTGATATGAAAATGTTCATGTCATGAAGAGAGAAATAAAATTCTTGCTGAGCACCTCAAGTTTGCTTCAGTAGCATATGGGCTTTAAATAAGAGAGCTAAGGTACACAGAGAAGTGAATGCAAGAGAACAGGATGAGGGAGGAAGTGTTGAGAACAAAAGAAAATGACAACAAGAACAACAGCAAAAGGGTCCGGAAGTACAAGCGGCAACAAGTGAGAGTATCAATGTAAGATTTATGGTTTTGGCAGAGCGAGAGGCAGAGGAGGGGAAAAAGAGAGAGCGTAATTGTGAACAATAAACAGAGATGTGCTAACAGAAAAAAAGAGAGAGGAAGACAGAGGAGGGAGCGTGTAGCGGTGAGCTTGCACATGACGAGAGCTGTCACTCACCTTCCTCTGTCAGTGACTGAGAAGACAAGCAGGAAGCCCTCCCCTGTCCTCATGTATTGTTCTCTCATGGCTCCAAACTCTTCCTGTCCAGCCGTGTCGAGGACTAGAGAGCGTGCACACACACGTTGACGCAAACACGCGCACACGCACGCACACAAAGAATAACTTGCAGCAAAACAGACTTTCGCAATCAGTTCTTCAAGTACAATATCATTTAATAGAAACATGCAAATGTGCCTACGTGTGTGTATATTTACTCTGGTCATGTTTGTTCAGCAAAGTGCACTTACTGTCAAGCCTGGCCGCCCTTTCGTCAATCACACACTGCTTGGTATAGGAGTCTTCAATAGTGGGGTCATAGTCAGTGACAAAGTACGACTGCAGGAGAGAAAGAACAGGACAAGAGAGAGTGACGAGACAGTGAGTACGTCTGGGGTCTGTGATTTATGTCAGGTTGAGATGCGAGCTGTGTCTCTCTGTCACACATTAACCGTGCACAGTGTTCTGTATGCTGCAGCAAGTAAACAAGAAGCTCACATGCTTTATTGTTTTATGCCAACAGGAAATGAAGCAATATGTGCGCCACGCAAAGGAAATCAAACTGTGACTACTGAGTAACACTTTGTTATTGATGTGATAGTTTGTTTTCTGGGGTGTTCCTGGAGCTGTTTCATTAACATCCACTTTTCAATTTTTTTTGCAGCAGTGAGCAGCTTTTCCATTTCCTTTGTGCACTGCATAGTAGGAGAATAGTGTCCATCAACAGAACACTCAAAGATCTTTTTAGTTTTTCAGTCTGATTTCCAGGGTGGAAACACAACTGTATGTACTGAAATACTGCTTAGAATGAGTATGCACTATGGATTTGAGAGACCAGATACAGTGGCTAAAATCAGCTGACTTCAGAATGGATGGATATTAGAACAAACAGCCACTCTGTCCTTGTGTTTTTGGTTAAAACAGCACAGACGATCTTACTGACCTCTACCTTTACAACTGTCCTGCAGACAGGAGACTGCAACAGAGGCGTGAAGTAAATACTCCCTCACACAACAGCCATCGCTTAGGTTTAGAGCAGCGGGCTGGTTTTCATGCTAATGACACATTTACAAGTGTTGCAGCAGTCACACTGCTCGCTCCTGAAGGCTTTGATTCTTTCATTCTGGTCTCCTAGTAACCTAAACTGGAAGGGTGAGGCCAGGGGGGAGGAGGAGGAGGAATCATGCATTTTTTACATTTTTCCCATGTTTTGTAGTTCTCGCTCTCTTCGGGGACTAGTTAAGTGGTGACAGCTGAGGGGAGTGCTCGGGGAATGTCAAACCAACACCCTAAAACACAGGGCGATCACGAGAACATAAAATCCAGACAAGATTCCCTGTTGTTCTAACAACGGGCCAAATTAAACTTTTACACTTACAGTCATGTTGTTTGTGTGTGAAAATGTGTGTTGCCTCACACAAAGAAATAGGCTGTGTACTGTTTATTTGCTGAAGGAGACAAGAGAGGGATTGTACTAAATGTGACATCTCTGACACTTCGGGTTATAGAAAAAAAAGAAGCAGGTGAATCACTTCCTTAATTCCGATTAGAGCCCAAATGATACACCAGCATGGCCAGTGTCACTGATGAACACAGGTTACAGATGCATGTATGTCAGTATTGGCTGATAAGTAACTGTAGCACTGAAACAACAAAGACATGTCTCCATTTAAGGCCTCAACTAATTAATTCAATGTTATATTTGTCCAGCAGACTAAAATCCAAAACTATTCAGTTTATGTCACATTTGAGAAGAAGGAACCTGCAACTAATCATTGCTGCTCCGTTACCATTACACAGTGTATCCTGTATCCTACAGTATATCTTGGTTTAAATAAGCAAATTTATCAGATTAAAAGAGTGTCAAGGGTTAATGTCACTGGTTGATACATCATCTGTCATCAGATTTTTTTTTTTTTACACTCAAACACCAATAACAGTAATGGCCTCAAAAAATGCATTGTTAGTTGAGTGCTACTTCAGATGTGTGAATGTGTATGATGGTAATTTGTTTATCTCTTGCATCCTCTGCATGCGCATCCTTTGTCTCACCTACAGCTCTCTTGTTGCAGGTAATCTCTCCCTCTCACTCTCCTGTCGCTCTGCAGCATGCAAGTATGCTGGCCTATGTCACATCCACTCACCAGTGTTAAATAATTCATCTGCATTACTGTGTATCCTAGAATGTGCTTCACTGCACTGCACTGCCAGTGTGCCTTCAGATGACCAGACAGAGACAGAAAGAGAAAGCAAGAGGGGGAAAAAAAAAGCTGCTTGTGTTTCTGTTCCTCCCACCACCACTCTCCCAGCCACGGCTCCAGCACATGACCTCGGTCCCGTCAACCTCTTATTCCTATTCTGTCAATCCCGGGCAGCCACATTGAGCACCGCACTCCTCTGGCTATTCCTCACCTCCCTCCACATGCATGGGTAGCATAGCTACTGCACTCTTTTCTGGCCGAGATGATTCTCCCAGAGCTGTTTCCCGTGATAGATGAGGCCGTTCTGCAGTGCCAGCAGCACCAGAGCCAGCACTAACAGGGGGCTGTAGTTCGGCCTGGCAAGGCTTCAGCTGGGCAGCGAAAGAGCGATGGGCTAGGTAAGGGACGTGCAACATGACTCAGGAGGACTGCCGATAACTGTGTGACATAATCCAGCCTGAGTTATGTCCAGTAATTCGACCTATAAATCCTTATATTAGTCCATGACTTCATCTGATGTAACAAGCTCCTAAAACAGAATGAATGAGTCGACTAGAGCCAAGGTTTTGGGGAGCAACAGCACCTGCGAGTTACTACTACATCCACTACCTGCAGCGGGGGCTGGGCAAAACTCAAAACAAATCAAGTATCAGAAACTGTTGTAAAAAGGTTAAGATTAAATGCTTTGTCTGTTTTTTTTTTAACATTTACTTTCATTGCCTATTTCCTGATTTAACACATAACTTTACATTCCATTTCATGCTATTTAATTTCAGCAAAGTTCTTGTACTGTTCCTTTGTCAAGACGGCATTAAACACTGCTGTGTTTGAGAAGGTTGGCTTTTTTTAAAAATGTACCAAAAAAGGGGTTTAGTGGAAAAAAACATATCTGTACATTCATTTTCAATTACTCTTCATTTTTATTATGTTTATTGATTTATTAATTGTTTAGCCTCTAAAAAAGGAAAATTTCACAGAGCCCACGTGACATCGTCATGTCTCGTTTTGTTCCAGCTAAACAAAGATATTTAGTTTATGTTGAACAGAAAAATCTCACATTTGAGAGGGTGCAACCAGAGAATATTTAACACCTATGGTGGGAAAATGACAATTAATTTATTATTAAAGTAGTTGCAGATTATTTTTTGTAATGCTGTGGTATTGATATCAAACCTCAAGTACGGCACTGACATAGGCATGGAAGGTTTTCAGACGATATCTGATCTACTGGCAGCTGAGATGAGCTGTCACATCATTGCGTTTAACGTTATCTGCCAGACTATTTCACAGGTACGTACTGAAGAGGCAGAAGAATTCCAAGACACATTTCCATGAAAACATTTGACAGCTGTCATGAGGAGACAGCTGACAGTCACAGTGGGGTCAGCAGCTCAATTATAAATGTGTGAGTGTAGTTTGGACTGTACAACTTGCAAACACACAAACACACTCACACAGATACAGCACAGAAATGCCCTCCAAACAGATGAAATAGCCAACTACAGCACAAGTTACTCAGACATTTACAGAAGTGTTCTTACTTCAAAAAGCTGTGGAAAGTGACTATTTAAAACAGAGTCAACGTGCTGTATGGCAACTTGTACTTTGCATGGAGCGAGGAATGAAGCGAAAAAAGCCAAGAACAACTCAAGCTTCACTTAGACAATCATTAGTCCAGTGCTGACATGACCACCAGTGTGGGTGTGTGCATGTGTGATGTGTAAAACCAGGATTATTAACATCCATGGATGTTTGCCTGTGTTCAGCAGTATTCAAGTTAAAGTTTATTTAAAGCTGATTATCAGACCAAGGTGTCTAAAGTTTCCAAGATAAAAGATAATCAGTGCAGCAGGTATTGAAGTGACACTGACAGATCATTAAAAACACAATGAGAACCAACAAAACAATGAGAGTAAAATCCAAAAGCCTGCAGAAAAAAAGCTGCAGTACAGTTTGGATGTTGGTGGCAAGGTGGGTCAGGCCACACTCAGCACCGGAGTCAGTTCTGCAGGAAGGAAACTCCACCTCTGCAGCAAGGCAGCTGGCCCGGCCGAGCCCTCGGGTGGTGGTGATGTCACAGACGACATGTTCCGCTACCCCGCCTACCTACCAAAGTCCAAACCTGTCACTCAGTTCCCCTCCAGCATTCCAGCTATACATCCCAGCCCTCCATCCACACACACAGCACATGCATGCACAGTCACACACCAGGAAACCATCAGAGGCCTGTTTTCACCATGAATACTCGGACAGTGGATGATTCTCAGCTGCAGCACAGCTTTTCATGCAGAAAATTACCACACAAAGAAGAAAGGCTAAGAAAGAGTCAAGAAACAGGGACTGCAACTAATGATGTTGTCATCACTGTCTTGATTATTATTTTTTTTTGGTCACTTTCCCAAAACCCAAGCTGATGTCATCAAATTGGTTATTTTGTCTGAGCAACAGTCCAGTACCCAAACAAATTCAGTTTACAATGATGATAGAGGAAAGCAGCACCCCTTATAAGTTAAAAAAAAAAAAAAAAAAACCTTTACCATCAGTGATGCAATTAAATATCACTTGAACTAGACAAATCTACGCAGACTGAACCACAAAGATAACATCAAATCAGGTGTAGGTGTTTATGCTTTTGAAATCGCCTCACTATTCGATGTAAGTATCAAATGCCGTAAGTGGTCCTTCTCGTGGAGTTTCATAATTTGAATTCATACATACATTTATTTCAAGCAACTGTTCAGCTTTCTTTTTAGCCGACTGCTCTTCAGCCGAGACGTTGAGCAATAAATCCAGTCTCTTACAACTGCTGGTTGCCAGCCTCAAGGAAAGCAAGAATGGGTGATATGTGTAGGCGTGTAATCAACATCATGCTTGCACTATGCACCCACTTCCTCTCCACACAAACAGCTTTACGAACACTAAATATAGATCCTTTTCCATCTCTGTCAGTTATCCTACTTGTTTGGTTAGAGCTGCCTTTTTGAATGTTAACCAATGTAGCATCATTAACCACTCACAGCATAAAACAACAGATTCAGCACCAACGCAGATACAACTGAGAAAAACACAGTGCTCCTACACAGATGAGGTGAAATGATGCGCCTCCCTACTACACTGTCATAATGAGGGGGAAATGCTGAGCTAAAACAAATAGTCATCAGCATGGTGAGGAGTTAATTACCTTCTGCATATGGCCCAATGCCCAGTGAGAATTCACAGACCTCGACTTGAAAATCATCAGCCGCAGTTATTCTTTAATTAACAAAAAATGTAAATTGAATGCCCTTTAAATTGTGTTATTCTAGGAAAAATTCAGCATCTGCAGATTTAAAATATTCCCCAACCTCCTCATTCCCCGCACCGGCACACCACAACCAGCCTACCACAACATTTTCCTCTGCTTAAGCTGATTGTACTACAAGAGATATTGTCTTTCGGATTCGTGGAAGACCTCACACGTAAAAAGCATTTTCACTCATCTTATGTCTGTGCATACACACATTTTTGTGGACTAAATAAAAAATAGCGCTCGGTGGAAGAGTGGATGTGAAAATGGGCTAAGCATGGTTTCATTCAGTTTGCAAAAATAAACTGAAGGTGAGCAACAGCAGTCTCATGCGCATTCTCAGGACTCACGCTAGTGTTTGCGCAAGCTTAAGTTAAAAATGGAAGAGGGAGTCATCGTGTTTGTCACTGCAAGAAACAATTTGAATGATGCAACTGAATCACTGCAGTACAATAATAGGACTCAGCTCTCACTGGCTTTTGATTTTGTCTATCTAGGACTGAATGGGCATCTCTCCCACGCTACAAGACACGTGCCAATTGAATCAAATGTTTCATCTAATTTGGCATGTGTCCAAGAAGCTCAGCTGAATAACAGGCGTCAAGAATTCAGACTTCAATCTCAGACTAGACAAAAATAAATAAATCTAATTAAGATTATCATTTACCAAGAGGAAATGCATCTTCAAGGGTCAGGAGAAGCTTTGATTCTCTTACAGTGACTACTGAGCGAAAGCTACAGCAAACTGGTCCTTGCTCTTTTACATCTGCTGACAGAGCAACACAAACTGCTTCACAGACTGAGACATTAGCACCAAGAAGGTGGATAGGGGTGGCCATCTCAGCGAGGGCAGGGTGGGGATGGGGGGGGGGGGGGGGTTGCCCTCAAGCTGACAGGTGAAACGTGCCGTTTGTAAGTCTTGCTCAGTGGGCCAGAGCCAAGTGCAGCAATTTCAATTAAGGACACAAACCCCGTGCCAGACAGCCTGGAGCCTGCCAAGTTGCACCCTCAGCTAGACAGCAGCAGAATGTGACAGGTCGTGATGAGCCATTCCTGATATAATCATGACATGACACAACCAACTCATAAATTGTATAAGTGCATAAATGCACCAAAAAAAGTGTAACGGCATAAATAATCATGCCTTTCTTGCTTTTCAAGGATTTCCTCACAAGTTTAACTGATATCGATGCTGCCAACAGATACATACACAGTAATGTAAACTACACCTTCTAAAACGCCTTTTTTTTTGTATCTTTGTACTTGGAACCTTACAGGGTAAATCTCAGTCTATCTGAAACCTACTGTAATCAGTGTCTGAGTCAAACTTTTCTTGTTTGCCTAAGCATTATAAAAGAAAGCAGTGTAGCATGCGCTGATCTAAGAAAAGTAAAATTTGACTCGAGGCGTCTGTGTTTCACTTCCTGTCCTCAAACCCGCACAGGTTTAACCTTTGGAGAACCTCTGGGACTGGACTCTGAGCAGCTGTCAGTAATCAAATAGCCACCATAAGGGTTTAATGTTAAACAGATGGAAGTGAAGACCAGTCCCTCTCCATCTTTACACTGTCTGCCCCCCCCCCTCCATCATCGCCTTTCTTCTTGTGCTTTTCACACTAGTGACACAGGGATTTGTGTGAGGAGCATTGTTTTGTTGAGTACTTAAGAGTGCTTGAAGTGAGAAATAGTGGGAAAAAAAAAATAAGACAGAATGAAAGGTTTGAGGGGGAGGGAGACTGTAGCCTACATGGAGAGGGAGAGCAAGAGAAAAAGAGGGGGAGGGAAAGGCATTAACTTCCTGTGGAAACACCCACTTTTCCCATGAGCTCATACAAACCAGAAAGGTCACTTATTCAATACCTAATACACATGGAGAGAAAAAGAGCACACAATGTGTCCACTGCCTTAAAGGGCCACTGGGGAGCATTCTGCTAAAGCTGGGAAAGCTTTAAGATAGGACACACTGCCACAAAGAGTTGCTTAAAAATAAAGTTTTGATTGTCATTTTCAAAACTCTTAAACCACTGCTGCAAAGTTGAATGATCATATTGCATGCTCAACACCCACAGTAACTCCTACAAGCTCTCGTCCTCCTAATGCCCAACAGATCAATAGCCTGTCCCTTTAATCATTGCCCTATCCTTAAATGTCGGCAGACCAATGAAACTCTTAAAGGATAATTCAGTATTTATTAGTTCTCTTCTCAGTAATGTTCAAAATTTAATATTTACAAATATTTGTACATTTTCAAAACGTATATATTTTGGGTTACATGCAGTTCTATGTTAGGTTAATTGGCTACTCTGGATTGGTCGTAGGGGTGTGCGTGTGTGGTTGTCTGTCTTTGTGTGTCAGCCCTGCGATTGACTGGCGACCACTCCAGGTTGTACCCCGCCTGTCACCCATAGTCAGCTGGGATAGGCTCCAGCTCCCTCGCGACCCTGATGGATTAAGCGGTAGAGAATGGATGGATGGACAATGTCGAAGTCCAGTAGGACTCAAGCGGTCATCTGATCAAGTAGACATTTCTGGCTGAACTGCTTGTTTGTTTGTTTGTTCTGCTTGCCCCTCAGGACTCCGCTCCACGGTCCAACTATTTATATTTTCATATATTTATATTTATATTTATATTCAAGTTGCCATTGATCAAGGATAATGAAATGGTACCTCGATGTATCAGAAGTATGGGGGACATACTGGTGTTTTACAGTAAAACCAAGTCACATACAGTATGTGCTGAATGGCCCAGCTAGCACTCAAGGCTGTAGAGATGGTGATAGTGCTCATGCAGAGAATAAAGGAGAGGATAAATGTCCCACCAAGCAGGCCAGCTCCTGGCGCAGTCAACCCCCTGCTCTCCTCTAACCTCTCTGGCATTAAGACTTCAATCGCACTGCTAAATATCAGTGTGCGCTGGACTCTGGACACTTTTGAACCCGCTCAAAGGCGCAGAATCAAAGAGGTGCCATTTAAAGGCCTTTTTCCACCAGATCACTGGGCTCAAAGCCGCCTGTTTGCTCTGTAGTGGTCACACTACAAACTGTTTCTTTATCTCCATTTCATAAATACATTTTGTTGAATTATAAAGTGGAGACCTGTGTAAATACTTTAGAAGACGGAGAACTGTGTGAACCGCCCTTATTGTTCTAGCTGATCATGTGACATCACTAATGTTCCCCTTCCCTGCATTAAGCCTGCTCTAAGCCCAGCCATTGATGGGTTATCAATGCGGTTTTCTCTATGGCCCTTCCTTGTTTTGCTGGGAGAGACAGGAAATAAAGATTTATTTTGATAAGAGTTACTCTCTAAAAAGACATGGTGATTCCCCCTGACTGCATTTTGCTCTGGTGGGTCTTCATCAATGCCTGCTTTTGTGAAGGTGGGAAAACCTAGGGCCCATGAGACGCTGTATCAAAATCGCCACAATTTAAGTGGAACAAATGGAGAGAATAAATGAAGAAGAGCACTGAATAATGCGGGTAATGTATCCATGAAGTTCATGTAGTCAGGGAGAGGAGCTTTTAATATAATCCAGATACAGTAAAAGACAAATAGCAACACCTGCAGCTTCTAACGTTGACCCAGAAAGCTCATTGTTATGCTAACATGAAAAACATTAAGTATACTGTGATACATTGAGATCCGAGTCTCGTCGTGACCCATCATCACAGACAGCGTAGTCTTTGCATATGTTTTTGTTTAATTCGAGGCTTTATTCAGTTCTTCTTCCTCTGCGTGGAGAAGTCGTACTGCACATGCTCACATCAACAAAGCATTATTGTGACGGCTCAGTGAGAGGACACCAGCTGCTGCAGTGGCTGTGTGGACAGAGAAACTACTGTGACTTTCAAAAACCCGTACAAAGTCACTCAGTGGAGTGTGGCTCCCAGTCTATAGTCAATGGTTTTCGGGAAAACAGTGTGACTGACCGAACAATGTGATCCTGATCGGTGTTGGAAAAATAAAGAACAGTCACAGGATTCAGAGGGTTGGTTTACAAATTAAGATAAGAGACGATTAATCATTTATAACTAAAGAGAAAACTGTAAAAATGCCAATAACTGACAAATTATTCCTCAACAAATCATTTTCTCCTGCTACCAACTTTAAAATGATCATTTTCTTCTCACCTCGAAAAAGATTTAACTGTATAGCACCTGCAAGGATTTTATTCATCTTCTTCAGTCTCCTCTCTTTCTTCTGGCACAACTGCTGAGTGTGTGTTTCTGCACCAGTGTACTCTGCTGCAGACTATAATTCTTAGCATGGGGTGATATGTCAAAGGAAATGGGGCCACTCACTGGCATCATGTCAGATACACAGCAGCATTACTGTTGTGTGCTTTTAGGCTAGCAGTCCTACAACACAGGCAGCAGAAATGCTATTACTTTAGCATGTGACTCCTGCTATAAATTAGACCTAATGGAAACATCTTTTCTCTCTGATGGCCCTCCCCTCCAGCCCTGTCGACATCAAGTCCTTTTACATCGGTAGAGAAAATGATCACAATCAACCACTGTCTATGCCTCAGATACAATTTCTTTTCAGAAGGCAAATACAGATGGGTGAAAAATTACAAGAAAAACCCTAATAAATGATAGGAGGAAAAAAAAAATCATACGCGAATGTGATTCATGTGAATCATATGCCTCTGAAGTCACCAGATCTGGCCACGTCACTGTTTAAAAGGCAAAATCAATTTATTCCAAAGGGATCACATGGAGAAACCTGAGCCGCAAATTTGCTCTGTTGCAAGTTCCTAACTGACAGTTAACAAGCTTATTAACTCTGAGAGTTTTTTTTTTCTCCCTTCAATAACAATGAATGACTTACAATTCGGAAAACTGAATGCCAGGGGGAGTAAATATCACAGTACAGAGAAAAAAGAAAGAAGGTGGTGCTTTGCATGTTCCCAACGTACAGGCTTGTTAGTGGTTAGCTCACCAGCTACAGTAGCTTACCAATTAGCCCTTTCAAATACACTCACTACATCACCGGGTTACTGGAAACAAATGTTTAGCAAAAACAAAACAAATATGAATCCCACTATGCCACTTCCTGGTATGACTGGGCAAAGACTTCAACAATCTATGCCATGGTGCATTGAAGTGGTTCTGGGGGCATGTGGTAAAATAACACTTCACTAGAGTAGACTGTGACTTTTAAAACCAAAAACAACTAGCCAGCCTGTCAGCAAGGTAAATGTCCTTTGTGTGTGGGAGGGTCTGGGCTCTGCATGCTTTAACAAACATCTAGGAGAGGCCTGGCAATGAGAGGACAATGTTTTGGTTAGACATACCAAACACACTTTTTAGGCAGCTGTTGACATGGTGTGCACTGGTGTGTGCCAATTTAAAATTCTACCTCGGGTCTGCCGACACCAACTGGCACTGAGGACACAGAGTCACATACAGTTGCTGCGTGTGTTAGATCAGTATAACAGTCGCACAATAACTGTGTCACTGACTCAACCAAACCCAAATATTCTATCTACACATGTATCTGATGCGTACTGAGCTGCTTTTCTGATTATGATCTGTTATCATATCCGTGGGACAGAGACTCCAAAGCTCATTCTGACGAGGACACAAGTCACACTTGGCCATTGTCATCAGCACATTCGGACAGTGAGTTGTGCTGTACTGTCACCTGTTGAGGAGTTGTCTCATTCCATGCCTCACCTCCCCCTGATGGACAGCAGGTGTCCCACAGGCCTCTGGGCACTGTCTGCATGAGACGTGCCAAATGTCCACCAGCTGCCTAGCTGGCAGCTCAGGGCTCGGAATCAGCGACAAGCACAGACGTATAAAAATAACCAATAATTGTGTTGTATCAGCTACGTTGCATGAAAAATGTCTCCTCCAAATGTGCTACACAACAAAGGGCGGTACTATTTTAAATTATATCATAAACAATGTTCAGAAAGACATAATCAACACTTTACGCTGTATATAAAATCTGCTCTAGAATCAGTGGTAAATATAGGCTTGTCAAATAAAAAGGCCTACATAAATTTGGAATGGAATTAGAAGGTGGTGTGAATTAGTTGGTAGAATAAGCAGCATGTCAGTTTCCCATAGAGCTGTGTTGTTATATGACTCTGAGATGTGAGACCTGATACTGTGGCCAGTTATTCTGAAACAGACAGATGTGTGTGCACAGAACAATGGCCAAAAACAACGCAGAGGAACCCGCTGCCCTCTCTGTCTGTCTGACTATCTGAAGGGCAGTGACCGGAAAACAAGTGGGGATATCGCAGGTTCTCCAGGTTCAAAGTACACATACGCTGATTTTTTTTTAATTTTTTTTTTTTTGCAAGTCATATTTAGCTCTCAGTGGCTTCATACATAACAATGTCTACAAAATTGAAAAAAAGCATGTGAAAATCTGTTGAGATGAGGTACTAAGGTGAGGTGGTTTCCAGAAAACAGCAACTGAAACATTCTTCTTTTTTTTTTTTGTATTTATGCAGGAGACAAGATGCACACAAGTATTGGCTTTTTGTAGATTTTTAAAATATATATTTTATATATTAAAATAAATCATAAAGATCAACTGTATAAATAAATGATATTCAATGAATTAAAAAATTATTGGAGATAATCCTGAATAAAATCCTACCAACAACACGCTGCCTCCTAAAAAAAACATATGTAAACAAATGACACATTAATAACCCAACTTCAATTAACTAACACCAATAAAATACGATCTGAAAATAAATAAAATAAAGATAGAGTAATAATCAAAGAGATAAGAATCATTACATACAAGCTTTCTGTCATCAATGAATGGCCACCTGAAATCCTCTATATTAACACAGTTGTAAACAACTGAAGACTGTACAGTTCAGTGGGACACCATGGGGATTAAATACATTGCTCGCTGGCACATCAGCAGCAGTTGTTACTGTACTACTGAACGATTAAGCAGAAACGCTCAACACGCAGTTACACAGATTGTCAGACTGCTGTCCTTGCTGGTGGTGACTTGCTGGTCATAAGGCATGCATCCACAAGACTACCTGCAGGACCTCTTCACGCAGATCCCCCAGTGTTTTCTATGTAAACACCATGAATGTAAATAGAGGAAACGTAGCACTGGGGTGAAATTTGAGACAGACTTAGGTGACAAAGCAGAAAGTTGCTGAACACATTGGAGAAAAACATAAACATTGGAGAAAAACATAAAAAAAATCTCCATTGAAACATAATACTGCCTCATTTTTCTTCTTTGATAGTATTTTCAAGTTAAGATCAATGCCATGTCCCATGTTTTATCAATTAAAATTGGGACATGGCAGCCAACATGCCTACAATAGGCTAATTGCTATTGATGAAAATTATGAATGAATGTTTGTAAACGTCTCCATCCTACCCTCTCTAACAGCACAGGTCATAGGCCCTCTACCTATAGGTCATTAAAAACATAACAGTATTAGAGTCCAATACGCTTCTCTAAGAAATATTAAGACATTTTTTTCAGTTATTAGTAAAAGAAAGTTCTCAAGCATTGAATGTTGTCTAAACCTACAGTCTAAAATTGTTTAAATTAAATTCTGAAGCCATGAGATCAACAAATAAGTAAACAAGATTAGAAATATGACCAGACATTTAATGTCAGCTTTTAGTGCTTGACAGTTTTCGATACTTTCAAAACATAAAGACACATACTGCTGATTACTCTGTTAATGTCTGCAGCATTAGAAATGACATAAATAAAAACTCATGACTAGTAGTTTGTCTGTAAGTCTGTAACCTACAGTTCTGATTCATCCTGCACTGCAGATGATTCATCAGATTTATTTATTTATATTTTAGAATTTACGTCACATATTCAAATAATTGTATGGTTTTAAATATTTTTAATTGTATGATGATAAAAAGATAAAACTCTTTTTTTTTTTTTTTAGTTCCTTACTAACTGATATGTCCTTACATGCTACAGTACTCTTTCTTTGTGGCTGCTGCAGAGAGACAGAGCAGAGAGAAAGGAGCGGCTGAAATTATCATCTGATCTCAGATCTGTAATGTCTGGTGGGCAACATTCTGGATCACACCTACGCCTCCAGCTAAAAACTTTACGCAGCAGGGAAGCGGCTTCAGAAAACATATCTGCAAACTGTTTTACAGAGAATCTGATCACCGACACCACAC
Source organism: Toxotes lorentzi (assembly GCA_037833715.1). Classification (NCBI taxonomy): domain Eukaryota; kingdom Metazoa; phylum Chordata; class Actinopteri; family Toxotidae; genus Toxotes; species Toxotes lorentzi. The sequence continues at coordinate 17,533,263 of JBBMJY010000001.1, forward strand.
AGCTCACAATTACTTTTCTATTTCATCGCCGGTAGGAAGACACATGTTCTTTTGATATAAGCTTTCCAAACGATAGCCTCTCTCACCCTCTCTTGAGGGTGTGAATAGATGAAGCGAATGGATAAATTCTGATAATCAGGGGCATTGTTCATGACTTGAGGAGGTCATCATACATTCACCCCAGCCAGATAATAAACGTGGTACAGCCCAGCGTTGGAGATAATCTTTCACCGAAGAAGGAAATGACTGTGTAAACAGCAATGCAACATAACTCTTCAAGAATAAAAAACACTATGTTACATGTGATGGAGAGACAAGAGTTATTTTGGAAATGCAAAACTCATTTATGATGAACACATGTGATAACCAAAACACAGAAGAAGTATGCAGAATGAGGAAGCACACATACAAAAGGTAGAAAAAAAACATTATGTGTGTAAAACCATTTGTGTAACAGTAAATCTACTCCTATTAGTCCTATTATTTCTACTGCCTATATTATTAGACTATAATAATATAGGTGAGCATATTAGAAGCATGCTCATATGTATAAAGTAAAGGCACAATACATATAATCAAACTAGAATCAACCACAAAAATATACAATAATCCAGTTGTGCCTCATGTTGTACTACTGTTTTTATTGTACATTTAGCTATTGCTGATTAAGAGTGTCTTTCTTAATCTTTCTTCCCAGGATAGTCATTAGTTTCTCATTAGCTTGGAGCAAAAAGGATGACCTGCTAGTCTCTTGAGCTTCCCCAGATGGGTGGGAGTGTCTTTACAGATCCCGAACTCCCTTTTCTATGAACATTCCTATGGTGTGCTGCATGGGATTTTTCCAGATTCAAGTCAATTACCTCAGCAAAGGGGCTGTGATTTATCCATGTACTTAAACACGACTAAAAAAAACATAAGACACAAGCCTCACTAGCGGCCCTCAGCACTGCAGTGTTCATCATGTCCCACACTACAAAATTGTTGGGTGGCACAAACAATACACTGATTAGACATTTAACTTCTATCTAATTAGCATCTAACTTGCGCTACTAGAGAAGAGGCCATAGGGTCATTATAATTAAAGGGGTTTATTTCCTTGGAGACATGAATGTGCTCAGCAAATTTCACACAAGGCTGCCCACTACATTATAAGATAACTTATGGGAGAAGTTAACCTTTGCTGCCTGAGGGTGACACAAGAAAAAAAAAATCCTATAAAATTACAGTCCCATCGCAGGTGGAACTTGGCATCCACATCTCACACAGGGTTTGTGTGGGAAAGTGATATTTGTGTATAAGGACTGTGACCAGTGTACCAGCACAAGAGTCAAATGGGGGGTAGATGGTGGTGGTGGAAAGAGATAATAAGCCACAGTAACACTGACTGTAGGACTGTGCTCCATGCACGTAAGCTGTTGCTTTAAATATCATTGTTCAGTTGTTATTGGAGCACACTCACATGAAACATAATAACGTGAGTGGAGCACAGGTACCTTACGGTAAAATGAATCTTAAAAAGAAATCAGTATGACAACCACTGATTATCTAATGAATAAGAGGATGTTGCTCTGATATACACACTCCGTGCTGCTTATAGACACATGTAGGACACAAGTAGTGTTCTTCAGTGTTTGGGCATGAAGATATTGCCAACTGGATGGATGATTCACCAGCAAAGAGACTATGAAACCATTCACAAAAACAGTAGGTCTACAGAAACCATTTGCAATTACAACTTTGTGTGACACAACGCTGAAAGGTTTTCTCCTGCATCTTAAAATATCTTTATGGTTATAAGTCCTGTTGTGAGAACCAATGAATCACTTATTTGCTCTCATTGTGGTTATGCTCTGTGAGAAAGCAACAGGTGATCCTCCGACAGAGCTAAATAAACAATGTGCTCTCGTCACCTGGCCTCACAGGAACACACATACATAAACACGCACCTGCCACAGCTGTGAACCGTAAGCTAACAGAGAGCTTACCGTCGCGTGGTTCAGTCTTCCGCTGCAAAGAAAAGATATAAACTCCCTTAAAGGAGATGAGGAAACGCCGGCCAGAAAATAAATGGAATCGTTTGCACTCAGCGGTGTGGCACATGACATATCACTGAGCCGGACAGAAAGTTACAGCCTGCATCCAAAGATGGGCTGAGAGTATGCCGTGTGTGGTGTTACATGTAACTAAGCTTCTAAACTAAAGTTTCAAACATAGAAGTGTTGCTGCAAACACTTTGTCTAACCACCTGTGGCTGTTTCTGAGAAATTCAGATGAAACAGCATCCACCACACTGAGCTCCGACGCAACCATCATCACTATACCTTGCCTCGACATGCCCGATGAGAGCTTTCCTTATAATTCCTATTTATTCCATTGAATTACTACTTATGGCAACGTTCCACCTAAATGACCTCATATCTAAACATTCAAAGCCATGTTAGAAAATATGTGTGATATGCGGAAAGGGAGTATAAGAGAGAGAGTGATCACTTATGGGCCTTAGCTGTAAATCCAGCTGAGGTCTACAAAAATCCTCAATTAATCTGTCTGGACTTGATCAGTCAGGATGTTTTGCTCTCGTGCATGAACCTCCACTGCCGAGGGCTGCCACCACACTAATATTAGCAAGCATGTGAGCAAGCAACACCGTGCTCTTCAGCCAGCAATCGGACAACACAACATCTCTTTATAGAGCTGTCTCATTCCAGCAGCTTCTTTGGTTACACTGAGTAAATCAGGCATGTTTTTGATATGTCATTATTTCTAGGATAAAAACAAACCTGAACACACACACACACACACACCACCCCACATGCAGTCTTCACATGGCCAACGTGAGTCATGTTTTCCCTTACTTGGGACGCTTCCTCCCTCACAGACGTCACATTAAACAACACACTGTGCTCCACAACTTTTGTCAGATGACTCAATGTTATGTCATCCCTATGCTATTTCAGCTTGAGTCAACTGCTTTGGCATTAGGGTGGCCGGCAGCTCCAAGGGGACCTGCCACTCAGCTATTAGTAGCGATATCATCTTATGTCCTCTGACTCCCAAAAATCCCTGCTTCAGCACAGTAGCCCTTTTTTTTTTTTTTTTTGGTCTTAGATTCTGCTCAGCACCCTCATGATCAGCTCTGGGTATCGAACCTCTGAACTTTTGAGAATGAATAAAATGTACCCACAGAATCAAGTATACAGAAAACTGTATTCAAAACTGGAATCAAATGATTCATAGTATCGTTTACTTAATGATTTTTGTGGACAGCATGGTTATATTTATCAAAGGATGGCATTTAAAAAATGTCTTGTTATCTGTACCAAAACTCAGATACTGCATTCAAATGACACAACACTGAAATGTGCTTCTTACAACGCGCCTTACTCACACGCACATACATGTACACAATCCGACAAACAAAATCTATAAGCAGACTGCAAAGCTACCTCAAGTAGTCTATTTTTACTGGCCTATTTATAATAGTAGCTACTTACCAACCTGACGACACAGTAATTAAATGATGACAAATTGTCTCAGCAGCAGCCTAGTGCACAACAATAGATAGTTTTTCTGGTACTGAGTTTGAACCACATCCATAAGAAATGGAAGCAAATACTGTTTGAGGGAAAAGTAGTAGTAAAATATGCTAAAAAGCAAATGCACCCACCCAAATCTATCCATCTACACTTGAGATACTGCTGTTTTATTTAGAACTTATAGGAGGTCTTGTCTAAATTGTAATAACTGTAATAAAAGTAAGACTGCAATAATTCCTGATGAAAATTATGTCAAGTACTAACACATAAACACTGAATCCAATTAATACACTGTCAAGATAATCACTAACACACAAGCATACACACATATACACACACACGTAGTTCTAGTGATTCAGGAAGCAGGTCATGTTTTTCCATACAAAACTAGGAGGTCCTAAGAGCAGCAGTAGAGGGACTTCCTTTGCCGAAGGGCCAAATTCCACATGGTCCATGACCATTAACCCACCCAGGCTGACTCAGAGCGCTGCCCCCCCCCCCCAAAACTCACAACACTCAACTTAGTTCTAGGGAAAGCCTGGACTTCACAACCAACTGTTAGGTCTTTTCCCCTGGCAGGCGGCTTCTAGAAATTTCTGAAGAGGATGCAGGTTCTCCTCCCGCAGTCAACATCTCATTTTCTTTCACTATCACGAAACCAGAGACCTCAGTCGGCAGTGAGAGAAGTGTGAGAGGAAATTAACTGTGGGTCATACTGAATATAAAATTACATACAAAGTGGGTGTTCAAGTAAAATCGCAAATTCATACAGAAAAAAAAATGATGACACTCTTTACTGTTTCCAAATTATATTTGCAGACAGCTTGATAATATCTTCTAAGAAACCGAGGAAGGTTGCGTCGAACTCACCTAGCAGAAATAATACACTCTCGGTGATTCAGAAATGAGCTTTTGGTTGTTCGTTGTTTTGGCAGGAGACTTCTAGAGACTCCTTAGTGAAAGCTGCAGCTTGATTGCTAAATCTAAATTGCTAAAAAAAAAAAATGTTTCAGATAATTCTGGTTTTATCAGCAAGAGCATGTTGTCACTTCACATGCTGTTACCATTAGCACATTGAATCAAGTGAAATGTTTTCTGTGGGTGTTTCATATTCAGCTCTAAACGCTCCCCTACTTCAGGTCAGTAGGGTCAGTAGGGTATGGCAAAAATCTGTGCCACAGCTATCTGATCCCTTTTTAGATGGTATGCAGTTAATGAGCTTTTTGAACCCTCATTAGACACAACTCCCCCAAACACACACACACACACACACACACTCACAAGCTTTTCACCCCCACTCTGAAACGTGTGCCAGCCCACTATTGTCTGACAGTGTGGAGACATGCAGCTGCCTGCAGTCTGGTCTCCTGGAAGCCAGAGCCAGCATCAGTAACACACTGACATGAAGGGGAAACACACAAGGCAAAGGGCAAAGTGTGTCATCTCTTTCTTACATAGTGTGTGTGTGAGTGTGTGTGTGTGGGCTTTTCCGAAAAGGAGCTCCTCTCCTAAGTGACTATTATGAAAGCCTGGAAGGTCAAAGCAAGGCAGGCTGTGTCTGCAGTGTGCTGGAATGCAGGCAGGGATAGAGGGAGGTAAACTGTTTACATGTCTTTTATATGTGACACAGATGCGTTTTCAAGTAGGCTGCTATAAAACCCACAAATTACCTTTGAGGGAGGGAGGGGGGCGAGTAAACTTTCATTTCTGAGAATACGTCTATTAGAACGGCGCTTGTCTTCATTTACTGGAGGTGCTCTGAATTGGGTTAACCAGCAGCTTGCCTTGGTTGAAAGTCTACATCTGAGCACAGAAGTTAATTATCTTTCAATGGACATTTTGTCCTGCTGCTGCTTATTTTACAGTCACTCGGCCCTAACGGATTTTCTCTGTCTAGTTCACGTATTTCTAATGAGATTGGGAACAGTTTTTCCATTCAGAGGGTATCAGTGCCACAGGGACATTCTTACAGGGACCAATGTGATTTTTGTGCAGCTTCTCTCTGCACTGTTCTCTCTCTACACTCCTCCACTTTAAAGTCTTGAGTTTTTCGGCTTTGTAGGCTTTTTACAGACTAAATCTCTAAGTGGTAACAACTTAGCATGGACTCCAGATCTGCTGCTTTATTCTGCATACCAAGTTAATAAAACAGAACAACTCAGGGGCTTAGTAGAAGAACCACTTTCCTTTCTCTTCTCCTGACTAGCGGCTATAAACGGCAAAGTGGAAGCGGATCTGTCGAAAAATCATCGAGTTAAAGTGACAGCCGTCCTTCCCTCGTTGAATTCTCAATGCAATTCTTCCACGCCTCACCCTAACATCTTCTCACAACCCCTCGGTAAATAGTTGAAGGCCTCGGCAAAGTAGTGGAGAAGAAAACAGACCCCGGTATCCGCTTACGGGGTTCCAGTGTCTGGCCTCCCCCTCTCCCTCTCTCCCTCTCACTCGCCGTGTTTTCGGATAAGGCTGTGGGAAGGCTGAGCGCTACTGACCTGAATAAACTGGATAGTCAGGGCTGATTTCCCGACACCGCCGCCTCCGACCACAACCAGCCGATACTTCTCCTGCACCGAGCCGTCCTTCCAGCCAGCCATCGAGGACACTTCGCTGCGCTCGCCGCCGCCGCCGCCGCTGCCGAAACACCAGTGAGCAGCAAACACCCACTTTTTTCCTGTAAACTGAAGAGGCCCTGCAGTGGAGACGCCGGAGCGCAGAAAGGAGCCCTGATAGGTGGCAAAAATGACTCGTCGGTGTAGTCCGTTTTGTGCACGGATAGATAGGCAGAGACACCGGAGCTACGGGCGCCTGTCCATACGCCTGACCGTGTTTCAGCCTCCTCGACAACACTGCGATGTTCAAGATGTGGATCCGATAGTAGGAGTAGTCAGCCAGGCCAGTACTAAAGTCTGGCGCTAGGGGCCCTTCTACAGGCTGTGTGTGACTGCCTCAACACCCCCCCCTCCACACACACACACACACACACACCAACACCAACACAACCCAGAGCCCTGACCCACCCCACAACCCTGTCCTGAGACTAATATCTGACACCCCTACAGTCACGTCCCTGTCTTCAAACACAGTCTTCACAAAAGCAATGCTCGCTTACTATAATACATAAGCGAGCTATATATACTATATGCTATAATTACAGCCACTTACATGGTGATAATAAATGTGCCCCTGCAGCTATTATCATAATGCAATCCTCCAGCAGTATGAACTGGATTATGTTTGCCTGTTTGTCTTTCTTCACATGTCAGTCAGTTTTCTTATGTTGTAAATCGTGAATTTACAAAGTGGAGAATTGCGCTTTGGTAAACTACTCAGTGAACAACGCTGACTTTATCCCTACCCTGATTCACACTCACCGAGCTCTTTATTAGGAACACCATACTAATACTGGGTAGGGCCTCAGTTTGCCGCAGCGTGGATTCAACAAGACTTTGCAAATGTTCCTTTGAGATTCTGGTCTGGATTCTGGTGTTGGCATGAATGCATCACATAATTTCTGCAGATTTGTCAGCTGCACATTTATGATGCAAATTTCCTGTTCTACCACATCGCAAAGGTGTTCTGCTGGATTCTGGATCTGGTGGCTAGAAAGGACGCTTCAGGTCCCTCAACTCATTGTCATGGTCGTGAAGCCAGTTTGAGAGGACTTGTGCTTGGTTTGCTTTAGTGAGCCTGTGCCCAGTGTAGGATCAGATTGGCTGACAGGAGTGGAACCTGACGTGGTCTTCTTCTGTTGCAGCCCCTCCACCTCAAGGTTTTTTTGTGTTGTGTATTCTGAGATGCTTTTCTGCTCAACACAGTTGTAAAGAGTGGTCATCTGAGTTACCTTAGCCTTTCTGTCAGCTCTAATCAGTCTGGCCGTTCTCCTCTTACCTTTCTCACCAACAAGGTGTTGATGGTGTCCACAGAGCCGCCACCTCACTGGATGTTTTTTTTTTTTTGTTTGTTTTTCGCACCATTCTGAGTCAAAACTCTAGTGACTGTTGAGTGTGAAAATCCCAGGAGATCAGCAGTTTCAGAAATACTCAATACCAGCCCATCTTGCACCAACGATCATGCCACAGTCAAAGTCACTGAAATCACATTTTTTTCCCCATTCTGGTGATTCATGTGAACATTAACTGAAGCTCCTGAGCTTTATCTGCATACTTTCATACATTGCACCTCATAAGATGTACAGGTGTTCCTAATCAAGTTCTCAGTGAGTGTATTAAAATACACTATTTCCAAATATCTGCATTGCCTGCTGGGAAAAGCACAAACTGACTCAACACATTTTGAAAACACCTAAAATTTATTTTTGCATTGCACCTTCAAAAAAAAAAAAAAAAAAATCATTTTATACATCAGGTTCTCTCCAGTAAGGGCCATTAACAATTGTCTCATTCAGTCATAAGAAAGGTTTTATAAATGCTCACAAAGTAACATTTCTCCATTAAAATTGAGTAACTGATTGCAAAATGAAGAGCAGATAATGGAGCAATCAAATTTAGCTGTGTAAATACAGGTAAATAAAGCAAAAAAGGTTGATAATGTCACAGCTAAATATACAATATACAGTAATAATATACAATTTAGGCAAATGTTAAACAGATTTTTTGTAACTTTGGACTATTGTGAGAATGGCTCCATTATAGTGATTTTTTATTTAAAAGCGTCCTTCACAAAGGCAGAGGGTTTGCTATTCCAGTCATTTATGGGGATGTTTATCTTGTATGTTGAAGTATGAGGTGCCATGATAACTCATCACTGAGGTGAAAATAAAAAGGGATGGACTCTGAATTCCTGTCACTGCAAATAACAAAGCTGGTACAGACTCAAGCCAGTTTGTCTGAAATGAAACTTTACTTCAGTGTGTACAAGCGCGACTTGCATCATTTCATCCTGTCAAGTACACGTCATGTTATGACAAACCCTGCTACAGTGTTTAACTATGCAGAACACTGACACCGTCTGCTTTGACACCTGTGGTGCCACCTAGTGTCCATGGAGAAGAACTGGACCTGAAGGTGTGAACTTCAATGCTCTTCTTGATTAAAAGCGAACAAAAATGCCTTCAGACATTCATATTGATAGTTGTACTCATATCTACAGTACTGATAGTGTTGCTGAAGCTTCAGTTTCACCCTCATAGGTCTGAAGTACAGAGGACAAGCTTGTTAGGAGCTTGGAAATCTATGAAAACTAATTTTGCTGGAGCAATTCTTGCAATAAAATGCAGCCATCTATAAAAACATCGCAGTAAAACTCCACGTGTCTAAAGAAATACAGTGTGACAAAGTTACCTTAGAGGATGAAAAACAGAAGCTGCTTTGACATGGGCCTTGAAGCAAAATATACTAAAGCCACAATAACTTCACTGTTCCACTGACACAGTACAAATCCCCATAAAATATGGGGAATTAAAGAATGTAACAGTGATCCTTTGTTGAGGAGAGTTTTTTCTGCCTGCATAATAGGTCGCCAAAGTAGAATAAACAGTTCAAAAACACAGGGCACAAGAACTCAGAGCTTAGGTTATTGGGACTTCCCTGTGATTGTAACAGTTCTGAGTGATATCTACACTAAATCCAAGGAGGCTGTACACTGCCAGATAGTCAACTGTTTACCTTCACAGCTGAAGGTCTGACCTCAAAGCCACCTTCAGCCTTTATCTAACCCCTGGGGAGACAGATTTAACTAATTCTGTAAATGTATGACCAGGGTCATGACCCTTTAAGCTGGCATATTCCCAGAAAGGTCCCTTTACTCATTAATTATATACAGGAGGGCAAGCAGAATACATATATATAGGTCTGTGCCAACACTAATACATCTCCATCTCATGATCACAATGCCAGTAAAACATGCACATGGCTTTAAGAGCACCACTGAAATATATTGTACAATATATTATCCTAGATCAAAGAAATTAAGTTCTTGCCTAGGATGTGTATGTATTTTTGAATCTTCATTATGTCATTGTCACTTTAGAGGTTCTGCCAGAACAAATACCAATCAGTTTCACACTGTAACGTGTCACTAAAGGCATCTGAGGAATTCTAATTAGAGCCTGGAGCTATGGAACTGGACACAGCAGGAGCTCGAAGGCAGGAGTCCGTTCACTTTGAGACACAACCACCTTTAGGTTATCAGTAACAAGTTTCTTTCAAATCACTTACTGAACATCTAATATCATGGCAATGCAACTTTCTGGATGAAAGCACTGAACAGGGGGCCGTTAATAGCATCATCATGCACTTTATCCACCCTGCTTTTGTAAATATTTTGTATATATTGTGTTTTTTTTTTGTTTTTTTTTAAAGTGTCTTGTTTTCCACCTCATGCTCAATGTACACAGTACTAGAAATGAATAGTCAACGGTAGAAAAGGCTCTTGCTCACACTTAATTTAGAAATGGGAAGTTGACAAAATAGCATTCGTCCACATTAGTGTCTTCATTTCAAATGTGAAATTATGGGCGCCAATGAGATCTAAGTGGAAAGTTTCCAAAATTTACAGTAAGAGCTATGACTCAATGAACACAACACGAAGCATGATGTTTCCTCATTCTTTTAATACATATGTTTATTGTAAATAAACAGGACAGGGACATTACTGAGATGTAGTTTTCAAACAGGTGAAAAAAAAACAGCACATAAGCAACTGACCATAGACAGTTCTTAATTTGCAGTGATGAAAAGGCTGTAAAACGGGCGATACAACAGAACAGCAGGTGACTTTTACAAAGTCAGAGGGATCAGCTGGATCAGAGTTGCCTCAGACATTTGTCTTTTTTTGGGAGAGGTTGATCTTGTCACCGAGGCTCAAGGCCATCCCCTGTGGAATGAAGGAGGGAGGATTTATTGTCAGACTCTATATATTAACAGACTGGATTCATACAGTCAACGTCACATGAAATGGCTTATTTCCTTTATCCATTCAGCCCAATTCTTTCAACTGAGGTATTAGATAACACGTCATCCTTCCAAAAGATGGTTGGTTGCACTGCTTGAGTTCAGAGCAAATAAATTCAACTAAGCCTTTACTTCATGATGCAGCAGCTGTGACCCACCTGACTTTTGGCTCTAATGCGTATGTGTCCGTTGACAGGTGCCTCGGGCCCCAGGTGGATGGGCCTCTCGATGCTGACATTAGCCAGGGCATCTTCTCCAAAGATAGAACGAGCATAAAGGTTGGCAGCCATGAAGCCACAGAAGCCAGACAGCGCCTGGTTTTAAAGACAAAAAGAAAAGAGTTAAGAATAATGCACAACAACAAAGTGTTGACACAGTTCAGCTGATATGATGGGCCTGGGCTGTTATAATCAGAAACAGCATCAGAAATCTTAATTGCTTATTTCCTTTATCTCTATGAGCCAGGTTTGAAACTTAGTTTGCCATCATTGTTCGGAAGTATGTAATATCTCATACAAACCTTCTCAGGAGTCAGACACTTCATGTTGGTGGACTTGAGGATGTGCTGGAGGTATTCGTTCAGATCAGTGATATTGGTGTTCACCGTCACCTATGACAGAGACCGCATAAGGACCATCCTCAGTGTTTGCATTTTTAAAAACCTTTTCCTAAATGTTGTTATTGATTGTTATTGATTTGTTGAATGGAAACCAAACAAAGTAATTTTAGTAAAGTCAGTCATTTTCTGGGAACTGGCCACAAAGCAGAAATGCAAAGCTTACCTTGTTTTCCCACTCAAACTCTGCCCACATCTGTCTGAACTCTGCATCGGTGCAGGAGGCTGGCTGGATGTAGTCCATGATGTCGATGTGGATGTCGCTGAGGACGACGCAGTTTCTGTCGCTAGCAGCTCCCGACACATCATAGACTGCAAAGAATTAAAGAAAACATCCCCACAAATAAGAAAACATGCTCTGGTAACACAAAGCAAAACACATCACCAACTGAACTATGATCTTAAACGGACACAGAAGGTGTCTCTTACCAATGTTGCCGAATATAATGCCATTCTCAGTGGAAGCCACCTTGACGTTGGCCTTGATGTTAGCGAAATCATGAGGAGCCAGAGTTAGAGGTGAAGGTTTCTCAACCAACTTGAGATCACCTACAGAAAGATAAAACTCAGTTTAGTGAAATGTGTACACAGTGCAACACAGATGGCTGATGACAGTGACTGCCCTGAATCAGCCTTAATAACGAAGAGAACGCATGCATTTGTCCAGTGTGGCGGAAAATAAACTTGACTAACCTAGAGTGGCCAGCTCAAGGGTGCAATTCTGGAGAGTATCACTGGTTTGGTTGACCACCAGCACATCCAGCACGATGTCATACTGGTTGACATGAACATAGGCTTCAGCGTACACTGGGTCTGAGAAGCCTGTCAGCTGAGTCACCTATATTGAACAAAGATTAATTATATTTAATAATCAATTATAGTGCAAACATTTCCTCACAAAAAACAATGAAGACTTTTTTTGTCATTCACTATTTAATATGGTTTTTATAGCAGTGCACATCCTTGACATGCAGCAGGGTGAAAAGGAAAAAAAAAAGGATTCACTGCTGTGTATCCTTGCATCAAAAACAATTATAGAAAATACAAAAATAAAGCTAATGATATAAATAACTGTAATTGTGGCAGATTCCACAACTAAATAACAGACTATTTGTCAAACTGGGAAAAACTTCTTTCCCCTTGTGCAATTAAAGACAGCATCATTCTCTGAAGCCAACATTACACTAAGGTCTTAAAATATTCATGCACCATATTTGCGACAATGAATGGGCAGGTTTTCAAAACAAACAAAAAAAAAATCAATCTATTATCCCAGAAGAAATAATATTTACAGCCCAAACTTTGCCTCACACAGCGGTGTTCTTTTCAACTTAATCCCCAGTTGTCTTGTATGCTAAGATTTGTGCAGGGCTTGTGCTGGACCTTGTTGAGTTTTGAAGCCAGGGGATCAGCAGCCTCCTTCCTCTGAGTGTTGCCCATGGCAGCCAGCAGACTGAGCTGGAACTGGTCCTCCTTAGAAGTCATCTCATTTTTGGCTGTCAGCTGCATGAAGGAAATGGGGTCGTCTGCCTGCACTGTTACGTTACGTTTCTCAGACTCTTTCTGTGGTCACAAAAAAAAAATAAAAATCCAAACATATGGTTATATTTTGGCCCATAGTTAGTCCACAACATAGTTAGCCCACAACGGAATCAACACACAAAAAATACCTGTAACTGCTGTTGTCAACACAAAAATTGTTCTTGAAAACAAAACTTTCTTGGCTTATAAAACATATATAACATTAATGCATATTTTCAATAGTAACAAATGAGGGCGGGGTCCAGAAATATGCAATTAACAGCCCACGTGTTTAATTCGTTTACTTGTGATAATGCTTCAGCCGTGCCGGACTGTGAAGAGGTTAAGTATTGAGCCCTATCAGTCAACTGTCATTACCTTCTGTGACAGCTTCTCTTCCTCCAGTCTGACAGTCAGCATATGTGACAGGGATTTGCGGCACTCCTTGTTGAAAATGTCATTCATAAGTGGCGAGCACTCTGACAGGACCTTCAGGCACAGCGAGATGCGGTCCACATCATCGTCTGTAATTGGCTTCTTGGGCAGAGAAGACTTACCCAGGTGCAGCACAGTGACCATGATCAGCATGGCCTCTGCTACAAAGGACTAAAGGGGGACAGAACGAAAGCAGGGATTAGAGGAACGTGGCAGTCGGTTAAATGATTTTCAAAATGGCGTTGTCTTTCAGTGACCGTGAAGAGGGGACAACTACTTACATTTTGTTTCTTTTTGTCTTGAACAATGGCGACATAGCGCAAGGCTACTTTGGTTAGTGTGGTGGCCAGGGAAGCTGCCACATAGAAGTCTCCGTCCATCAGGAAGCCTCTCAGTGGAGGTCTGGAACAACAAAATCAATGTTTTTTTGAATGAGTTGGACACTAAAACGCTCTACAGGCAGTAGAATATTATGGGCTAATAATGACACTACTCCACAATGTTTACCTGTCTTCCTCTTTCTTCGAGGGCCTGGAGGAGCTGAGGGCACTCTGTGTCACATAGGTGCCCATCTCTGTCACCAGCTTCTGGGCTGGTGCTGCACTCACTTCATCCTCTTGCTTCACCTCTCCTGTCTCTTTCTTTATCTCGTTTTCTACAATGGGGATCTGTCCAGGTTAAGACACAGATGTCAAATATTTGTGACAATTCCGGTTAAATTGTGACTAACTAGTAAGCTTATGTTACATGACCACAATGGACAAACATACCTCTCCCAGGGATCTGCGTACTTCTGTCATCACACTCTGGATGTCTTCCTTGGTGCTGCAGTATTCTCCTAAGATCCACAGCGCTCCCCTGTAGATCCTAAAGTTAAAAAAAAAAAAAATGGTGACAAAGGTCATAAACATGCATACTGATGACAAAACTCAGCCAAGTCTACAAAACAGCTGACAAACGTGGCAACAGAAAAAGATTATGACACTCACATGACTGAGATCAGACTTCACTCCTCATATAAGCTAACCTGCTGCTAAAACCCTCTTTACCCTCTTTAGTACATTTGTTTCCTTATTGACCACACTGCTGTGCCTCATGAGAGCCTCTTAAGTTGCATCATTTTGATAAAAACAAGTGCCCAACAGTCAATGCAGTATCCTGAAATTGGCAAGTCAGCTCCATTAGACTTACAGAGTACTGACTTCTCATTGGCAAGCACTGAATGCATTACTTAATTACTTATTGACTTACCTATTTATCTAAATCAAACAGGCTAACCCAAATTTGACCTGCTTTTCAACCGTTAGGTGAGAAACAAAAAGATTAACTAAGGCCCTGCACAAAATACCCCTGAAAGTGCTAACAAAGCCTTACTTGACAGTTTTGATGGCGTGAAAGACTTCCAGCATCTTCTCGATGATGAGGGGTCTCAAGTTGTCAAACCTCTGAATGGCTTCCCGTACAAACTCCAGTACATCAGCAGCAGCTGCCTCATTAGTGTCACTTAGGAATTCCATCAGCTGTAAATCATATCAACACATGGAAAAGTCTTAATGTATTCTTGGCACGCACGCACGCACACACACACACACACACACACACATATATATATATATATATATATACACCAACACTTGGGTGTCTCTCAAACACCTATAAAATATAATACAGTTCAAGAGTATCTTCTATTCGATGTGCATAATTAATAACAGGAAGCTCACCACAGGTATGACATTGGCCGCCATGTCAGGGAAGCGGACACTGCAAGAGTGGAGAGTGCGCACCAACAGCTGCCTGTACTTATCGGTGTCTTCATGTTCTGTTACGTTGTTTGTCTTGATCACCTCTTTCTTCAAAACAATCACCAACTGGAAAACAAATAGATGTCACTACATTTGCCGTACATTTCTTTGTTTTTCTGTGTCTGTGCTAGGATGTGAAAACAACAACAAGCATAGATATGCTGTCCATGCTGCCGACCTCTTCTACATTGCGAGATGACACAAGGTCCAGTGCCAGCTGCAAGGTCTTCTTTCTGACTTCCAGGTCAGGAGTACTGAGAACACGCAGGATGTCCATCACAAGGTCCTGGATAAAAGAGGCACGGGTGAGAACCTACTTAAATCTTAACAGAGTTGATACACTGTATGTGCAGAAAACTGGTACTGTCTCATAATAAAACTTCATTTGCCAGATATCTTCCTAACTGCTGTTGTTGTGTCTATAAAGTAGACTAAATAAAACTTAATTCTGTGAAGTTATTCTGTGTATTTCAATATACATTTTGTTATGTTACAGTTAAAATTAATGAGAAAGTCTTTTTTTATTATTTTCAGTTTGATATAGAGGGCAATGGTCTTTGCAGTTAATAAGGTGTTAAATTTTAGCAGCAAAACTAAACTAAACAGGCAGAATTCAAAGTACCTGGAGCACACGCTCGTGAGTGGGATGCTCCTTCAGTTCAATCAGGCGATCAAGAACAATCAGCTTCACATTGTTGTCGCTCTCCTTGATAATCAAATCAATGTAGCACTGTGCAGCAGCCTGGAGTCCATAAAAGAATACATGAGAGACTGTACCAGACCAAAGACATCATTGCTACTGGGTAGTACAGTATCAGTACTGTGTAAACAGTATATAACCAACACGAAAACATGGAGAGAGAAAAAAAACCCTGGTGATGTACCTTAATGGCTGTGGGAGCACTGGAGAGGGTTACAAGAGTACCAGCAGCCTCATACTTAACAGCCGGGCTGGAGGACTGCAGCAGGTTGTAGATGCAGCGGATAAACCGAGCGCGCTCAGAGGGGTTAGCATGGCAAACCTGACAGACAGAGAAGAAAAACAGCAAGACTTCAGACACAGAAGTAGCTCTTCTGTTAGTACACTGTTGTACTACACAGCTTAAATTAGACTGACAAATGCCTTGACTCACTTTGTAAATCAGCTCCACAATGACCAGCTGGAGAATGTCGCCAAAAGTGTGCACTTGGTCAATGCATGTGCTGAGGTAATCCAGAGCTCGATCCTGTACGACGTCAATATGAGAAGGAAATGGTTTAAGTTTGGCCTTTGAGATAGATACTGTAGGTCTAGTAGCACACAACAGTAGAAACAGTAAGAAAAAGACAATATGCTACAGACCTGATCTGCATGAATCAGCATCATGAAAGCGTTTCTCTTGCAGCTGGCATCTTTCTCATTGACAAGAAAATCATGGATCAGCTCTGGAGCATCTGGGATCAGATGTTCAAAGTTCCTGGAACAAACAAATATGATCAATTTCTTGTTGTGCACTACTGAAATACAAAGTCCCTGTGGAAAGGTGTCTGAACGGTTTGTACCTGTAGATGGTGTAAATGGCCAGGACAGCATTGCGGCGCACATAGCTGTGACGGTGCTCCAGGCAGGCCCGGATCGCTGGCATGAGAGGCTCAAGCAACTCGGACTCCTTCAGCTTGCACAGGAAGCGCAGAGTGGAGCCACGAATGAACTCATTGGGATGCTGCAGGTCCTGAAATTGAAAGAAAGATATGCTAAATATTAAAAGTGGAACCAGCAAATTTGAGCCAAGATACTATTTAAGCAGTTATTATAGATGAGGTTAGCATGACTTCCAGCTTTTGGGCTGGAAATAAGTGGAAGCTTGCTGGAAATGTCAAACAACCCTGCAAAACTGTTGTTCAGTCATCTGTCCAAATATGTGCATCTTACCATTTCATGTGGGCAATTAAATATTTATTTTAAATAAGTCTATCTATCTTCCCATTTACAAATATTATTTTCCCTGCTGTTGATGAAGAGAACACCTTATTTAAAACATGAAGATGAACAGATTACTGATTAGTGATGAACAGATCAGTATCAGTTTTTTAGCTGAGATCACAACCATTAAGTGTGTCAGTTAGGTTACCTTTCTGTAGGCGTCACAGACCAGGATCATCTCCTGAAGCAGCTTTCCATCTGGAGTTGTTTTGGGCACAATCTCCCAGAATACCAGCAGTAGCTTCTTGATGGTGTGGTCTTGAAGTGGCAGCACGAAGCGGATGATGGTCATCAACAGTCCTGGCAACTTCTCACCGTTCAGGATCATGATGATGACTTTCTTCAGGGCTTCAGTCTTTGCCTTAATCTCCCCCTTTTCTGTAGAAAGATGATTATAATTCATCTCATTACAGCTGAGCACCACAAGTTAAAGGTGGAGAGAAAAGTTTTAGAAGTGATTATCTCGCCTCTGCATGGTTTATTAAGGTAAGTGAAGAAATCTGTTTAGTAGCGTAGCTTTGAAAGTGAACATTAACCATAGTTACCTAGATCTGCTTTCAGGCTGACTTCAGAAGGGGGCTCTGAGTCAGATGGAACATTGATCAGAGTGTAACAAACGTTCTCTGCAGCTGTCATTTTGCTGCTGGGCTTGTATCCGTTTAGCAGAATCCCAATGAATGTCGCTTACTGGATAATACCTGTGAGAAAAAGAAAACAAGCAGATTTAAGAAATGGTGGAGAGAACATTTATATAGATGGATAAACAGGGGTGAAACAAATGTGGGCTGTAACTGCACAGGCATCCACATGCACAAAACAGAATTTGCATGAACTGCAGAAACAAGACAAATATACAGCATCGTGTGCATGTGTATTTCATTTTCTTTACAGCAGCCGAAGAAGGGATGGAAAACTGTTACAAAATGAGGCTGAACAGTTCTTCTTATGAGCTTTTAAAAACCCAGAGCAGTCACAGAGCAGCCTCAAAGCACAAAGATCCCAGGTCTCTATCTAAATAATCCTTCCAGAGTTCCATTAAAATTGCATATCAGATAAATTAGAAACTAAACAGTATGTCTACTGTGTGTGTTTACCCTGCCATGGACTTGCGACCTGTCAAGAGTGTCTCTGCCTTTGACTCAAAGCATGCTGGGATATGCTTTGGCCCCATTAGAACCCAGATCATTAAAAGAAGGTCTGGGATATTGATTGGATGGCTGTAAATATCTTTCAGCAAAACATCCGTGCCTGGTGATCCCACCCTGTATAAAGCTAGAAACACAATGGGTTATCTCATTTCAAGGTAAATGATAATAATGATAACATCAACAACAACAGTAATAAGTCTCGAAGAAAAATCCACAGCTCCTGGAATCAACATCTTCAGTACATATTAGCTGGGGTTGACTGGCTGCCCAGCTCTGCAGACTCACTACAAATACCCTGTGGTTTTCCTGTGTTACATGGTAATGCTCAGCTTTTGAAGGGCAAACGTTAAAAAGAATTAACCACATGTTAAAATGTCACAAATTCCTGCTAGTACTCACATATGTCTTGAAATGTAAAGAAAAACTGAGGGTGATATACATAGGAACTTGTTCTTTAACTAGAAGTGCAACGGTCACAACTTGAAAAAAAAGATATTTATGGCTACAACTCAAGAGTGTGTTAAACTCAGCTAATTTTTGGAGCCAATAGGAGGCTTCAGCAGTCTGAGATAGTCAAATGAAGTGGGTATAATAATTTTGTTTAGTATAGATTTTTCCTGTTGTGTTTAAGCTTTATCCTTATCCTTAACCACATCACTTACAGTGGAAGTGACTTAGGAAGGAGTCTCTTAAAGGACAGTATGAATAGGAGGAATGTTTCAATGCTGTATGGGCACGTGACTGTTGTTTAAAACGGATTTGGAAATTTGGGAATTTATCCTTTAAATGAAAAAGCTTTCTTAACTGTGTAAACACAGCCTGTACCTTTCTGTTTGTAAACAAACTTAATTACCCTAACCTAACATGTCCGTTTACATAATTAAGATCATACTGCTTTACTGCCACTGGGTCAACTATATTAAAAATTCTTTGTTTTTATGAACACTTGCGAACACATTAATCTACTAAAAGGTTTGTGTGATCTATTTATATTATATTACTTTACGCCTTTTCTCCTATATTGTGTGCTCATAAAACTATTTAAATATTTGCTGCATCACAGAGTTGGATTATTAGATGAACCTTTAACTGTCCGTCTCCATTAAAGATGTTAATATCAATTTTTTCTCAAAATGACGTCTGCAACTGGGCATGTATCTGCCTTATTTTAGCAGCAGTGACCACCGCAATGGCAATTAAATGAAAATAAAAGCCAATGACAAGTAGATCACCTTTATGTCAAAAGTACCAACAAACCCAGACAAACAGGTCTGTGTGATGCTCTTGGAAGCATTCAAAATTCTTAAAGGGATTTGGTAACAATAAAAAAAACACCTATATCTTAAATTATGATGAACTGAACTGAACTGAAATTACATGGATGATTTTCTTTACAGAGAAAACAGTGCAGTGTGCCACAGCTCCAGTTATAACAAAACGGGGAGCTCATTGACTTAGCTTTGCTGTCTTTGAAAAGATACATTACAACTACATATAAAGAGACAGTACTGGAAAGTAACTAAGTACACTTACTCAATTACTGTCCTTAAGCACAAACTTGAGGTATTTACATTTTACGTAAGCATTTCCAAATCATTAGTTTATATTTCTACTCAATTGCAAATCAGAGGGAAATACTGTACTTTATAACTACTCGACTATATTGATCTGACTGCTGTAGTTATTTTACAGATTGAGATTTTATACACACAACTTAAGGTATATTTACTACACAGAGTGAAAAAAGTTAACCTCATCAGTAAAATAAAAATTAAATAAAGAATAACAAACAATTGACAATAAAGTAAAATGTATTATTAGCCAACTAGTGACTTAGGCGGATAATAAAATTACTCAGTTTTGATACTAATTAATCGTTTAAGTTCTTCCACGTTTGACACTTTAAGTACACATTCTTGACCATATTTACGTGTTTTAGTAATATTTTGAATGCAGGACTTTCAAGAGTAATGGCCTATTCTACAGTGTCGTATTAGTGCTGCGACTTAGGTAAAGGGATGGAAGTAGTGTTTACAAGGTATGGATATCTTCCTGCATTTTCTGCTGCTTATGACTGCAAAAACTGCAGTTAAAACAAAAACACAAGAAGCAGTTGTCACTGTGACGACAAAAGCAGCCAAAGTTAAAAATATTAAGTTAAGTTATTCAAGTGAGTCAATAAACTGTGACACGCAACGTTAACACCCTCAGACGACACTACAGCTACTGTTAACGATGAAGTGTTAACGGCGTTACCTGCGTTAACAACAACAGCTGTGCAGCAAAACTACAATAATACGCAAAACTCGGTTAGTCAGTCGACTATTCAAATAGCTAGATTAAGTTAAGAGATATAATTAAATGCTAACTAGCTAACGATAGCTAACGCCAGCTTAGCCACTGCCCAGGCTAGCAATGAAATGGAGGACAGTAACGTTAGCTAACTTTCTTAACAGTAAACGCGGCTCAGGAAAAAACACATCGCTCATGTTGATTGAAACTAAGCAACATTGCCTACCTGGCTGCACGACTATTATCCTACGAAGTGGCCTTCGATATCCAGTTTTGGATATTTACATCGGTAAAAAGAAAAGCTCCCTTCGGCGAGCTGTCTGTCCACTACTTCCTAGTGACGTGGAATATTACTTTCCGAGCCACATCACTGCTACCGTGCGCCGGAAGGTTCAAACATCGTAGTAAAGCGCAAGAAAAAAAAATGTTCCCGATTGATTCTTTACATTGAAAACGGACATGGGAAAAGCTATTCTGTTTATATTGGATATATTTTTTATTAATATAATGCTAACATAATGCTGTAAGACACAGGTGTTTGTGGACATGCCACATGCCACTGTTGATCCAGATTCCCTGTGGCTTTGACTCCCTTTGCTGGCCTGGGTCTCCACAGGATGATGAAAAGAGAGAACACCCGGGTAGCTGTATTCACCCTATGGCCATTGTCATTCAGCAGGAAAAAGGAAGGTTTTCGAAGACTTTTCACAATAAAGCTGATTAGGACTAAAAAAAATACTACATTGCATTAAGCACTCTACAGCACACCTGACTTCACTGCACTTTCATGTGCAAAAAAAAAAATAGTGAATAGTGAGCACTTCAGCATTTATATATTTATTGTAAATATTTTAAGAAAGAGGCAAAAGATACATTCAAAAACACTGTGCAGCCAGAAAATACAGTGTTAGACATAGGCTAATCATGTGTTACTAAGTATTCAGTATTGTTTCAGCCAGTCACTCTCAGTAGTTGAAGCTTTTGAGACATTTTCTAACAACTTCCACTTCAAAGTTTATTGGTTTATCAGGCCCCTCTGCCGCAGTATCCTTCGGATCTGCCCCCTGTCTCACAAACACAAACAAATAATTTAAAATGGAATGTAAAAAAGAAAAAAGCAAACCCACTCTTACTCTTACTGAACGTACTATAGATGAACTACTTTTGTGCTTCGGCAAAACAGCACAACAGTAGCGCCCTCCAGTGGAAGCTTAGTCTCAGTGTCACGGTGGATGCATGGAAACCTGAATGAAATTGAATGTCTCAAAATCTTTCATTCAGTCATTATCCTCCAGTATACAGCAAGGCAGCATCTCATGGCCAAAAGCACCTAAGCAAACAGTTTAAATACCACTGGAGTATTTTGTTTTTCTGAACACTAAACTTTCAAAACTGAAAGTATTTTTTTTTATGGAAAACCTGATAAAACTGCACAGACACAATGTTTTCAGTTAAATCATATTTGAATATGAAAGGCAAACAGGTTAAATTTTGTTATTGCTATTAACCAATCCCATAGACCACAACTGACAATTACTTTATCCTATTAAAAAGTGTTCTCTGTGCCTGAACAAACCACCATGGCCATGTTCATTAAAACGAAAGGATATGTTCCCACTGTGCAACAGTGTGGTCCAATTATGTGTCTAATAGTTTTCTGAGGACCATGGGCTTCTATGGCACAGAGACATTAGCTACATCAGGCTGTCACTACACAAACAATACTCATTAGTGGTTTAAATTAATTTAAACCACCTAAGTTTTGGTGTCTTGAGGAAAATTGCAAACCAACTTAACACTGCTAATTGTACTGTATTGTACGTTTGTGTCTGTTTTTTTTTAAAATTATTATTCTTTATGTATTAAAATGTAAAATACACTGAGATTACCCTGCAAACTGACTTGTCATGGCAGCAGAAATACAGGTGTTACTAATTATATTAAAAATGGCTGTTTCGTTTATCCTGCTGTGACATGTCAAACTGTATGCAGTGTAAAGGGTATATTAGCTGTCAGCTTGCAGGTCAAAGATGAGTCTTTAATGACATATTAAACAAGCAGTTTGTCTTGTTCACGTTGATATAACTGGACAATATCAAAAACAGCAGGACGTTATGTGGATGAAGGAAAGCGTTTCCGTTTTAGGCTGAGATCTTGTTTGCTTATGTAATATCACTACTTATCTTCAGTTCAAAGAGTTTAGTCTTGTTGGTCGATCGTGAGAAACAAAGTGTTCCTCTAACGTTGCGATGTCAACTACTGAGCTAAATTAGCTTACGTTTTTAGGACAGCCTCTGTGTATTTAGCCAGCTAGAACATCCACTCGGTCCTTTTTTTTTTTTTTTTTTTTTTGCCAGTCACGAACAATGGCTTTGACTCTGCACTATTTATCCCACCAAGGATGTTACACTGTACAAATTATGTTAAGATATTTTACCAATAATCGGCGGTTAAAGCCGGCTATTCTGATCCGTTTAATCGACAATCGACCCAAGGAAAACCAAACGATCCCAGAGCGACGTCATGCAGCGACACAGCGACTCAAAAGACCAATTAATTTTAAGATGGAAAAATATTACTTCATTAATACAGTTATTTAGAATGTGGCTGAGCAAATATACACCATGTGCGTAGGCGTGAAATCGAGTCATGAGGCGCATTCAGAATTATAACAAACTCTGGAACTGGGAAAGCTGAATAAACGTTTTAATTTACGTCCACTTTAAGCAAAGTCACATTCAACTTTTGTACAGGTAAAACCAAGTCTAAAAACATCCGATAATTTGAATTAATCATAACAAAGACCACCAAACATAAAGAATGTACCTGAAACAGAGAGCCTACGCCTACAGGATTTGAGAGCTGAACTGTCCTGGGAACTTTTTTTTTCTTTGTCAAACGAGAACCTTTAAAAAGTTTCCTCATTAATTGCAACCACAGAGTATATTGATTATATTTTATGATGCAGCTCAGGATCGGTCCACCGCTCCACATTACAAAGACCCAGAGGTCTGAGTTGTGGCCTGTAGGCGGCGACACAGAGTCCCATTTCTGTAAAAACAACATCTCACCTTCTTTCTTTAGTCCAAGTGCGGGAGCACGTTTGAGTGACCATGGAGTGCGTTTGCTGTCATGTAGTTCAGCGTTAACACGGCGTGAATAGTAGGAGAGGGGGACTTTCGTGTGGATACGAGGAGCCACAGTCGAGCCATGGCTGCACGGGAGGAAGGAGAGGTTTTGCACAGTAAAATAAGGCACCACGACGGAGCTGGAAGTGTAAACAGCTCAGAGGGCTTTAGGAACGGCTATGTGAAGAGCTGCGTCACCCCCCTTAAACAGGACCATCACAGGGGATTTTTGTTTAACGTGTGCAGGTTTTGCAACGAAGACATTCTTAATTCAAAATTGTTAAAGGTCTCTGCCCTCTACGTCGGCGCGTTTGTAATTTTCGCGGTTTCTTTTCTCATTTCTAGGAGCTTGCAAAGTGACTCGCTTTGGGATTTGCGGACTTTTTTGTGGGGCTTCTCCCAGTCCATCAGTCCTTTATTCAGCATAGGATGTGCTTTCTTCTTTCTGACGTTTTACCTGAGGAGGAAAAAGAAGGAGAGCAGTAAATGTTGGCTCGTGTCACTGCCAGCGTCGTGTTACCTCGGGGATTTTTTGGTTTTGCGGTTTTTGCAATGGGGAGAGGACCAACACCAGATGCAAATGGTGGGCAGGTTGTTATTCGTGCTGGGATGTGTGGGTCTGCTCACACTGATCCCCAGTCTCAAACTCAAACACAGTGTTATTATACTGGTTTTTGCCAGCGTTGTGTGGCTTGTTTCTTTCACAAGTTTGAGCGGTCTGCCCGCACTGCTCAGACCGCTCTTCGCCTGCTTTGCGGGGGTTTCTGGCTCCCTGTTGGGGCTCTGTTTTGACCGTTACTACCCGTCGAGGGAAGCACCGAGTGGGATTTCCAGCGCGGAGGAAAAGGTCCCTGTGATCAGACCTAGGAGAAGGTCCAGCTGTGTTTCACTGGGGGAAACGTCGACCAGCTATTATGGCAGTTGTAAAATGCCTCGCAGACCCTCGTTACCCTGCATATCCAGAGAACAGGTAGGTCCCCCCCCTCACGTCTGTTATTATAGTTGCAGAAGTAGGCCCACTGATCATCCACGGCTACCCCGAGTACACATGTGCATCAGAAAAGGAAAAACACCCAGTCTCAGGACATGAAATGGCACAAATAACTGACCTACAGAAAAAAAAAAAACCTCACAGAACATGCTGTTTCATCAAATTATCAGCCAGAGTTTAGATATGCAAAAACAAATGATTTGTAGTTAAGGAAAACACTTACGATAAAAGAAGACATTGTATTGTGAATGACTTAACTCGGCCAATACAGACTATTCCAGGTAGCAGGCAGTGTTATTATTTAGGCCTACCTGTGTTAAGCAAGGGCTTTGTCCAAATTAACTTTTTATTTTTATTTATTTATTTTGAAATTTCAGCCAGTTATTTAAATAACTGTGTTTTAAAGCCCATAAATACTTATAATGAAATGTCAGCATTCACAATGCTATTGCATGTAGTCCACTTTCCTACAACACTTCTTGCCATCACTAATATTTATCTCTGTTTGTTGGGAATATATCAATTTAAAAGTTTATATATCAGATAATCAATGATACACATGGAACACATCAGAACAACAGCAAAACAAGCAGCAAACCAAGTGATGGGGCCTACAGTCCCATATGACTGTAGCAGTCAACAAAACAAAATGATGGTGAGCACACGCAGGGATTATTCAGTGTCCACATTCAGTGTCTGTTTCTTTCTCTTTTTGTTTGCTTGTGTGCACAAGCCTGAAGAAACTGTGCAAAAGCAGTCTATTTACATACAGTAGCTAACACGTACACCGCAAAGCAATGCTCCTTTGTATTTTGCATGAGTTTTGTAAACCAATACACCTATATCGAGTGATATGCCATGCCAAATGAGGACTGTCATGTTGCTGTGGACAAGAAGAAAAAAAAAAAAAAGCTGATGCAAGCCGTTGCCTTAATTTGTGTGTTGACAAACAACAACATTATTGTTAGTATTGTTTTACACAATATCTTTAAAAACAAAAGGTGCAGTTCTTCAGTGGGTGCCTGGCCATCAGCTCACACACATTGTTTTTGGCGTCCTTCAGGCTTAGTTAGAAATGATAAGAGAACTAAAAATGTGTTTCCAGTTTGTCTCAGATGTCCTATTTCCAGCAGTTGTTTTCCACTTCATTGTGTTTTAGGCTGTTAGCAGATTAGCAGTCACATTGAGTTAGGCCCTAAACACTGCATGGAAACTGAAACAGAAAAAACAGGTTGGATCATTCAAGAATCTGTATGAATATGACCACAGACTTAAAGGACCTTTTTTGACTTCTACACCTTTTCTCCTTTTGTTTGATCCAATAAGGTAAATTAGAAACATTAGATCCCAGAATGTGCTTTATATGTCAATTGGGAGTTTATACGTAACAAAAGAATTTCCCTACAGGGATCAATAAAGTTTTTCTGATTCTGAACATTAGCGAGAAGTAAACAATGATATATGGAGGCTGTAATATCTTTTTTTTTTTTTTTTTTTGTAAAGTAAGTGTTGTGATGGAGGCCTCAGCTCCAACATTGACCAACCTTTTCATTTGGAAAAGAAAGATAATGTCTGGTGTATTTGAAACCACAGACTTGACTTTTAACTAAAATGTGTTACTTCAACATGATCTGCAGAAAATGTGTTTATTACACAAAGAAAAACATTGTATGTGAGGATAATTTCTAATAAGAGTATTCCCATTATGCATTTTTATTTGACTCTTACATCTGCTGTAGTTAGTTACTTGACTTACAAAATAAAATGTATGTACGTGTTGACATGTTCAGGGTCTGGGGCTTCAAGACTTGAATCTGACAAATGTCTTGAATAAAACTGAATTTCTCAGCATTTATGTTCCAAAATTAGCTTTTCAGTTTCTTTGTAGGTAGGTAAATACAACACATGGGACTTTAAAACACATCATCATTTTCAGTTGGAAAGCCGAAGCAGGACATTGTTTTTGTTTTTGATTCAACAAACCATGTGTTTTTTAATTGCTACATTAATTGTCTGGTTCAGCTACCCAATTATTTTCGTGTCCCACATCCCCAAACAGATTGTTAAACCTCTTTTATACTGTGTAAAACTGCAGAAATCCAAATTGTAGACAGTAATGTCTGAATAGAACAACAAAAACATGTGCGAAAGTGGCGGATAAGATGTTACTGATTGTGTGTCGTCATGCCATCCTATCAGCTAAATATCTGACATGCATCATAAAACATATTGAGTAAAAAGATAACCGGAATTTGCAGCCCATAGTTATCGCATAGTTATCTCCATCATCACACTGTCCTTAAAAACATATTTGGCAGCCTCTCAGAAAACTTTTATGTCAAAGTCAAGTTTTTCTTGGTGAGTAAAAGCTTAAATACACTCCATAATATAATAATGTTTGTTTGGATTTTGTCTGTCAGGTGACTTTAAGTTTGAATTGTCTGTTAGTTATGAATTTTTGGGATGAGTGTGTCTGTCTGTAGGTGTCAGCCCTACGATGCAGCTTACTGGCAACCTGTCTGGTGTATTATGCCCACTGCATGCTGGGATAGATCTTACTCATGGGGACAGTATAATATCCTGCAATATTGACTGTGTAGCACATACTGTAGACAAACGCCGCTGCAGATGGTCTTGTTTCTTTAAAAAAGCCCCCCCCATTAGTAGCTAAAATTTTTAGCTACTAATTGCACAAAGCTTTTCCTTTTCTGGGTTTGATAATCAGGAATGTAGTTGGTGAGGTACTGTAAACTGAGCATTAGAAATAATCTTTTTGTAAAGTAACTTCTCTGCGTGTTAATGATTATTTTTATACAAAAACCGCCAGTTTCTGCGTCAGAGACGGGCACAAAGAGGCACAAAGGAAGACTTGGAAAGGAGTCACGCAGGGTTCACTGCTGATGTCACACATTTTGCGCACAACACAGTCAAACCCCCCCCCCCCCCCTCTTCCTTTTCTTCTGACTGACAGGGTCACTGGTTTTCAGTTGAAAAGAGAGGGGGGTTGTTTTTTTTGTTCACAGCAACACGTGGTTTCATATACTGTAAGTTCATCATCACCATGGAGAAATGGTTGTACAGACTTTTAGCATCATGTAGATGAAAGGCAGGATGTTTTGGTTTGGAAAACAGACACCAATGTGTGAACTAAATCTTAAAGCTAAGTAAACTAGAGGAAGAAAACAAATCTTCATCCTCAGATGCTTTTCTGCTTTCAAATCAACTGTCAAGTGCTTGTTAAAATCGTATAAAAGAACATCCTAAAAAGAGATAATGTCAACAGCTTTTACCAACATTCTTCATTTGTGTGGATAATATGTTTTACTGTAGGTAACTACAGAGACAGGTGCTTTTGCTGGATGCTGTATAATAGATAAAACTCACTGAAGAAAAGAACCTAACCAAGAGTTAAACTCGCGACCAACAAACTTTAAAAATGGATAATGATGTAAACACAGCTTTCCTTTTTGTCTGTGGTAAATGCCCATGGTAGAACTACAGCAATACACTCTGAGGTGTCCTACTTAAAATCCACTTCATCTATTCACTTATATATCATTACACTTACTGCGTATTAAATTAAAAGACGTTTGCAGTAATGACTACATCAAACCCATCCAAGGCTTTTTTTTTTTTTTTTTTATAATTGTCAGCTGGAAATAAGCAGAATTGAGACTCGACCATGTGCTGTGTTGAGGTTGTGAGCTCTATCAGCTGCTACAGAACAATTAGCAAGACACGTTCATCTTTCTGTAATTTCTTTTTTCCCATTGTGATGATTTTTTTAGGATTTAATATCCATGTTTGAACCATCTGGGTGTATTTGTCATAAACACGACCCTGTTTATGTGGAGGGAGAGATTTGTGCCACCGGACACCTGAGGTTGTCTATGTCCGGTGCTTGTACGGTCAGAATTTTGATATTTAAAATATTTGGCTTGTTTCTTTATGTTAGGCTTGTCACATGTCATGTATATGAAGGATTAAAGAGCTTCATCAGAACAAGTAAGAAGCTGTAATACCTGAGCTGTAATACTTGCACCTAAAAATACAGAAACGTCAGAAAATAGTTTGTAGCTTCTGTCCCAGTTTTTCTAGTTTGTAAAAACATTCTGAGTTCAAAATGAGGACATGAGTATGAACAATTTTTTTTTCCTGAACATTCAAGGTTTGAGATGTTTTGTCACAACTATTTCTTCACCCACCAGAAGTAACTGCTGACAGAAGCCTGAGCCACCTAAAGGTAGTATGTTGTATTACGACACCAGAAGTTAATTAAAAGTTATTCATTGTGTATTATTAAAGGGTGCAGTGTGTAGGCAATGCCATAAACTAAAACATAACTGATGTTTAGACAGAGACTACTACTTTTGTTGTTGTTAAACTACACTGAGGGGTTTTTGCCACTAGTGGTGCTGTAGAGCAGTGCTTTGTTGAGCAGGTTTTTGTATTGTTCAGTCCTTTGTGTTTATGTTTTTAGGTCATTCCTAGTTGGTAGCTTGGCCTCCATGTCAAACTCACATAAAAATTATGTTTACTTGCAGACTTTTCTGGCCATGGTTTCAAAATAAAAGTGAAAAAGGGGTGATTTTTGACATTCCCTAGATTAACCCACTTCTGCGTGTTAACAGTTAGAGGTGGTAATGTGTCCTAAGAGGCAGCTGTGAGCCAGTGAATTAGGAAGATGAGACCGCAAGCAGAAATGTCACTCTTTACATTTATTTTATAAGGTAGGAAGAGTATCTGAGTATTTGCTGAGACTTTAATAATATGCACACAACATTTTAGTGAGGATCAGTGGATGGAAACACAACTGTATTTGTTTAGAAGGGAGCACCGTCGGTGTTCATTTTACAAGTATGCAAGACGGATGCAAAAGCTCATATAAATTTAGTGAAGGCATTGAATTCAAAACCTAATTGTGACAGTTCTTTCTAAAAGTAAATGACTGAAGTCATACAGAGTTTAAAAGGGACTTGACATTCTCTGGTACTGACTAGCACATATTTTGATCGACCAAGAAAATCAATTTTTTTTTCTTCAGGCCATCATATCTTCTGTAGCCACCTGTATAAAGCCAAAGACCACAAGCTTTTCAAGGGTTAAATTTTGAAAGGCTGAGCGTACAAATGCGTGTTACATGTTACAACGAATACAGCTCCATAGATCACATGTGAGTTTAGGATGCCTAATTAACATTCAGCTGTCTGATGGCACAAATTTCAACCGACAGTAGTCTGTACACAGATTCAACACAATGATTCAGAGTAGCATACTGTACCAGTCAAGCAAATATTACTTACTACTCTTGTGTTTTGGTTGTTGTTATTTTTGTTTGGTTTTTATTAGTACAAGCTTTATGAAATTATTCTTGACTGTAGGTTGGTTTAACGGTGGGTCATGGAGTAATATTTTCTTTGAAACTGCTTTAAAGCATCTTTAGTCAGCTTCAGCTTTGATGAAAACTTTATAAAACTGTACCATGCCATATGAATAAACCATACATTAACTATCTGTTTGTGATCTTAAAGCAAGAACCAATCAAAACAAGAAGAATCAGTGCTTAGGATTTACAGATTTACTCGTTTTCATGCCAAGTTATTGTCACATTGTGAGTCAAACGACGGCTTTATTGCTTTAAGTTTTCTTTGGCTGTACGCAATTTTGTGTTACAGTACGGTGACAGTTTTTAACGGAGCACATCTTTTTATTGTATGTGTGAAGGGTTGGCGCCATTTTAGTCTTAACTATTAAACACAATAGGGTGCACGTAAGAACATTTTCCTACTTAATTCTACGAATGTTCCAAGTTGGATTCACCAGCCTCTGTTAACTGTACAAACCTGTTGTAGATTGCTGCTCTCAGAATGATGAATACCACCTGTTCGTGAGCAGGTGCGCATTTGTGAAGTTTGATCATTTATCGCCATATAAAGCTGCCTGTTCCGCTTTGTTTCCGGGAAAGGTTCATTCACATGAATGTTGTACGAGAGTAAAAAGAAGAATTTCACATCAGAGAGGTGCTGGTCAGTGACAGAAACAAAGAGTGAATGGTTTATATGAAGTTAGATTCATTGTCGGTAGCAACAGAAGATGATGGTGGACAGAGACATGAAACGTACATAAAAACCGTGAGGCAGCGAGAGGAGTAACAGCGTTTTCCAACTTTAACTACTGAAAAGTATGAGCTACTCTGACAAAATATGCCAATAAAAATACTAAAAGCTGAAAAAAAAAACCTAAACAAGTTGGCAAGCCATGATGATGATAAAGATATGGTGATCAGAATTGTATTCATTTTGTTTTAAATATTTTTGTATTAAATCCATTTTGGCATCATATTTAACCCAAGATTTATTCAGATGAAACCACTATAATTCTTAAGTCAAAGGCGTGTGTTCTCCCCCTGTGAAGAGAAGCGGTCTGTCTGTACATGACTCGTACTCCAGGTGTGGATCACTTGTGAATTTTGTTCGTACCGAAAAAAAGAAATTCTGAGAACGAGGACATTGGTGAATGTCACTGCTTCTCTTAAATCACTCATCTGTGGCACTTAAGAAGTAATCAGTTCATACTAACGGTTCCTTGTGTGAGGTTGAGACTTCTCATTTAGAGAGCATGAAGCAGATCAAAGGTTTCTGTCTCTGTAAAAGTGCACGCATGGCCAAACTTACACATGGAGACAAACTCCAGTACCAAACTCTAAACACAGCCTTTTTATGCAGCAGTTGGAGATAGAATTGTCTCATTTAGCATGTTCCTGTTTCAGTTAATGTGAAATTTTCCTCTGATAATTTCAAGTCTGTTTTTTTGTGTTTTGCCACAGTAATTCAAAACCTCTTGCACAACCAAAGCTTTATGGATTGACTGCAAGTGCCAGGGGTCAGGTTCACTGAATCCTAGATTTATTGCATTAACTGTGTCACTCTGTTAAGTTCTTCTTCAGTAGAAAACCGGAATATGTCAGTGAATCATGTAGTTGTGAAACGGTGAAGGAGCCCTGTAAAACTCTGCGTTGCAAGATTAGTCTTGCACTTTGAGACTGTCCAGTAACAAACAAGGGTCAAGTGAGAAATATGTTTTACAAATATTCTGCTTCATATTTTGGTTGTGGGTCTTTAGAGTTGTTTATTTCGCATGACTGTTTTCCCTAAACTGTGATTTTTATTGTCCAACCTGAATTGTAACCTGTTCTTCCTCAGAATTATGTCAGCATGTGTCTCTGAGACCCAGTTAGTTTTCTGAGATAAAGAGAATGAATATATTTTTAAAGTCGGATTATTTTATTTGGGCTTTCATGGCAGAAATCTGAAAGCTTTACTTCATGCGTAAGACGTAAGGGGCAGTGCTGGCAGTGAATCCAGGGAGAAGGTCCTCGTTTTGTGTGGTTACCACTCCACGGGGGCAGACAGGGGTAAATAATACACTTAAGTAACCCCCCCATCCAGACAAGAAGAGAGAAGCAGGCTGCAGAGAGAAAGGTTGGAAGGGAGAGCAGTGAAAACGCAGAGCAGCTCTCAGCTGTCACGTTCGCTTGCTGTAAAGCCATGTGGAATGATATAACATTGACGTCACAACCCAGTGACGTACCACAGGGTGATTGCAAAGAAGGGGGAAAAAATGCCAAGTCTTATTAATCGCCCTGTAGAATATTGTGTCTGCCTCTAGCAGTGATGAGAAAGGGAAAAATTGTACGTCTTCTGCAATAGAAAGAGTGTGTTTGGGTGGGAAAAGGTGCCATGGAGAATTGTACTATTTAATCTAGAAAATCTGACAAAGCCACAGACTTTTTTATTTATTTTTTGTACATTATTTTGTATTGCAAAATAATACCTTTTTCTGTTTTATAATTTGAAATTTTATGTTGAAGGTAGACAGCATTTTAAGGCTGACACTATCAGCACAGTGCTAGAAGTGTATTGAACTAGTTATGTAATGTTTACTTTGATTAAACAAATCCTCCCTCATCAGTATTATAGTAGTACACAGACAAAGTAATTAGTGTAAAATCTAATAGTAGATTTGTGCTTTAAAATCTAAGAAGATTTGTGGTTTATCATAATATTATAGTCAATTTTCATCCTATACGTAAAGAGGTATATTATAATAATGTGTTGTGATTTTTTTCTAGTGGTTTAATGAGATCAAATCATGACCAAATTAAATCGTACCTTATGTGCTGTTTGTTCTCAGCCTCTTTATCTGATTTGTCTGTGGGAATGAAAGCCTCTATGCATTTAGTCAAACTGTCTGCTTGCTCTTTTGCCTTGGTTCACTTTTATCTAAACCACTGTCTGAACAACGTGTGTTATATTCAAGACGAGTTATGTGTGTGTGTGTGTGCGCAGTGGATTTTTATTCATTTTCCAGTATACTGTAAATCCTCCACATGCTATTTATGGCACCTCTTTCAATCTGATATAAAAATCTGAAGTACGTCCATCTTGTTTTAAACAATTAAATGTATAAAGGATAATGAAATGAAACCTTATTGGACATTCTGGGCCACTCTGGGTCTCTTACATGCTCAGGATGCGTCATGAACGCTTAAGAGAGCACCACAATCTAATTTTACATTGCTGCTCATATTTTTTTTTTTTTTTTGGCTTACTGAAAAAAATAATAAAGATAACTAAAACAACTTTTTGAGCTCAACAGAATTTTTTGTTCTTTGTGTGCTCATTTTATGTAACTTTAGTTGGAATTGGACTGTAACGTCTAAGGACTGTGCTGACAGAGGAAAAAGTACATTGCCTTTAAAAAAAAAAAGGCAGTTAAATGTGTAATGTTATCTAATGGTGTGAACACATTTTGTCATTCCATGTGATAGTAAGTATAAAGTCTTATGTAGTGTGCACAGTTTCACTTATAATACAAGTATTGATCTTGTAGGACTTATTTTTGCATTTTTAAATTAAAATGGACAAATGTCCATCTTGAGTGAAAGTGCTGTTCATGTGACATTGAGCTGATTATTATGATATAATTCTATTTGATGAAATGTAATCTAAGCTCAGCTGTTGTTTAATTGAAGGAGAATGACGTGTGACGTTAAGCTCAGTGTTTAGGAGCTTGTGTAACAGTTGCGATATCAAGACCAAGATGTCCTAATTCATTGCTTAGCAACTCCCTATCGATGCCACAGGTAGCTTTGATGGTAAGGTAAACATTTTGTGAATGCCAAATCAAGAGCTGAATCAGCATATATGAATGTTGCCTATAAGTGTAATGGAGCTTTTTTTTCAGATGTTTTTTCTTGAAATATACATAATAATTGGATTATTATGGGAATTGTACTATTCAAAATGTGGCTTGTTGTTATTGGATCCAGATGGCCTGCTGTGACAGCCTCCGTGAATTTTACTCTCATCCCACTTCCTTTAATGTCAGAACTAGTTTGCATAGCTGCTTTTAATTTTTCATCGGCAGCAGCAGGACCAGTAGAAAGGGTTAAGCTGAGCGAGGTGCTGTGTGTTTGGCTGACTGCAGAGTGAAACAGGATGCAGCGACTGCATTGTCAGCCTGCTGGTGTGAGTGCAAACAGATGAGGAAATGCTGGAGCGGGTACTCCAAAACTAGGGTTACCCTGGAAACGGTTTGCGTCATGATCACCAGCAATTAGCTTGCAGCTCTTTAGTTTTCATGATAGGTCTACCAGAGCTTAGCCTAATGACTCTGGTGTCTGAAGAGTCACCATCAAAAGAGGACGGTTTTGTTTTGCTTCTTCCTTTAACATTTTGTTTATGAAATGGTCCATAAGTTACAATTATTTTAGGTCAGAGCTACGGGTTTGGCTTTTTTGATGCTCTGTTTTGAACTGCCTATAAAGAGCTGTGCAGCGTGACCTCTCCTTCTTATTTTTCTCTAATGAGCCTTGATGTGATGTCCTGACCTCGTCTATCTGCTTGGATTATCATCTGTACAAAGCTTATTTGTGGCTGAGTTTGTGTATTGTTGAGGCCCAGAATGTTGGACTGGGAAGGGGGGGGTGGGGTTGGGGGGGGGGGGCTCCCGAACCACTGCCATCAACTAAGTTTGGGCTAATTAGACCTTTTTTTGTTCCCCCTGCAACTGTTGTGTCAGCTTCCCATACTTAGAATGTTTTCACTACATGAAAAATTGGCAAATGTGAAGTGGCTAGATAAGATAAGTAATGACAAAATGTTCCCCCCAAGCCGCTGGCTCTGTTTGCAACACAATCATGCTTTTTAGTTGGAGGAGACAGTGGCGATTTTCTGCACAGCTCGTCGCAAAGGATTTTGATCACACCACAAGGTTCCCAACAATGCAAACATTACAGGTGGCTTAGCTTTTAAGTTCAGGATGAGGTTGTTGAACCTTGCATGTGTTGACTGTTTGTTCAGTCCAGTGACAGAGTGAGAGTAGAGGCAGAGAGCATGGTTAGGTTTGGTCAAGGGGTGGTATGATTAAATTAGACCGCTTTGACATAGCTGGTGGGAGCCCTTAGTTAAATAGCTGCTGTGGGAAGTTAAGCATAATGGAGAAATAGAGGTGAGGGGATGTAGTAAATTTTTTTTTTTTAATTTAAATGAGTGCATACCATAGGTTTTATTGACTGCTAATAGTCTCCAGATGACTTCATTGATATAACATCACCTTTTCCGTCAATATTCTCAAGGCTTTAGGTGATGATCTGAAGGGATGGTCAGACAAGAGTGATTTCAGCTTTTTGTGGAACTGAGAATGATCACAGATATCATTCTTGCATCGCATTCTCACTGAAATTTTACACAGCAATCCCACCGCAAATTTTTTACTCACTTTGTTCCCCTACTTTTCTTTCCCTCATTTTGTTCTCTCTATCTCTGTTTCTCATTTTCTCTGAATTTCTTTCTGTCTTTCTCTGTGCGCCTCTTTTGAAAACGGTGTCAGCACTGCTGCTTTTACACCAAAAGGCTGTTGCTAAGTGACGGTTGACGTCAGCCGCAGCTACAGAGGAGGGCTTGTGTGTGTTTAGCAGCTGAGGGCAGATCCCACTGAAAAGGGCAAAACTGTGAAGCGCTATTAGTCACTGCAATGAAAACCCTAACTTCAACCAACAGGATCGCCATTTCCAATAACTGTGCACAATCTATTCTTAGTGACTTATTGTAAAAGTAAATCTTTCAAAACAGAATGATGAGACACAATTTTTTTTTTTTTTTTTTTTTTTGAGAAACTGCACCCGGCCAATCCCCACCCCCTTTTCTTCACTTTTTCTTTAGTGTGTCGCTGTCTCACTTTAACCCCTGTCCGCCCCTCCCCCCACACGTAAGCACACACACACACACACACACAGGCTCAAATGCCAAACACCCCCCCCCCCTTTCACATAATGTAAGTGAGATTTTGTAAATAGATTTTGTGCCTCACGAAGGTCTCTGACTCTGAGTTTCAGTGTGATATCTCCCCCATCCGGCCAAGGTTGCTCTTGATCTGCTCACCATTGTTCTGTGTAATCAATTCCCGGGGACCTGTATCATCCTCTCCCTCCCCGCCACTACACCCCCACCCCTTGTTCCCCCTTGCCTTTCTCTCTCCTGTGGCCGCACACGAAATTTGGCCTGTTAGAGTGGACCAAAAAAAAAAAAAAGCTCACCAACATTACAGGTAAAAATAATGGTGGACTTCTGTTCACCTCTCATGAGCAGTTAAACTGTTATTAGTTACTCTTTTGTAAGAATTTAGTACATTTCTGTTGCAGTGTGACACTTGTTTTGTCTGCATCAAAGCTACAGTACTGAACCAGAAGAATGTGCTTGTGCTTCCTCGACACGCTCGAGACAGTACTCTTGTTTTTTATGTGAGAAAAGTTAGAGAGCCACGGCACAGTAATTCACCAGTCCATATACAGCAGAGGACATGGCATGTCTGTTGCATCTGTGATGTAAATTATTATGGTTGATACAGGCTGCTGCTGGAGATAAACCAGCACCAGTGGAAACTGGGGGGTCTATGGGCAGAGATAGGTTTTTGCAGCAGTCATATGGGGCTCACTGATGGCAGAATGAGTGAGTGGA
This sequence comes from Toxotes lorentzi, assembly GCA_037833715.1. Lineage (NCBI taxonomy): Eukaryota > Metazoa > Chordata > Actinopteri > Toxotidae > Toxotes > Toxotes lorentzi. Next base: position 17,569,626 of record JBBMJY010000001.1, read on the forward strand.
GAGCACAAGGTTTAATCGCACACCCCTCTGCAGCTTATGCACACTGTGCTGTTCAGATACAGTCTGAGCTGTGGCCCGCCCCAAACTGTCATTGCTCCCTGTGAAGGCCTTGCAATGACGTGCCCATAAGAATTTTTGAAGAGTGATATTCAGGGATCAAGGCCCAGATCGGCAGTGGTTTTTAGAGGCCAAAGAGACTTTCCTTTGAGCACAAGACCAGTTCACCCTAGTGAATCTGTGGGAAACATCATTTAGCAAGACACTGAATCCCTCTCACCTTCATGGTCACACCTGACACTGTGGAGTTAAGCAATGCAAAGATATTTTTTTTATGAAGAGACACCATATTATTGTATTTATATACTATTAAAGCTTTGAAAAGTTGTGTCTTACTTGTATTGACATACACGGCAATGCATTGGATTGCCTGCTGCCGTGTGACCCTCCTTTGTCCTTATCTGTCCTGACCCTGTATCAAAGGATCAACTGGATCAACAGTGGACTTGATGCCACATATCAACAGCAGGCACCCTGGCATGGCACCATAGACACGGGGCAGGAGGCGCTGAGTGCTTAGCTGCAGACAGCAGTAGTTGGCTGGGGGAAGGTGTAGATTAAAGATAGCAGTTTAGTTTTTTTTTTTTTTGTAGTTATCATATAGAATATTGCATGTTACTGTTTCTAAGTGATATAAAAATGGTGATACATCCGGTTTGGTTGGTTTGTTCAAAATGATGCACAATATATGCATTTTTTTAAGGCTAGTTAGTTTACTGCTACTTTTCTTTCTCCTTTTGTTTTGGTCTTTTTCAGTGGCAAGAGCTACAAGCCATGTGTTGACAAGAGGCTGAGAATAGTGATGCTACTGAGCCTCCCACAGATTTACTAAAGGCTAGCTAAATCAGCATCGTCATGCTCAATGCATGGTCGTTTTTTCCAGCAATCTTTCTCTTCAACATTGTCCTTAGTATTCTTAAAAAAAAAAAAAACACACACAAGCTGGGCTTCTTTGCTATGATGACATTAGATAACATTCAACAAATAAAAAAAATATTTCATGCTCACATAGAAAGTGCCGTTTACTTTACACTTGCAGCTTCCCTGTATAGTGAAAAAGCTCTTGCCTGCAGACACAGCCACGATAGGGAACAGAGACCAATTCATCACACTCTGCTCGAAAGACACATTCATAATCATCGTACCTGTGAAGAAGAAGAGCTTGATATGACACACCAGATCTGGCATGGCGTAAAGCATCAATATGGCAACTAATCATCTTTAAGTGCTTGTTGAAGCAAAGATTGATAAAGCTAAAAAAATAAAAATAAAAAAATAACTGAGAAGCCCTACCAAAGGCTAAAAGTATCATAGAGATAGTTTAAGTGTAGATAATTTATCCAGTTTTTGGCACATTAATACTCTGTCCGTGCAGATAATACATTGAAGTGAACTGTCATGGAGCAACACAGCATGAGTGAAAGAAACAAGCTAAAGGTCACATTCAGGTAACACTACACCAAAACAAACCAAATATTTTGTGGTTGGAGTTGATATTGTATGTCACAATGTTTCATGACAACAACCTGCGGTGATGAAAATACTTTCGCTTTTCTTTTTTTTTTTTTTTTCCTAAGTAATAGATTTAAAGAAGGCCTTAAAAAATAAATAATCGTGTTAAATATTTTCTGTGATGTGCACAAATGGATGCCATGATGCCATGTGTGTCTTGAGGATCATAATTTCTGCCTTTAATCTAAACAAATTTACTGGCTCTCTCTTTTGTGCTGATATTTGTATAGAAGTCCTGCACTTTTCTAAACTTTATTTATGACTTGGGGGTGCTCTTTTACAGAAGTGTCATAGTGTCTTAATACCTAGAAATTTAATCTTCCGTTCCATTCTGTACATGTTGGACTCACCTTTGCTCTCCTTAACTCTGTTTAGTAAACCTACCTGAGGTTTGACTCTTCTGACTGTCAGCCAGTGTTCCAGTATTTATGCCATGTGGTATCTGTCTCAGGTGATGCAGGCAGAGCTTGCTGAGCTCTGAGTTTATACTCACGCTGATCTCTGGTGGTTCCAGCATTTATGTTGTGACCCACACTCTGTCAGCGCTGCCTGCTGAGTCTGCTTGTTCCTAAGGCGGGATATTGAGGAGAAAGTAAGTGAAGACCCCAGTCACTCTAAAAGCCACCTTTCCTGCCCGGTGACTCTGTGTTTTATAAACTACAAACTGCATGATGCATTTGGAAGGAAGTGTAGATTTGTCACTTTAACAGAACAACAAACATATTAGTCTGTTAGCTGCAGCTGCAGGTGCATATTAGTCTACTGCTTTACAGTCTTCATTTGTTGCATTTGTTTTTATAAGCCATCTGATTCTTTTTGCTTTGTTTAATGGACAGTGCTTGCTCAGAGATTTATGTTGGCTGAATGCATCAATAGCCGAGGATAAGGATCTACAAATAATTTAGATATCCTGTGCTGAGTTGTTATAGGAGCAGGAGAAATAGGAGTCATGTGACTGATGTATCCTGTGATGAAGGTCACCCCCCACCCCCAACATGCTTTTGTGCTAAATGGCAGACATATCTGTTTTAAATTCAAATATTGTTGATGCAGTCATTTTTAAAGGCAGGAAGGAAAGTGTGTTTCTTTGTGGCGGAGCAATGGCGAACTTTTTGCTTGAGCTTACAGTATTGTTGCTGCTTGTCGTCAGTGGTTGTGGATATAACTTGTTAATGTGCGTCTATTTTCCCTGATCTTAAATTATAAACCGTTTTATACAGATGTACATCATAATTTCACGAAATTCACTTCTTGCCCTGGACACATGTTTTGTTCAGTCATTCTTGAACTCAGCTGATCTTCCTCACTTCTGTCCTTTGATTCATAAAACCTGTGGGCTCGCTCCCTTAGTCTCTTTCCCTCTTTTCTCTATTGCTTCAACGGCAGGTTCTCTGTGTTCGTCACTGAGAGCAATACTGGCCTCATGGCAGGATGACAGTCTTACTTCATTATGTGTGTGCGAAACACCAGGGACTCCACAATGTGAAATACCGACACACCCCACCCCTGTACCAAGCCAGGGTGGATTATTCTCATGAAACATCAACTTATTGCTCTTGGAAATTGCAATAAAAGACATTTTGTGGCCTCATACCACTGTGGGCTTTAGTCCCTGACCTGTTATAGTGCTGCAAAAAAGTGTGCCCACACAGAAGGTGTTGTAGAAAGTTGTCCATTGTCTGGCCATACCATGGGAAGTGGATCGTTACACACTCGTGGGTAATTGCCTCAGACTGAAAAAACCATCTGTGCTGAATAAAATGACAGAAGGGTCAGTAGGGTCTTGGACATTTTATCATTCAGAAATATCAAGAATAACCAAAAATGAATAAAATGTTTAGTAAGACGACACCCAAAAACAAAAATTGGACTTAAACTTTATGATTTGTTAGCATGCAGGCTGCACTAACATCAGCGACGGCTAAGCTGTTACTCACAGTTTTCAGGTGATTTGCCAAACTTGTTGGAGATTTCCTAGTTTCCTTTGGCACTTGACTTTTCGGGGGCCGTCTTCACAAATTGGCAAGTGATTCAAGGCTCGTGACTTTTTCGCCCTCTTGGTGGCATGGTTGTAACTTGAAAGCCTGTCACATGGTCCTGAGTGACTGTCCCAGTGTCAGTGCTGGTAATGTTAGATGAGAGCTGTGACGCACAAAACTATCACTAAGATTAAATAATTAATGTTGATGCATAATGAATAATATTGGATTACGATTTCTTATTTCAAGGAGACTGGAGATATAATAATGGCTACAGCATCCACAGACTGATTTGGACGTTGATTACCATGGCAACAGTAGAAACTTTGGAGGCATTTGGGTCAGCCCTAATATTTAGGTTGGTACATGTTCTATTGTCTCCCCCCTAACTTTGTCGGCCCACCGTTACACTGAGAGTTTTTTGGCTGCTTCCTGCTTCTGCTAGAAACGGGTGTTGATAAGAGCTGTGAACTGAGAGGACTGAACCGTACAGTAAATATGCAGCTAAAAAACCAAAATGGCCTAAAAGAGGCTAAAAGGCTCCATAGAGCTGCGGAGTTTAACAACTGCTCTCTCTGGGTTTGTGCGTGGGAGTGTATTATTGTTGAACAAAACTTATTTTAATCAATATTTATTATATATTTATAGCTACCTTATATACATTATATGACTTAGAAAAGTTTCTGCTGGCTATCAGACAATAACATCCTGCAAGAATCTCCAGATAAAAAAAAAAACCCTGGTAGCTGTGAGGCATTTAGAAAAGTACATGTAGGAGCCCCGTATGATACTGACCTTTACCTCTGTGATCCACACACACCATGATCAGGAGAGTAGGAAAGAACAGGCTGCAGCAAGCCCTTTGTTGCTATGGAGCACAGACTAGTTGTATTTTTTTTTAGCAGAGTGTGTTGAATTTGGTTAAATTACTCTCATATTGTCTAACCATTAAGTTAAGTGTGTTCTCAAATATCTTTAACAACAACGAGACTGACGGATGTTAAGGCGCTTCAGAGTGGTCTGTTCTGTATTGATTTTGACCTTTAACTTGACAAGTGTACAACTACTTCTTTAGGTTTTGTTTTTAAACCCCCTGTCACCTCAGCTTTGTGAATGCGACATGTAAAGGGAGAAATGAGAGGCTGCCTTCAGCCAGCATTGGTCACTTGCTTGTAAATGATTTACTTAACACACAATTTCTGTTGTGGTCTCTTCTCTCACTGTTCTTTGTGTCTGTCTCACTCGCTCTACTTCCCTGTGAACTCCTCCTCCCTCTGCTCGGCTCTGATGGATGGCGTTTGTGTTCACATGCTTGTTATTGGCCAGAGTTCCAGGGCTCAGGCGTTAGGTTGTGTTTATGAGAGGAGCCTGCACTGATTCCATGATAAAACCAGATGTTCCCTTACAAGGCTTTGAGCCTCCCTCATCTAGCTCTCATGTCCATATCAGGTATAACCTTCCTGTTGTACTCAGGCCCACCAGCCTCCAAACTATAGCTTGCTCCTGGGCTCCACAGTGGTCAAAAAAGGTTGCGTGTGAAGGACATACATCACATGTTTGCACTTTGATAGAGAGAAGCAGTCTTAAGCTGGTACATGCTGAGGATATGGACTGTTTGTTATGAGAATATTCAGAATAGAAAAATTACAACAAACAAACTAAAAGATACTAAATAAAGAAAGTACGACAACCTAAACAAAGTTTATAAAGAGCGCAATAACAGCACTGTTATTGCTGTTATTGCTGTTATTGCGCGTGTCAGCCTCAGTGTGTCTTTTTCAACAAAAGTTCAGTACAAAAACGTGGTGCAACTGCCATGACCTGTTAATACACTAAAGGTTTCCAAGGACTGGAACATAAAGTCACGTACACACTAGAACTATGCTGTTCATATTACAAAGTAATCTACCTGGAATGCGCACTTGCATATATTTGATTTGCCAATTTAGCATGCTGCTGTATGACGTCGTATTGCATTGTTGTAAAGGTTGAGACACTTTTAGCGGACTACCCTGTGTGTTTGTGCCAGATTGGAGTCACTGAAATGAATGAGGAGGCTGCAATTTTGTTTTTGTTTTTGTTTTTTGTTTTTGGCACAGTGCTGTTGTCCAGTTAAAATCTATATTAGAGTTTCAAGAGTTTTGGGAGTTAAAAAACAAGGCAACCAGACAGCTGCATGATCCCCTGTGTCTGCTGGTACCATCAGGTCGATTTCTCTTCTCTACAGGGCTAGTGAGCATTTCAATTTTCATTTCATACCTCCATGTTGAATGGCTGTAAAGAAAGACTGTAAACAAACAAGTGTAAAATGAATGGACTAATGAAACAGCATGAAAACAAAAAAACATGAAACCTTCGTGTGTACAGGATGTAAGATTCTTGTCGTAGACAGCCCTCTGGTAGAGACCTGCCTGGTTACAGTTTCAGCAGAAAACATACCGTTGCACTGAGAACACCTTTGTCCCTTGGCATAATATATTGAATCTTTGATAATACTAACTTTAAAAAGCCGTTGGAAACCAATCTTTGGGCTGATATAAGTAGAGGAAACACAGCTGTAAATAAAGGAAAACAAAACACGGAGGCCGGTCAGAGGCAGATCTGGTTACTTATCGTACCTTACTAAACAGCTGCTTACATTTTCTTGATGACAAATGACACGTCAGGCTCTGATTGTACATTCTGTGCGTCACAAGGTCAATGGTCCTTTTAATAATTACTGGTGTTAACACTGGGTAAACCTGGGATATTTATATGAACCTGCAGATCAGCAAATCAATGTCAGCAGAAAGGACTTTGAGAAGTACTATATGAAGTATTTACACCTGGGCTCTCTGCCACCGCTCTCCAAAGGTCATACATGCCGATATTCTTGCCAGTCTCTTGTGATAAGACAAACGGGCATCTTTTTTTTTTTTCTTTAAATAAAGGTCAACAATAGAATAAACCCTATTACATGTATGTATGTACATGTAGAAAGTCACAGAACTCCCTTTCAAAATCTGGTAATATAAATAAAACACATTTTGCCTTACAAGGGGCAAAAGTGTAAAACATGGTGTACAACCTTGCCTTAAATGTGTTTTCTTCTAAAATTTGCATTACTTTAGGAAACATCAGTTCAGTGTTTGCTTCAGTGCTTCACCACCTCCTCGCTTTCCATACATTTGCATTTCTCCACACCTTTTTCTTTCTTTAACCCAGCATGTTTCCTGCCTTTCAGTTGTTGACTGTAATTTTTTTTTTTTTGCCCGAAAGTAGCTCTTATATCCTCTGCTCTATACGTAAACAAACACCAGTTGTCAACAAGTACGGCAGTGCTGCCCCTAAAATACAGTGTGACGTGACTTTGATACTAAAGCCTATTTCATGCTCTTCATTAGCCTGGGTGTCTCCCCATCGAGCACACTGGCTTCTATAAATACCCTTAAAGTTTTCCACTGTGACATTCTTGTGTGCCATTTAAAAATTGAAACTTTGTTGAGTGAAATGAACAAGTTATGTGCTTTGTGGTGTTGTTTATATAACTCCACCTCCTTGGACTGAGATAAGAAACTTAAAACTTAGGAGGCAGTAGTTCGTTCCCTGATATCTCTCAATAGAGGAGCTTCTTTTGGCAACACACAGAAAACAACTGCGACTGAAAAATAAGAATTTAAATCAGTGGATTCTTCTTGAACAGTTGTAATAGCAGCCACCAGGCGTGTTTTTATTGAAGCTGGCCCTTAGCCTCCGTTTCTGTTTGTTGTGATATAAAGTTTAAACTGGGATCTGTTTTTACACCCAGACTAACAAAACAGGAGACTTGTAATTGTTAACTTGTTCATGCCTTGGATGGTTTGAATTTTTTAACTATGTTTGGGAAGACATTTCATTGGTAGTGTTTGTTTAGTTTTTTTTTTTTTTTTAAATTGACTGAACTGCTGCCAAATAGGACAAACACCACACAGTATACAAAGAAAGAAACAGATCTTGTTATAGAAGATTAAAAATACTTCAAATGACACCAATAGATGCTGGCTCGCACAGGGCAGACGCTGAACAACACCAATCCAGTGAAGTGGTAGATGAGTGTGAAAGAGAGGGATGACATTTTGCACGAGCTCCTTTCCCTAGTCAAAGAATTTTCCATGGTCCTGCCAGGTTGCCCTGACGACACTTGTGACAGCCATAGGCAGACTAGCCATCTGGAGTACCATGAGATTTCCCGTTCGGGCCTGTAGACCTGTGGGCTGCTGGTGAGCCAAGCAACACTGATGCAAAAAGATTTTTTACAAGTCTTTGGTCCCGTAGATCGTCTGGCTGGTTACACGGGGAGGACGTACTGTATCTCTTCCCACCTTTCACAGGCAGCTGCTTAGTCACCTCATACTTTGGTCATGTGTTGTACCGACGACAGTGACAGATTGTGTTGTGCATTAATTGTGACTTTGTGAAGCAACTGACCAAAAACGTGTGGGGGGGGGTAGAAAATAATAAGGAAATAAAATATATTGAGACAGTGTTTGGTTTGGTTTTGGCACACATAGAGCAATTAATGCACTTAATTAAGCAATTAATTAACACCATTGCTTGCTGTTCAGGTTGAGTCCCGGTAAAGCTGCCGGATGTCAAACGTGCTTCTTTGGTACTGTTGGTATGTTAGACGCTGCTTGTTGGTTTACAAACGAACACATTGTCCCAAAATCTCACACTCTGTCCAGTCACTGGTTTAGTACCTTTTACTTGTGCTTCCTGTCTTTGTTTGCACTTGATACATTTTGCAGAACATTGCTGTCAAAGCCTTCTTGTCGCTTTAATGATATCTTAACCGCTTCCATATAATTGAGGTTGTTACGTTTTGTGTCATTTACTTCCTCATCATTGTTTTGGAGCTAATTTATGTTCACTGTTGCTTTCATTCTCTTTCTTCACAACCACTTTGGGTTTATCATTATCTGTGACAGACCACAAGGAAAAGGTAGACAGATTAACTGAATTATGAAGACCGCACGCTGAGAGCCATATCAAAACATTATCAGTGTTACCAAATAAAATCTTTATAGTGAATAGGTGTTGAGGGATCGTTTTATTGCCAGCAATAAGTTCTGAACTGTGCAACTCTGTAAGGAAGAGTTTATCATAAACATTTGTGCAACCTGATGATGATTTCTGTTTCGTTCACTTTATTGAATTTATTTAATGGTTAGCACAAAATGCATTTTGTGGATAAAAGAAAATGTTACATTTCTGCTTTATTTGATCATATGGGTCAGTTTTGCGTGTGTGAGAGTGGAGGATATGTCTTTGCAGTGAGCCCGGCTGGGTCAAAAGTTCAGAGACGGTTTTTTTTTTTGTTGTTTTTTTTTTAAATCCCTGCTCCTTCCTTCAGCTGCTGGCCCACAGTCAGCTAACCTGTCTGAGCCTTGGCACTGTGCTACAGACCGAGCCATATCCTGGCAGTTCAAGCTATGTCTGACCAATAGGAGACACACACACACACACACACACACACACACACACACACACACACACACACACACACACACACACTCTGCAGACCTCTCATCTGGTTAACTCTCTTTCCTGAACAGGGGCTTAAGAGAATCAAGCCGGCCTGTGCTTTATTTTCCTCTCTCCATATCATCTTGTCTTCCCGTGCGTGTCTCGACAGCCAGAGCCCATTCATTATCAGCGTGTGCCTGTGCAGAGGGCTGCTGACGTTGTGTGTGTCGCTGCAGACTGACGTCAGCAGTGCCCTGCTCCTCTCCATACAAATGCCCTGCCTGCCTGCCTGCCTTTGATACCTTTTCTCCACCCCCCCCCCACGCTCTTATTAGCGTCTTTTTATCAGTTCCAGCACCTCTCACACCACGGTGCAAGAGCCTAGCTAATATGACACGCAGGTGTGACTAACCGGCCGTCTAATAGATTGCACAGGTTTATTGACTCTTGTAAGGAAATATTTACGACTTGTCTCATGCTAAATAATTGTGTGTATGTGAAGAGTTATTTTGACGTTTACTATTTTTTGCTTATTTGTGTTTCACTGTCTGTCTTATTGTCTGTGTGGCTCTGTCCTTGTTTGCTTTGAGTCTTTACATTCATGCAGGTGTGAATAAATACAGTGCAGTTATTTCCCTTATGGAAATACCATAAGGGTGTTTCTAAACATCTCCTCACAGAATCAGGCTACTTTCTCTCCTCTTGTTAAATGGTGGTTTGGATTTACAGCATGATTTACGGTCATTTATATTGTTTACCTTTCTCTGTGTCCTAACTCTAAAGCTAGCAGTGGGTGAAGTACTGAGATCCTTTGAGTAACAGTAGCAATAGGATAATGTGAATACTCCAAAGAGCAAAATGTACTAAAAAAATCCAAAATAAAAGTACACATTATTAAGAATAACTCCTTTTAGATCATCATAAGTTTTATTATTACCAATATTTCAAATAGATAAACACATTGTAGCTGCTCTAGTTGAGCTGGAGGCAGTGTTAACACCTTTATATACTGTTGGGTAGTGAAATCTAAAGTAATGCATCGCAGTTGATGAGATGGTCACATAATTTATACTTAAAATCTTAATCTGCACAGTAACTAGCAACTGTAGCTATTCAGTAAATTTAGTGAGGTAAAAAAAATGCAATAAATCCCTTTTTAAATGTAGGTGAGTAGAAGTATAAGGTAGTGTAAAATGAAAATACTCAAGGTATAAAAGGCTAGTACCTCAGTCTACGTAGCAAAAAGTGTGTTTCACAGTACCTAAATATCTTAGAGGTGAGAAGTGATATGTGTTTTGCGGTGTGCCCATGTGTATGCATGTGTGTACAGGTGTCTTAAGTGTCAGTGTTAGGTTGTGTACCTCTGTGTATGTGTCCGCCCTCATGTCATGTTTTCATAACATCACAAAAGAAAATATCTCTCCTGTTCATTGAAAGATTTTAATCTCATCACATGCAGAAGGCCCTCACTGTAAATACGTTGTTGCTTGGCACACGCTTTAATGGTGGCGGTGGTGGTAGCGCCTATTCAGCCAGCTTTTCCTGTTTCTGAGCTGTGCGACAGTCGGAGGAGCATCCATGTTTTTTTTGTGCATTGTGCACAGACTGTGCAGAGGTAAAGAGAAGAGCATACTGTCATGGTGAGGTGTTGACAGATTGTGCACGTACTACACTATGTTGTATGAAACATTGCAGACATTTGAGTGTGGTACTGGGTGTGCCCTGCGTGTGTGATCACGAGTGTCAGTAGAAAAACTGCCAACAAAACACGAACCTTTGGGTGAGTTCAATGAAGGCCAAGCTCACATTGGATGTAGTTGTGTCTCCGTTTTCTTTTTTTTATCTCCGTCTCTACTTCTGTCCTTTACCCTCCATCCCCTCCTTAATGGCATCCTTTCCTTCTGCTTTTACCCGTCTCCCTTTCTGTGTGTCTCTCCGTAAACAAGCAGAAGGCCAACAACTCTGTCCTCCAGCCGTCTCCCGCCATCCTGTTGCCATGGTGTATGGAGCATTGTTTGCTGGCCTCTATGTCGGGTTGCCATGGCACGGCTTATTTGCCATATTAAATGTTTGGCAGCATTGTACAGATGCTGATGACAAACACCCAACATCCCACTTTGATCAATGAAACAGTTACTGATTAGAGGAGATGGGATGGAGCCTCTGATCTATTTAGCAGCCGTAGTTATAGGTTTCATGTGCTGCATGCCTTACATGCAGAAATGTGAATGTACAGTATCTATAAAATCAAACAACTGGAAAAAAAAAGCGTCGTAAAAAAAATAGATATACGTTTAGTTTTGCCATTAAGGATTCCTTTTTTTCTTATTTGATTAAAAACCTGCTTTTGTAGCTTTTGAAAATTGGCATGTATTATTTTTGTGATCAAACACTGTGGAGCAGTGTAAATCGATTAGTCTATATTGAAATTCTTGACTAGCCTTTCATACCTTGAGTATTTTCATTTTACACTACCTTATACTTATACTCACCTACTTTTAAAAAGAGATTTATTGCATTTTTTTTTTTACTTCACCAAATTTACTGAACAGCTACAGTTACTAGTTACTGTGCAGATTAAGATTTTAAGTATTGCTGAATATGACCTATTTTGTTTATTCACGACAATAATCATATAGAGCCTGAGATCTTAAGAACTCATATGAATGTGTGTGCTTACATGTAAAGGTTCAGGTTGTTGGTGTTTGCGGAGGTCTGTCTCAAATTAGGCCTCTGTGTCTCTCCCCCTTGTGGTGAGGGGTGTGACTGCAAGGTGCCTTGATTTGTTTGCTGTCTGGATTTTACACAGCAAAAACTGTTGTATTTCTCCCAATTAAAGCATGTAGGTAGACCTAAAATCCAGGTGTGTGGGAGGGGGGGGGGGGGGGGGGGGGGGGGGGGGGGGGGGGGGGGGGGGGGGGGGGGGGGGGGGGGGGGGGG
>JBBMJY010000001.1:17594724-17608262 GCA_037833715.1 Toxotes lorentzi
TATATATATTATGGTGTGCCACAAGGCAGATAAAAAAAAAAACTACTAGTTCTCTATTTTTGTCTCTAAGAACTCTTGGCATTCCACTAGAATAAGATGTTTTATGAAAGGGATGGCAGAATTGTTGCCTCACTCCTTTATCACCTTATTAAATCATAATCTCTGGAGAAAATGTTAAGTAAGCAGTGTAAATCAAGGTAGTAATATTTAAAGACAAAAAAATAGATAAAGGTGTGCACATTTTAATACCAAACAAGTGTTTAGCCGCTGTACAAAAGAGTATGTGCATATAAATATATATTTTTTAAATAATCAAATGAATGCATCTGTTTTCTACATGCAGCTGACATATTGTACATTGAGATCCTGTAATTACCATTGTGTTTCCAGAGTTTTTATCTACTTCTATTTACAGGTGTGGAACTGTGGGGTTTGGTGTTTTGATTTTGATTTCTCACTTGGTTTCAGCCTCTCCCTGTTCTGTATCATAACCACTCTTGTATTCTTCATTATCTCTCTCTATCACTGTTGTTTCAGTCAACCCAATTAGTGCCAAACTTTACCTACACACAGTAGTTTGTGGGCTGTGATATGCTGATTGGCAAATTTTTCTCTGGGCTCCAGTACTGTTCATACAAGAGAAACCCCTTGAGTCACATATTCCACCAGGCTCAAAGTGGCAGTGACAGTGGCAAGAGTCAGAGCTGGACTCAGGTCAGAGCCATACACACATTCTGACAACTCTGTCGTCAGTTTTTTCACATGGACCCATGCTTGATCATAAAGCCTTGGTAGCTCCCGACCCGACATATTCTGGCTTATTAAGTTGTAAAAGTTTGTTGGCTTCTCACTGTGCAGTCTTTTCAAACCACAGTGTCCTCTAATGATTGTGCCATAAATACATCTATGAATGGTTGTTACCCTTATGTAGCATCAATATACGTACGTTTGTCTAATGTAACCATTCACCCTTATCTACATTGTGGGGGCAACTGATTTTTGTTGTTATTTATAGCTGTCATAAAACACCATCCCTAAAGTATCAGCAGTTCTCATTGATTTTTATTGTCATGTGTGTGTGCATGTGTGTCTGTGTGAACTCACAATATATTTTATTTAACAATGCTTTGGTTTTTTTTTTTTTTTGTCCATGCCATCCCAAATAAACGGGGGGAGAATAACCTAAAAACACCTATTGTACACCCACACAGGGGTTTTCACTTATAATCCTGATCAGACCTCCTCTCAGAACAGTGTGTACAAGCTGCTTGATTTACATTTCCATCACTCTTAGTTATCTTGCACTTCTTAGGGTGGAGACTGCTTACCCTCCTGTCATTTCTATTAATGTATAAAACCTAAGTTCAACACAAGCATAGGTCACCTGTTGTGGGTGTGCTGAGGCCTTACAGCTGCTATTATAATTTTTTTTTCTTTTACAGCAACAATGGATGAATTTGTCATGTGCAGCGTGAAAGAGGTTCGTAAAGGCTCGTAAAGACGAAACCCGCTGAGAATTTTCACCCAACTCAGCAGTTCTCCCCAGCAAGAGCACATAGTGTCTTTGAGCGCATTGTTTTGGTTTTTATGAGTTTATGCTCACATCAGTGTCATTTTTGGACGCAGCAGAATGCGTTTTTTGTGGAAATCCAGTATACAACATTAGCAACTAGCTGGTGAATGTAGTGGGGTATTTACCTGCTAAAGAGCCAGACTTTACCTTCAGATGTTGGTGGAGTATTTGCAAAATGTGGAGTATTTGCAAAACGTAGCCTACAATGTTTTCTGTGTCTGATTGTCAATGCTGCCCCCAGGTGAGCCAAAAAAGTAAGTTAATATAAGTAATCCCAATCACTGGATACACAGTACGTTTGGAATTATCAATGCATTTCTTTTCTGAGAACAGAGCAGTTCAAACGGGGTAAAGGTAAACTCAGAACACAGCCGATGCCATGGCTGCTTGCTTCACCGTCGTAAACTTACAGATTATCAGAATTAATGATTATGTTCGGTGTCCTGGGACTTCACGGGAAAACAGTCTGTATGTGAATGTATGCTTGAATCTTTATATACAGTGTATATAACTAATATATCTGAGATCTTTGTTCATTTCAGAGTTGGCTTTTAGCTATTTAGCAGTAGCTAAAAGAAGACAGGGCAAGTTTTTTAGTATCTTAAGAAAGACTTTATGAATACACAAAATACCACCAGTATTGCAAAAAAAGAAAAGGACAAACAAATGTTAACCTTAAACATAAATGCAGCACTTTTTTCTTACTTATAAGCACCATTTAGCAGAAATCAGTGTGGCATAGTCAGTTACTAGAAATTCACCTTGCCTTCTAAGAGAGAGATTTTCCACAGACCCCTTTCCCTGGAGGAAGGGTCAGACTCAGTCCAGATGACGTAAAATCTTGGCCCACGTCCAGCTCCGATACACAGTGTTCAGAACTTTCTTGGAAAGTCTGTCAGTCCTGTTTTGCCCCACACGTACGAATTAGTGGTGTCATTTGTCTGACCCCAAGCTATCCCAAGAAGGCAGGGCTATGAACCATCATAGGTGTACTTAATATAAATCATTGACATATACCTAACCCATCACTGCTGCACCAAGGTTCATAGACATTTCATTTTCCAGGCTCAGAGGAACTCTGGGCCCTGCTCCCCTGTTGCTCACAAGGTATTGTGCAAACATGCATACTCAGTAAGAGAATTTCATAGTAATTGAATAAACTGGATCACACGCTCATATGTAGAGAGCCACCCCAGTCACTGAAAGTCCTTTAGAAAAACTGTAATGCACCAGAACTGGACATTTCAGTCCGCGGAAACAGTTCCATGCACCTGTATCATGCAGTTGCATTGCTGTGCAAAATAGTAAAATTTGGGCTTGAACGGCCGAACAAGCTGTAATAAACGTCTGCTTGCCTACTTGTGATAAGGAGTGTCTCCAGAGCAGGGAACTTTCTGTTGCCTGCGGACAGCACAGATGGAGTAAGGTTTGGGCTGTAAGGTCATGCCCAGTTTGGGAGTGACAGTGGGAACGGTTCCTGGAGGGAACTGAAGATGAAACCTCTGTAGCAAAGTGGTGAAAAAGAGGAACATCTCCATCCTGGCCAGCTGTTCACCTAGGCAATGACGCCTCCCTGAAAAAAAGAACATTCTTTCATTTAGACTCATGCACATACAGGCACAGCATCTGGCTTATTTGGATTATTGGTTTAACTTAAAATGGCTTTAACTGAGGGCAGTGGTTGCTGCAGTTGTAAAAAAACAAACAAAACGCACACACACAAGGGACTCTTCATGTTCTACAGGAATGTCCTGTGATAAAGACTACATGAGAACAAGAATTTCTTATGAGATAACACCGAAATAATTATAAGAATTTCTAAATTAATTCTACATTTGTGCACACGCTTATGTGTTTTGAATCTGAGGATGTTTGTGGACGGTATGACCAACATGGTCAAAGAATTGAGCTCAACATAGACTATATAAGAAAAAATATTCCCATTCTGTTCTCAACAAAATCGCCTTTTTTACTATTTATTTTTATGCTTTCTTCTCTTACTGCAAAGGTGGGTTTGGAGTTTATGTAAGTATGATGTTGGTACTTCATGTAAGTAGTGTATGAAATTATTTTTCTGACTAAAGACAGAATTCAGTGTGTTCAGGAACTGCCATCGGTTCACACTTGTGTGTTGAGTTTTATATTTTTGTTGATTGGCCTGGCAGCATCTGATTCTACTTTCACTGATTTAAGAAGTTAAAGTAATCAAGGAAATTTTCTAAACTTTAAAATGTGATTCATGGAAACCATTTGTGGGTAAATGAAACAGCCACTCACTGGTCACTGTCTCGTTAATGACTACAGATAATACATAATAATTTGGACCAGGATTTTTTGCAGTTTTAGAGAAAAATAAAGAGACTAACCCAACGAGAATGGAAGGAAGGCCTCCCGCCTCACAAAGTTGCCGTTGCTGTCCAGAAACCTCTGTGGTGAGAAAACACCTGGATCGTTCCAGTACTTTTCATCAAAGTGCACCGAGTAGAGGTTTGTTATCACCATGGTGCCTTTAGGAATCGTGTACCCATTGACTTTTGCGTCCTGGGAGGTGGCACGGAAAATACCGAGCGGGACAATGTTGCAGAAGCGAAGGACCTCGTGCAGAACAGCCTCCACGTAGGGCATCTTCTGCTTGTCCTCCAAAGTGGGTGCCCTCCCGTTGGCCAGCACATTGTCGATCTCTCTATGCACCCTCTCTTAGCAGGGGAAAAACAGACATATCGTTAATATAGATACAACTATTAAATTTAGAGCAAACTCAGTCTGCAAACATGCATCAGATCCTTCTCACGTTCACACCTGAAGTAAAATGTTTCATAGTGGGATAATGCTTCCGCTACAACTGACCTTGTATGTTAGGGTAGAGGGCCATGTACAGCATGGCCCAACGCAGGGTGTTGGTCGTGGTCTCTGTGCCAGCAATAATGAGCTCCCCAACTGAATAGATGAGGTTCTCATAGGAAAAGGAGGAACCGGGATTCTGCTCCAACTCATCCAAATAGGCATCAACATAGTGACGAGGTACATGTGGAACCCTGCCCTGTGAAAAACCCTTTATAACCTGCAGTAAGAAGTCATAAACCTCAGCAGCATTGCGGAACAGCTTCTGGTGTTTCCCAAAGGGCACATACTCAATCCAAGGGAAAGCATTGTAGAGGAAGGCCCAGAAGCTCACTGCCAGCTCCACATTCTCACTGAATATCTCTATCATGTGTTGGAAGTTGCGGTCGTCGTAAGTGAAACGCTGGCCAAAAATGATCAGGTTGGTGATGTTGGACACGGCGTTGGTCACAAGGTGTTTGGGGTTGAAGGGTTTTCCCTTGTGCTCGTCGATGGCGTCAACGAAGAACATGCACTCCTCTGAGATCTTTCTCTCAAACAGTCTCTGGCCACTGCCGAAGTAACGGAAAGAGTTGCACGCCAGTTTACGGTGTTCAATCCAGCCTTTGCCATATTTACAATTAAGAAGTCCTGTGGGGATAGTGGAGAAAAAAGGAAAGCACTGAATCATCTAAAATATAGAGAGGTATTATAACAGTTCAATGCTTTCAATGTGACTTTGACTCACATTTAAACTGCAATTTTATTGCACTGTAATCATATCACAGCATCTTACCACCCATTTTGGTCATTTTCTTGAATAAAGGCAGCGATGGACGATCAGCGAACACCTCGCTCTGATGGTAAAGACATTCCCTGACACAATCATATCCATTTAATACCACAGTCAGGATGCCTCCCAAGTCAAGACTGAAAATCTGAAAAGTACACATTGCCACATAAGCACAACTCCTTTGTCTTCTTCACACGCAGTTTTATACAGATTACTGTCTGTGTTAAGGGCTGTGAGATTTGTACCACATTTGTAGACATGTTGCAACATTTAGCTTGTGTCTGCCCTCTGGCATTCCTCTCCAGTTTGGGGTTTCATGAGCCAGACAGCTGGGGATGAGTTAAACTTCCATGATATTTAACAGGGCAGTGAGTGAATGAAACAGTCTCTACATCTAGAGAGATAGGAAGATCTGCACCTAAATTATGTTTGACTCTAAAAAACACAATGTGTTACCAAAAGAAAGTTTGTGCCCTTGTATGTCATTTTTGGGGAGGAGGCTTTAATTTTTGGGAACCCCTGGTTTGCCAGTTATTCTTCTCCCAGCAAATGCAACAATGCAACAGACCGCCAAATGTTAGGGCGAGTGTCCTTTGTTCGTTTCATAATGATTCACCAGTGTGTGTGTGTGTGTGTGTGTGTGTGTGTGTGTGTGTGTGTGTGTGTGTGTGTGTGTGTGTGTGTGTGTGTGTGATGGAAATCTGAAACCTCCTGTAGAGGGTTATGCGCTGCACAGTTTGCAGAGTGCTCCGTTAAAACGCTCTGCAGTCATAAAATGCGCTGTAGGCTGAGTCATTACCTGTCCATGAACTTCACTCTGCTTCTTGAGGAAGACGTGCGGCTCGG
Source organism: Toxotes lorentzi (assembly GCA_037833715.1). NCBI lineage: Eukaryota > Metazoa > Chordata > Actinopteri > Toxotidae > Toxotes > Toxotes lorentzi. The sequence continues at coordinate 17,600,757 of JBBMJY010000001.1, forward strand.
TGGCCAGCGACAGAATGTTCCCTATCACAGGGATGGGAGATGGACCAGGAGGAAACCCCGGGGGTCTTCTCTGCTTGACGAGCTGGCGAACCAGCAGGAAAGCGAGGAGGGCGACAGCCAAACCGCCCACACCGAGCAGAGCCTGTGCGCAGGACACCGGCACCAGAGACGGCGATTTAATTGAAACCATCTTTCTGAAAATCTCTCTTGCCTGCTAGACTACCCCTGCTGACTTCGACTTCTCCTCAGAGGAACTGAAGCACATATGTAGGCTATCATGTTGCACATTTTCTATCCCCCGCCTCTAAGGCTAAGATTGGCCAGGAAGTCAGAGTCAACTGTTGGTGAACTTTGTTCTGCTCCTGATCAATAATCGGGATCATTTTTGTGGTTATTGGTTGGTTGGTAGGTTTTTGGCTGCTTTTAATGCACTTACAGAGAAGGCAGGACATCATAAAACTTACACTTAATCAGGTCCGTTATTGGTTGTAAAAATACTTAGGCTATTAAAGTTGTAAAATTCTTAATAAAATTGTAAAATGCGTTTATAGGTTGGTCTCAGAAACATACCTGCAGAATCGCGCTTTGATAGCAGGATGAGGAAGCACTAACTGACATCAGGGAATTAGGCTGTGAAAATATGATTTAAATATATCATATTACAGAAGTGGAGCCTAGGGGTGGTGGTGGGGGTGGTGGTTGTTTGAACTTATTGGCAAAGAAACCATTGACAAAACTGTACACAAAGTTTGGAAACGTCTTTCCTGTTAGAGCAGTACATGGAAAATGCTGCAGCACATGTGAGTTCCAAAACAGGCTTCAAGTGAATTAAAACAAAAACAAAAAAAAAAAAAACAAAGACGGAAGAGGAATAGAACCTCTGAGAACCAAAGTTGATAAGATAATTATCAACTCATGGGTTTTGTTTATGCAAAGCAGAAGCACTCACATGCAATGTGGATCAAAAACTGATGCACACATATAATTCTCATCATATAGGCAAACAAGGTTTCTGGCTCATTTCTTTCTTCATTTCTGGGCACAGTTCTGTTCTGATTCATTTTTCTGACACACTTTACTTAAAAGTAAAAAAAAAAGAAAGAAAAAAGGAAAAAAAAACTCTAAATAAGAAATAAACTAACAATCTCATGGATAGGTTCTTGACACAGGTCATTCTCAGATCTACTGATTACTGTAGGCCTACAATGCTCCTGTAGGCAACGTGTATACACACTACTTTATCTAAACGCTGAGTATATTGTATAAACCACACACTTAAAAACTTAAACTAGTATTTCAGGGAAGCGGCCCTTGGGATTATGTCATTGACTAAATTAAATCTCAGTTGACAGAGACAACGCAGACATCAGAATGCAAATTATCTTTGAATGAAGAAGACAGATCACAGATTAATTTAGTTACAGGCTATCAGGACTACTGAACTGGGAAGATCAGTGTGCTTTCCATGTTTAAACATGCAAGGTAGGAACTGACCCCCCAAGCCTGCTATTAATCTTAAAAAGTGTAATATTAAAATCATGAATTTACAAGTGCCATTTATTAAGGTGTTGATAAGATTTTCCTTTCAAATGTAATGTTCCATCTGTGTAGTGGTCAAAGTAACAAACGATTTTTCATGTAAATATTGTAACAACCTTGCTCGAGGGAGCACAAAGAGACGAGGCCATACATTAGTGGTTAACTTGCCAACTGATAGAGAACATGAGCTAAATCAAATACAAAAGCGTAGAAGCCAACGTAGAGAGAAAGAGAGACTGACCACCATCAGCGGATAGTGTCATGGGCGGTCAGAGCAGCAGGTGAGCCGAATATCACCTGAGGCCACTGCACAGGTGAACAGAGCGTTCCTGATAACCTGACTCCACCCACTGTGCTTGTGCAGGGAGAAACCTGTGCGGAGGATTGTCACAACATTATGAAGGTATACTTGGACATATTACCGTCATCTTGCTTTAAAGATACGTCTTACATTATACCAACTAGACCTATAGTGTTCTCAACAGAGATACGATCTTAGCGGTAAGATGTTTAACAAAGAACTTGTTTGATTAATGTAATTTTTAAACTCCAATCAGTTTTACAATTTAATTCACTGAGGAGTCCTGGTAAAGTTCAACATTTTGTGTGTTACCCTGTTTCGTTTTTAAGCAAATAAACTTTGCCCCAGCAAGCTCCTGCAGGTTCCTTAACCTCAACATGTTAAAGGTTAGGTCATGCACCACATTTAGAGGTTAAAGGTTAAAGCATGCACCACATTCCAGGCTTGCACAGTTGTGTGAGATTTTTAAGTCTTGTAGGCTAAAAACCTGAACTCGTCCAGACCGTGCAGGACTGTGCATGAGTTTTCTAATAAATGGGCCTAGTAGATCTAGAGTAGATCTAAGACTGTAGGACAGTGGTTGTTTTCTAGCCAAGTAAATCTGGCAAATCAATGAACACACTTGACACTTGACTTGAATATTTAAAAAATTTCAATCAATTTACTCATACACAATAAGCACTATACAATTTTTAATTTATTCTTTTTTTTGTTTTGTTTTGTTTTGTATTGCCTATAAAGTTTTCCTGTGGTGGAGGTGGAGAATGGATGGAGTTTACCGAGGTTAACCCAGGTAAATATTATCATCTCATTAAAGTGGTTTTAAACTATAACCAGTTTGCACTTTTGTAAAACCATGCTCTCCACTTTGCTGGCATCATGACTGGCTCCTCATTAGACATGAAGTTGTTTATCCAGCTGTTCCTTCCTGCTGTGGCAGCTGGTAAGCCTTTTTTTTTTCTTAGATGCCTCAAATGGCCTCTACAGACCTCTCCCAATCATTCAGATTTGTTAGGGCTACCTAATGAGGACGTTCTTGCAAATTACTTCTATGCTTCCTGCCAGCTCCCGAGACTCAAAAGCTATTCTGGAAGCGTTAAATCAATCTGTCAATTTTAATCAAATAAACATGGTTTCACTGTTGCATTATCTTGTTAGTGGTTGGGTTAATCAAAACACCAGTGACAAGAGTGTCCAGGTGGTAACTTGGACCATATTTTGTAACTGGCATGGATTCAGGAAAAAAAAGCCACAACAGTACAAGTATTTCAAAATTATTTGACATAATAAATATTACTATTACTTAGAAAAGTAAGAAAAATGAGAAGTGAGAGGAGTTCTACTCAGCCTGTGAAAGCAGTTGTCTTCTGTGGTTCTGCAGGGAGCTTTCCAAATTCTTAAAACTATCTTGGCTTGGGCTTGAGACAGAAAGTCTGAATTACAAACTAGGAGATTTGAAAGAAGTATGTATTTAGGACGCAGAGGGGGTCAAATAAAAGACACTGCCAAATTGTACTATGCCATTTTTAGGATCCTGCATTGTCAGTCAGGATATGTTAGCCTCTGTTGTGCCATGTTTTAATCATTCTTTATCTTGAATGTCACTTGCAAGTCCCACAAACAGTTTTTGTGAAAGAGTGTTAACAGATAAAATACCCAGGCAGGAGTCTGCCAGGCCAATACAGGAAATTAAATACACAAAATATTATGCTTGTCACAATGATGCAAATAATCACACCAGTCCTTTTCCCCCTTCAATATTACCCACAATGAAAGACATTAAAGAGACAGCTACCACCATATAAATGATATGGAAAAACAAATTTATACTCTCTAACATGATGCAGCACATCATCATACTGCCCAACTCTATCTTGCAATTTTACAGGATAGAGTTGGATACGTAATTTTATTTTGTCCTGATGAGTGTAAGGGATTCAATGTAGTTACTGTATGTGTGGTGGAACAGCACCAGTCTTTACATTGTAAGGCCACTTGAAGAGTGTTCTTCTGGTCTTTCTATACTGTAGGGAATGTGCAGTATATTTGATTGGGCGGGTCCTTTGACTACTGTGGTTCTACAGTAAATTATTTACCATCCGGATGACTGGAATTATCAAGTGCATGCGGAAAATCTAATTACAGACCTTCACTAATGCTGTCCAGAACCTCTTTTTCCAACAACACAATGACAGTGACAGGCGCAATAAGAAGTCTTGTAATCCCTCTGCAACTACTGACCAGGTGTTTAAATGTTAGGTTAGGTTTGGTTCGCTTCCTAATGGAGAGCAGCAGGTGGAAGTCCCTTTGCTGAGGGATACTCACTCAATGTTTATTATTCCATGAGCCTCGATTTAAATATAATGTTTTATTTGAAGAAACAGAAACCGTCCTGGTAAAAAAACTGGAAAGAGACTGGAAAAAAAACTTTATGGAGGACTGATGTATATACCTTTTGCATCGCAGATAATTAAAGATCCACTCCGAAGCTCAAATTTCCTTGACACTTTTTTTTTATCATTTCTGTACAGTGGGATCATAGCAGCTTATTATTAACTTTTGTTGCCTGTTTGAAGAATGCAAGATGACAATAGAGCTTTGAGGGAATTTCTCTTCAGGACTTTAAAGCAGAGTCTTACCTAAGAATCGTGCTGGGACAACAAAAGACAATTTCACACTGACTCAGCTGAGACTGTCAATGATGAGCACTGCACTGAACATAACGCTGCCCTCTCTGTCACTATTTCTCGCTTGCGTTCGTAATTAATTAACCAGACCAATTTGTGCCTGATATTTGGGAATGTGAACAGTGTGAGCTAATTGCATTCTTCACAATACACTTTCCCCCTTGAAATATAATTTCTCCACTTCCACTCATGTCCCTGGTCAGAGCAGGCAGTGGTGATTTGAGGCCTGGGAGCAGCCATACAGTGCTTACTTTTACACTGACTAATATAAGTTGCATCTCAACTGTTATGGGGGCACTTGTCATGGAGGAAGAGACAACCTTCTTATCTGAGTTAGAAAGATGGTTCAGAGCAAAGTTGTACTGGTATTGTCAAACTCTAGATTTTGGATGTCTGTGACTTTATGTCTTGAGGTACACTACATGCTCTACTTGCATGAAATATTACATGAAATGTTGGGGAGAAGTAGTTATTTAAAAGATAAATATATAAAATGAAAATTTCTTGACATGGTACCCAAATAAGAACAAGACAATTAACATTAATCATGGTTCAGGTATATCTGGAGTCTCTTGCTCCTAAGTCTTTAGTCCTTCATGAGCAGTTTCTGACAGCATGTGGAGCTGTTGGAGACTAATTTAGTTCCTGGTGTAGGGCCTGCAGGTCTGCTCAATAGTACTAAAAGGCTCATCTGCTCTAATGAGTTTCCTTGTGACACAAAAAATAACTGGAAGGCAGGATGCTTTATGATACATCATTCAATATTGTTACATAAGGGGAATTAGAAGATGGCCAGAGACCGACAGCCCAGTAATTAGCTCAGAGAAACCGGATGCACACCACTGAATTCTGTGGGAAGGTTTAGTTTATTCATGGAGCGCTCACTATGATGCCATTCCCACATAAAAAAGCCATTATTTTATCCAACACTATATAAACTATGAAAATGAGGAGGATCAAACTGTTCTGCAGATTAGGCTCAATATTAAAGTCTTGGTTGCAGAGACACAGTATGTTGAAACCCAAATCAGAAATTGCCAGCAGGAAAAAAATAACTTGTAACATGTAAAGGGAACAGTTTGTGACCACAGGGTACACCTGGAACTGTGAATTCTCCCAGTCCCGTTAGATGGCCAAATGCCTTCAACAGGCAGAGGGCACATCCGTGTCCAGAGGTAAAAAAAACTGATGAAAAATGACTCAGTGGATCATTTTTATCCAGTGCTCAGAGATTCTCATCTTCTTGTGCCTTACACTAGATTATATGTAGGTACAAGTGAGTGCAACAAACACTGTTTGACCCTCTTGGGGCAACTTTGATAGCTGCTTCAAAACCACATGGGTGCCATGATTGGAAGATCTTTTTTAGGTTTAACACATTATGAACGGATACTGTGTAACATAATTAAATATATGTATGTAAATATGTCTCATGCTGTTTAAATTTTTTTCCCATTCTGTGTGTGAGTAGGCACTGCACACCTGTGGAATCCATGCCTCTCATTGACCTTAGCCCTGTTCATCTTAACCACTAAATGCTGAAATGCCACCATGTTAAAATCATACTGACAACTGTGTTCATGTTCTCTGACCAACATAATTACACACATCAGGTGTCATATATTACTTCTCAAGAACCTCAGACACTGTGTGAGAGTGTCAGTGAGACTTTATTGTGTTAAAGTCCCCACTTACCCTGCTTAAAAGAGGAGTTCACTACAAATGAGGTGGCTACCAACTGATTCATATACCTGGCAGCTTTTTGTGAATTGATGTAATTTACATACAAGCTCTTTTATTGGCTTGCTGTAAGTGATGTAGGACTTCTGATTGGCTAGCAGTTTGAGGTAAAACGTCTGACTGGCCAATAGACTATGATCAAGTCCACACTCAGTTTATACAGAAACCCATGGGAAACATATATAAAACCCTGTGCTGTGGGAGTGCTCATCAGATTCACAAGTGAGTCTTATCATTCTTCATTACCAAAAGATCTACTACCTTAAGGTGAGTATCGATAAAAGACTGTTTCTTTAGATTATAGGACTAATTATGCTGTGTCTGTTAGAAATATCAGACATGATGCTGGGGTTTTTGGAGAAGGTGAGTAACTATGAGCTATACTGGTGGCTATTGGCTGCTAACAGAAGAAAGAAGACAGATGCTGCTCCGCCGGTTTGATGGTTTGACATTATACTATCTATAATAGGCTGCAGCTAATTCTGCTAACGGCCAGAGCTGCTGTTATATTTGCTGGCAAAGCTTCCGATATCAGTATATCACTAATAACTATTCTATCTGCCTGTGCAACTTCAGCAGCTCCAACAACAAGGGAGTGTGTGTGTGAGAGAGAGGATTCATTTAGCTGTGAATGCATGTAGATAAGAAAGAAAGAAAGCTTGTTTAATGGCATAAAATGTAGTGGACACCAGTCACACACACACACACACGCACACACACACAAAAAAAAAAAGCGTTCCTTGAGACAATTGTAATTACCTTGTTTGGCATTGTATGTGTTTTCCACAGGGAGTCATGATAATGCTGAAACTGGGGACTCTCCTCTTTGCCTATGCGCTGATCATTTGTCAGATGTACATCTCAAAGGCAGCTCCATCCAGGTGAGTCTTGTGGTATTATTCCTAAAAGTAGTAATAACATAATAACCGTGTTAAAAAAATAATTAATTAAATAAAAAATAAAACATTATAATATTGTGACAGAACCAGAGATATCAGTCTACCTGAATGTGTATTTTCAGAACTAGCAAGGAGTCCATGTCAGATGGAGTCACACTATCGAATGATGATGCGCAAAGGTTACTCAGAGCTATCAAGGAGTTTATGCAGATACCGTCAGATGAGCAAGACCACCAAACAGCTGGTGGGAACAGGTATGGCTTTTAATATCTATCTATCTATCTATCTATCTATCTATCTATCTATCTATCTATCTATCTATCTATCTATCTATCTATCT
>JBBMJY010000001.1:17608362-17627855 GCA_037833715.1 Toxotes lorentzi
TATCTATCTATCTATCTATCTATCTATCTATCTATCTATCTATCTATCTATCTATCTATCTATCTATCTATCTACCATCAGTTAAGCAAAGACACTTTGGTTTATAAGCCCGACAGCCCCAACTTTGGTGTTTATTAATTATCAAGGCATATAGTGAAATTTGTGTAAATCCACTCTCTGTCATAATCCATCAATGCATGGAATTCAGTCATTCATTCATTCATCCATTCATTCAGTATTCAGTGATGTGTCTGGAATAGAGTGTCCTTGGTCAGAAAACTGAAGAGAGCATGACGTCAAAGACTGTGAGAGAACGTGCATGATAGACATTAATATAGAAAATGAACGTGAACAATAGCATGACAACTCAACAGCTATATTTTGGGTAACGAGAGAACTTCTTATGCCTGTTGGATTTTTTAGCATGCCTTTGAAATGTTAATTTAACACAGCTTTTCTGTAAATGCATGACATTTTAGAAACACTTCATGCATGTAACTGTTAACATTTATCTGCATGCCACAGTTACTGTAAGCCTGTCCCTGCATGTTTGTCTCTGTCTCTAACAGCCTGGATAGATCCATGTCTAAGCGTTGCACCGGCTTAAGCACTTGTGTGCTGGGCAAACTCTCCCAGGATATTCACAAACTGCAAACCTATCCCCGCACCAACGTGGGAGCAGGGACGCCGGGCAAGAAGAGAAGTCTGTCTGAGCGATATGAAAACTACGGCAGCTCTTACAATTGAAACTCTCAGTTTTTAGTTCTTTGTCTGTCTGAGTGGACTTTTGCTTGTTCATCCAGCTCTGTCCATACATAAGACTGCTGATGCATGTGGGTCCTATTTGTATTTGTCAGACTAACTTTGAAAAAAACATCCTCACTTTAATTTTCCACCGGCTGACATTAGATTTTGACAGAGAATTTGAAACTTAGAATTAGTTGCAACATTGTGCATTTGGTAGTTCTGTACAATACAATAAAAAAATAGAACAAGTAAAAAGCTTTTCTGATGGTAACTTATTTTTCTCTTCATAGTAATTTTGTTTCCTCTAGAATAAATTAATCTTTTACATGGAAGCTGTATTTAATGTATTCAATATTGAAAACACATTACTCGTTGAATAAGAAATTGAAGAAGAAAAGGGTGAGCATGGCTGTCTATAATGCACACACAATTATTGAAAAACGTTATTCTGGTTGTTTTATTTAATTTGTTGTTGATAATTCTAGAAAATATTGTACATATTCATATTCATAACAAACTGTGTTCACTATCTTTTCCATTCTGATAAGCAATGCAACAATTCAGAAGCGGGCATGCAACACAGCCACCTGTGTAACTCATCGCTTGGCTGACTTGCTGAGTCGGTCAGGGGGACTGGGAAACACCAACTTTGTTCCCACCAATGTGGGTGCCCAGGCGTTCGGCAGACGGAAGAGACACGGTCCTGTGTGAGCAAAAGAGCAAATACAGGGTACGTTAGCACTTCATTATTTCATATAAGTGTAATTGCTGGACTCACAGTAACTTATACTGTAAATAAAGTACAAGAGAGGTATTAAACAAAATCATTGTGTTTTAAAACCAAGCATAGAATAACGGTTTGTAGAAAGGTTATTAAAAAGTTATTTCAAATCCAAATTGCACTTTCTGTATTTGAAATGTTTGATGTTTCAAAAGAACAAGGCAGACTTTTACATTTGAATATACCTATGAAGAGGAATCTCTCAATATTTATTAGAAGAAAAAAAAATCAAATATATTAACAAAAATATGTCCTTGCAGAAATTGGTGGGTTCTTGTTACCAGGTGAACTGTCAGTTAACCAAGAGTTAATTAAAGAACCATGTATGTGTTGTAAGTGTTGCTGTGCTTCAACATTACAGATTTATGTTGGATTATATATATATTTAGATCATGCTTTGTTAACTAAGGAATTCATGCGGTCACTCAAATACGCCCTACACTGCCAAAACCTAACTGACCTACATCGATGTAAAGTTAGCTTTTCTGACTGTTAATTTTGTCTCTACTCATATTTCCTGTTGTACTCTACTCTCAGACCATGAAATAAAGTTACACTAAAATCTTTAATGAATCAGAATCTCAATCTTTTTCTGAATTTTGAGTGTTTAAAAATCATTTTGTTTTCTCTCCTCTCTTTGGCTCTCCAGGACTGAGTGCCTCCTTTGAGTGATAAAACTGCGTCATCATCCACCTACAAACACTGTGAAATGAGAGCATCATTTAGAAAAATACCCTTCACAAACATGGACTGATGTAATGCTTTCAGATACCAGACGGCTGCCAGTATAAATTTTTAGTATGTGCTTAAAAAGAGAGAAATAACTAGCATTGGTGTCCTTGTCATCATGGAAAGGTAACTGGGAATATATGTTCTCCTGCTAAGAGAGATTTTTTTTCTCTGTCTTTTCTTATACTGTACATCTGCACTGCCAACAAATCTTTCAACAACTGTGGCTGTCTTGTGCCTTGATGTAAATCTCTTCATTACATTTCATTATGGTGCACAATGCAAGTATGAAAAATGTACTAATAACTGTGAATTGAAAGCAGGAATAAATTGTATTTTAGCTACATTAGGCTTTCATGTCTTACTGTATTTTTATTTGCTTGACATAAGCTTAAAACCACACTGAGCTTTCCATCAGCACCATCGATTACAACAGAGGTTCAGATAATGTGGTATGAACATTCTATTTGCATGGAAATATAGAGGAAATATTCAATCCGCATACATAACTGGACCATCTCCAAACCTGATTAAAGAAAAAATATTTAATAAAAAACTTTCATGAGTTGTAGACTGGTGTTTTATTATTTTGTTATGAGATTCACTGATAAGCATGTCGCTTTGAACACATTTATCTTATCTTATATATCTTGGCACACCTGGCCTTTTTTGCCTTCCAGTGGTTACATTATGTCACTGCTTTTTCACTGGACATGGAGCTGCATTTAAGAAAAGCATCTTAAATTAGGATTATGTTTAACTTCTGCAGCATCACACTATTACTTGGCTTCTAGTAAAGTTTTTTATGTTGTTGTTTCAGTAAAAAAAAATCATTAGAAATGTACTTTAAAGTCCTGCTTTCCCACCTACAATGAAGAACTGAGACCGTGCCCCACTTAACCATCCAGCACTATAACTACAACTGGGGTAGGGAGGGGGAAAGTGAGGACAGTCATTCAGACAGACATATACTAGATAGTAAATTTTTTTTAGCAGGTTATGAAAAAAACAGTGAACAACCTCAATCTGGCAACCCTACTAAAGTACCAAACAAAATAATAATAAAAGCTATACTTGGAACCTCTTATAATCGTGTAGCTGTAATGCTAAACCATACCATAACCATCTATTCTGAGTCTTTTTTCCCCATGCATTGTTCTTCCTTGTGAAAACCTGGCTCCTTTATTACCCACAATGCAACGTGACTGCTAGCCTCAAGCAGAGATGTTGAGGCCACAATTTTTTTGATGCCAAAATTTTTAAAATAAAAATTTCAGCCATGTAGCGTTCAGCCCAGCTGATGCTGACTGATGTGAGCCTCGAGTGATGTCAGACTTCAGTCACCTCCCTCTGGAGCTACAAAAAGCTTTATACAATAGTTTCCATAAGCAGTGAGGTGTGTGACTGTAAGTTGACAGAGCAAGGGTTAATATAACTATAAGACTATAAGACTGTTAAACATCTCATGAGATGATTATCCTGGTTAGGGTCAGGGGTGAGGTTTGGTTTAGGTAAGTGGAAATAAATATCGACAGGGAAACAGTCTTCGACACCACACATCGATATTTATTTCCACTTACCTAAACCAAACCTCACCCCTGACCCTAACCAGGTTAATCATCTCATGAGATGTTTAACCTCAGCCCACTCGTACTCTAACCCTAACCAGTTATCTCTGCTATGCCAAACTATAACCTAACCTAAGCCCTAATTCCATTTTAATGGAAGTGGAACACTACTGCAAGATGGAGCAGACTTCAACACAAGACAGGCTCTGCCATCACTACAGAGGGCCCAATGTGGATTCACATCATTTTCATACTCATCAAACCACATCTTGGTACAAATTCAGAATTCACTGGGCCTGCTCGGCAGTTTTTGTACAGGCCACAGAGCTTGATTAAGTTAACTGCTTCACTGTACTTTGCAGTGCACCTGTGAGGAAGCATCCGCATTCATTATGTTTCTTCACTCGTTTATTCAGGGTCTGCTTTTAATTTGTCATCGGTCTGTATGCAGTTTCTCTTTAACAGTTAAAGGGGCTAGGTAAGAGGGCGGGACTTCGGTTCTTGATCGTAGGAGTTAGCTAGCAACAAGCCACCCGGACCCTGTGAGTCAGCTGCGGTGTAAACAGTTTTGCCAATGCATAACTCAAAAGCTTTTGTCACCGGTGGCAAGTTGTAAGCGGTCGAGCGGAAAAAAAGACTTTCGGTTAAATCCCTCCAAACATGGACGAGGAAGACAACAACCAACACCTGAAGCCGACGTGAAGGTTAGCATGCGGCTATCACCGAACCGCTAAGCTAAATAAACTACCACGGTTAAGTCGGGACTGGTGATAAACTGGAAAGTTTGGCTCCGAGAAACAAAATTTCACTGTGGTTTCCAAAGTTGGAAACTACAGGAACGTTGGGATGCAAACTTTTCTCGGCCCTAATTAAAAAAAAAAAAACAACAAAACTAGGATGGCAGAAGAATGGCGCACTTTTGTGATCATGACAACGGAAAGAACAACTCAGCCTCCCAGTTATCCCACTGTGCCAGTGGATCTACAACCGTGTGGACGAAGGTGTGAGATGGACCACCACGCAAGAATTCACCTGGCCCGTGTTAGGGAGCGATGTTTCACGGACGAGTAAGTATTTTTTTTTTCTTTTATGCATTTTATGAATGTGTCGTGAATATGAGTATACTACAGGAAATTAGCTGTGCTGGTTTTGTTCATGCTGTGTGATACGTTCTTGCGGTTTATCAGTGGTATTGTTTTCGGACAGCTGAGTTGAGAGTTGATTTAAAACTTTTATTTAAAGAGTTTTCTGACCAGACTGAGTTAGTCTGACCTTTTTTCTGCAGAGCAAAGGATATCCCCAGGAACCATTGTCATAGGCCTAACAGCCCCCTTGAGTATTGTCACTATTCCTCTGGAGTTCCTTTCTAACGGACCCTGAGCTTCATGCCTGCTACTCTTCCTTAATTTGTCATGCTTATTCTACCAGTTGTGCACTGGTCTGTTCTGCTGTCTCTTTAGGGAGTGTATGCTATTTTAAAACTTGGTATATTAGCAACAAAGGATTATTGCAATATGACACATATACACAGTGTTGTATGAATTGGAGCACTGTAGAAAGTGTGCATTAGTCTCGTTCAAAATGAAAAATGAATAATTCCAATCAGATGTTGACCAAAATATGGAGAAATGGTGGTTTACTGGGGCAGGTGAGACACCGACTTGTTAAGAGTGGTGTCTAGGTATATCATGTAAACTTAGTAGCATCAGCGTCTATATGAAGTGTCCAGTCGACTAACATGGTGCATTTTGTGTTTTGACTTTCAGAATCAGCCAACTGAAGACCTTGTTTCAGGGCTGTCACATATTTTAGTGTAGTTTCACTGGCAGATCTTGGGTATTGATAGGTAGGTTAGATAGTTAGAGTTTGAGCAGAAAATTTGACTAGAGGATTTCTGGTTTTCAAATTACTCAAGTTCTTTAAGTTATCCTGTCAGCCCCAGTGTTAAATCACAGATTGTTCTTAATTTTACTTTATTACGTACTGGATTTCAAAATATTATATAGTTTCTCAAAGAATTCTCAACAAATGAAAACAAGTACTTTTCTTTGACTGTTAATTTGCCTTTTAGCCTTTTAATGAAACTTTTAGTTGAAAGCCATCCCAGTTGTTGAGCGAGCTCAGAAACAGCAGCATCACTTAGAGGAGTCTGGTCTCAGAGCTTGGTTGCACATTATTCCTGAACATTCCTGGCTTTATCCGGTTTGATCTGCCTAAAAAAGGGGTACAAAAACAAAACAATATGACAAATAGATGGACTTCATAACAGTTAACTACAAAAGCAAAAAAAAAACAAAAAAAAAAAACACACCAAAAACATGTTTATTTGCAATCTAAAAGAACTTCTAAGTATTGAAAAACAAACTTGAACATGGCTGTGGTGGGTGTTCAGAAGAGGGGTGTGTTTAAAACTTGCAGCTCTCTCCCCTGAGTGTTGACCAACAATACATATCTCAGTTGATTAGACAGAGGAGAACGGGGCTGCTCTTGAATGTGAGTAGCCATGTGCAAAAACCCAAACAAAGCTAATGAAGGAGATGAGGGCTGGTGTTAGAATTAGTTCAGAGCCTCAGAGGAACTGTTTGAGATGCCTGATCTCTTGAGCATCTGGGGACTAGCATCTGTCACTTTTGCCTCATCACCATCTGGAGGACGAACTGGGAGTCAGTTAGAGTTGCAGTAACTTTCAAAGTTTGAAAAAGAATCTGATGGCGTCAGATGAAGGACTCCTCCTTTTGCAGCTTCCAAATGAACAAACAGGTGTGGATAACATATGTTATTAAATGATCTGAGTGCACAAAAAAGAAATGACAAAAATTGGCCAAAAATTGTTAAACAGTACCCCCCCCAAAAAAACAACACAAAACAAAAAACAACCAACCCTAGTTTATATCAGATGTTTTACCTTTGCATGTGCAGTATTATTTTTGATTCATATGTCTCCAAAATGTTACTTCTCGTCTGTATGAGGCACCATTTGTCCCATATGAAAATCTCAGATGTAGAAAGTGCTTCTTTACAGCAGTTATATTAAATTGTGTATGAAACTAATTTTATCTTGAAGACTTTGTAAGTGGGACATGCACAAAAGAGACTGATGACCCATCTTGTAACCTGCAGTCTTTTGGAAAGGCCTTTTCGGGCTGACCTGGAAGCTGAGCTTGAGGACTGTCACCTTTCGTTCCTGAGTCTCAACCTCCGCTTCTTTCTGGAGGTGACTTGATGCTTTTTACATTTTTCCAGTGAAGTTTTTTTTTAAATCAGCATTTATTCCTGCAAGCTACCCACTACAAAAACAGCCTTGTCTGATTATCTCTAAGCATCTCCACTGGAGGAGTTGTGCTCAAGGGCGTCTCAGTGGTGGTAATGAGAAAGTGAATAGCTCTACTCTTTAACTTTCTTCATTCAGATTATGCTGCCTGTCTAGGGATCAAACCAGATAGATTCAGGTTTCTAATCTTTTACCTCCAAAAACACACGTATCACTTTCAATCACAGCTACACATTTTGAGTGTCCTCAAGCTGTGGGCTCTGATATTATGTGCTGCGACGACACCATGTGGCTAAGAACATGCAGTGCTTGTATGTACATGAGTAATTCTGATTAGACAGGGAATGGATGTGGCTAATGGTAGTGAGCTCTGAGGAAGATTTATTGTTAAATCATTTCTCAGAAACTAAGATGTCTTAACTCTGCAGTTTTAAGTTGTTTTCATACATAACAATACTAATCCAATCAAAGTTTGTAGTATTCTGATAACACACTGACATTTTCAGGATTCCTCAAAACTTTCAAATTTTCTAACTTTGTGTCACTAAGTTATTATATATTTTTTGTTATGTGTCTGTACTCTTCTGCAATGACTTTAAATTGCCAGAAGTTATAGCTTGGGGAACTGCATGTATTGTACTTTCTGAAGTCTGCTGTCTGCTGACAACAGCCATGTCTACTAAGTAAGGGCGTAGTGTTGTCTCCATTGTGCTTCTAATCTGTTGTGGTAATGGGAATAAGTTATTTGCTTTGTTTTGCTCTTTGCTTTGCCAAAAAAAAAAGGGGGGGTTGATGACAGATAATTGACCACTGAATTGAATGCACTGAATGGGTGTTGGGTGATGACATTTCTGTTAAACCAATGTCTTCACCTGCATAAGGGATACTCAGATAATGATAAAATATAAATCCATCAGCCTTAATCTACTCTAGTACCAATTTGATTTCAGTTTTGTTAACCCTCACACATGTACTTGCTTTTATTTTATTTTTTCGCAGAGCACCTGTCCATACAGTCCATTAATGGCACGCTGTGCTGAATTAACGTTTTCATTCTGTCAGTGAAGCTGTCTGTGCTAATGTGATCTTGACATTTGCCAAACACACACCAGTTTTTACTCCCTGGTCCAAAAACACTGCCGGCTTGAAGAGTTGTTTCAATAATAGAACATTTTCATATTATATTCATAATGCTCTACGGTGAACACTGCAGCCAAGTCTGCTGGGTTTCATTTAATGTAATTTCAGGGCCTAATTTGACTTCCTACATGTCAGTGGTAATGAAACTTTTGTATGTGGTCTAGATAACCCATAACACTTTCAAGATTTGAAGATGAACTTTGTGCATAACATTAAATTAAAAGAGAAAGATAACCCCATGGCTGTTAATTGTGCAATGAAAAATGAAGACTTTCATATCAAAGAGGATAATGGAGTATATGTTTTCCATTCCTTTCAAGATTTATAGTAGCCTATTGCTATTATTTTCTTAGCTCCACTTTCCACTCCACTTTTTTTCAGTGTAAATGTTAATTTACAAATAGCTGCTTACTGTGTATCCTGCTGACCATCAGCCTAAGTGCAAATAAAAAGCAAACAATCTTTCAAAGAAGGGGAAAAAGAACACACTGCCAAATGCCAAAACTCCACTAACTTCATAAAAACTTTTTGCTCTATTGATTTACAAAAAGTAGTTCAAGCTTCAATCTAAAACATGCAATGTCTTTTCAGATACTCTAGATGGCAGCAAAGAGCCATACAATGCCACTCCTCAATTCACCGAGTTTCTATTAATGAGGTGTATTAAACACTGTTGCTGTGTTCTTTTTACAGTGCATAAATGCAGAGGCTTTTTCCTTTCCGGCTGTAAATCTGTCTAATCAAGCAAATTATTCCAATAAGAGAAAATTAATGGAATGGCTATATGTGTGGTGGTAGCAATATTTATTTGTGTATGAGATGAGGATAGCTTACGTTGTTGATGGTATCTCAGGGTCCATGATTAACATATTGAACACTAAATGAATGTTGATTCATCCAATATTATCAATTTTTCCTATAACGCTAGATATATTCTGTGCATATATCAATATCTTCATGTGGCTTGCAATAAAAACACTAATACTTATTAGCAGTGTGGTTCTCAGTATTGTTAACCACTTTACTTAAGTGTTTTTTTTTTCTAATTAATATGAATTATTTGGGCCATTTTGGCAGATAAATAAGAATAATACTGAGAAGTCAATTCACTGTCCTTTTATTATTGAATAAATGCATTATGGCAGTGCTTGATTTAAGAAAAAAAAAATTCCATGAATGCCATCATACTTATGATACTCTGCTTTTTAGCTTAATCACAGCCTTGGTTACTAAATGCAAGCCATCACAGCCCTTTTGGTCACTTTCAAAACTTCAGTCATAGATGGGGCATATTTACTGTGTGGAGATATTTCTAAAGACAACATTAAACAGACTTTGCAAGGCCTGCTTTGTGCTCTGTCAAAGATTTAGCTCCTTGCACACACACTCTCGTTCTCTCTGAAGGCCCCCTTTATAGGCATAGGAGTGCCCTGTGTGTACTCTGAAATGTAAAGCAGGCCCTCTGTTTGGATATGCATGCTGCTGCTGATGATCTGTTTAATTGTAAATGACAGAGGGATTTATAACATACTATGTCTGATAAAGATGCCTATCTGATATTCTCTTAAAGAAGGCACACACGACATGCAGTCCTAATTGTTAGACTTCTCATTAGGGCTGTGTCATGGGACCGTGCTGGATAATGAAATAGCTGTAATGCCATAGCATTCATCTTGTCTTGTGTGTCTTCTGATCATACATGCATGTATAGAAATGTCAGTCGTAATCTTGCAGCACAACTGGCTACATTGCTCACAGCTGATATTAATGTATTGACGATTTGTATACACCAAATTGTGCGGAGCTTTTCAGTGGCTGTCGAACATTGGGGAAAATCAAGATTGAGAAAACAGAAAAAAAGGTAATTTCAAACAGACTTGCAGAAAGCTTGATGAACAGGGAATAAAGAGGAATCAATTTCAAGTGCTACTGTATGAACGATCCAACAATTTAAATCTTTTAAATGGTTCCTTTTAGGCTACTAAAACATAACCTTGTGTTTAGAGCTTGGTTTAAACCTATAAATGCTATACCTATAAACCAGCCTTGGCAATGAAGTGACTACAGTGTTGCTGCATACTGCAAACCGATGGTCACCTTACACAGAGGCTTCTTTCTGTAACTGTGGTACAGTTAGGACACCATCACACATCCCACCTTTGCCCTTATATCACACAGCACACACTACAGATAGATGCTCACATGCTGCTCATATTGTCTCCCAGCCACACTTTTAACTTCAAAGCCCTGCTTACCCTTGTGTCTCAGGAGGAATGGAGGCACCATAGCAGCCAGCCTTCTCTGTTTTGCCATGGTTAACTATGACCGCAGGCTGGAGCACCTCCCCATGTCTCCTGATACCAGAGCAGGGGTGGTGGTGGTGGGGGGCGTTAGCGTCCTGTACCGCCATAGCTTAGCTACCTTGCTAAGCTATTGCCACCACATAACGTTGTCCCTGTGAAACAGAGGCGCCTTATGCACCCCTTTACAAGGCTACACTTGTTAAGAACAGTGTATGTATCCTGAAAAGCGTAGGTAACCCATGTTCAAAGGTGTGCATGGCCAGGTAGACTCAGAATGGATTTCTGTGGGATGAATTGTAGAACTTTGGTAGACAACATCATGCATGTAGTCTAAAATAGATAAAATAAGAATTTCTTTAAGATGTTTAAATTATGTGTTATGTGTTTTAGGCACACTTATGCTTTGCCTAGATCTGGACAGTGTCCTCACTGTTGAAATGGTGGTGTTCAGCTCAAAGGAACAATGTGGTGGATTTACTTTATTATGAACAAAGCCTTTGTCTGAGGTGCTCCCATACTGAACAGGGGTCCAGAGTCCAGGAGCAGCTTTGAACTATCAGGTCAAAGACATCACAGAACTGACGGGCTGTTTCGCATTCATCTTGTACCTCACACAGGAGGCCCGTCACATTTGTCCTTTTGATTGTCCTCCATTTCTTTAAAGGTCTGGCTGGAACCATAGGTCATCTGGAGGCTTTTATGTGTAGAAAAACAAACGTTGTGTTCTTATTCTTGCTCTTCACTTCAGGGGTAAGAACTGCACAGGGGTGAAGGCTTCCACTTGTTAGCATGGCTCCCTGCAGAAGAACAGTAAAGAACAACAATTGACATTGAAGTAAAAAAAAAAAATCAAAACAGCCGTTTACGTTTTGCAAGAAAAATAATTTTAATTGAAAGACAGAAAAGGCTTTGCACATATCAATAGAAAGGTGGGCATAGAAATGAAATCCACTGCCATGAAATATGCAAAGCAAGCCCACCACAGAGAATAGCTGAAAACACAGGTTCTTTTGATGTTAAGTCCTTTGGTTGTGCATGTCTTCATTCAACTAGCCTGTGGATGTTTTAACCTTCTGTAAAACTTGCTCCAGCACTGCACTCTCCCTCTCTACATCAGAGTAACGTGGATCTGCAGTTCTGCCCATGATTTCTATTTCATGAATGCTGTGTTTCTCCTTGCCAAGGTTTATGAGTGCCCACCACAGCATTTCACTATCCTGTCATGACTGTGGACACCCCACATTCTTTAATGAGCACAATTCGGCAAATACCATCTCAGGTGTCTTTGCTGGTTCTGTTTCCCCATGCAGTGTTGTAATGGCCTCAGTTGTCTTATGTATTGACTTCACTGCTTTGATTGCTAGTAAAAAACAATTTTGGCCGAGTAATAAATAAAATAAAATAAATAAATATAAAGGTCTCACTGTCTAAAAGAAATAACTTTTTTTTTTTCCAGTCCCTCTTTTATATATACACACACACACAGGCACACACACCCTCTCTCTCTCTCCCAAACAAACAAAATAATACAAATGGGACTAATAATCAATCATCCGTAACACGTATCCTTTGACTCCAGGCTATTATTGCTTGAGTGAGCCTATGTGTGTTGTGCAGTATTGACTCTTTGAGTTTTGACGATCCATTCTCAGATGAGAGGAAGCATGTCGGTGCTCTGAGGATCACAAAGGGCAGATGAAACACAATGCTGCACACGCTAGAGCAGATAATTACTGAAAAATATCGTCTTCACTCAATCTACGTTTTTCCCCCCTCATTTTCCCCTCATTGTTCCTTGATATGTAGGAGTCTCCTGTTGAAACGGTAAGGACCAGGCAGGGTCCCAGCAGTGAACAAGACACTGCTGGTCTTACAGGCTTTAGCTGCTCCTGAAGAGAAGCTCGGGATTAGTTAGTATGCACTGGACATAACAAGGCCTTTGATGTAGCCAGTATTCTCTTTACTCACCAGGAGCATCAACATTTAATGAGACCTGATATCAGCCTTTTTAGGAGCTGTGAATATTTCAAATAAAAGCAAATTGTATTCACCAATACCAACAGACCATGAGGTGGTCAGAGGTTCATTGTCACCTGTGTGTTCTAAGCGATATAGTGGAGCTTTTGTGTAATGGGATATGTTCATTAAAACAGGCCCATTTCACTCTCTCTTAATCAGCACCACATATGTCATGGGAGGATACTGCCTGGAGCTAAAAAGTGGTGCATAATTTATAACTCCAGGTCAGGCTGTGCAATGAGTGCATATTATCTCAACAAAGATGCATTACTCTCCCATCATTCCATATTTACAAGTATGTCTTGATGTGGAGCTCATTTTGCACACAATACTGCAATTATCCTCCGGACGAGATTTCAATATGTAAAATTTTTAATATTGCTTATTAGCCTATCGGTACTCATTTCAATGAGATCTTGATATAGGCACCTTTCTCTTCTCAAAGTCTTCAGCATCTGTCTGACACAATTTATATGTGTGTCTGTGTGTGAGAGAGTGAGACAGAGAGAGTGTGCAAGAAAGTGTCACAGTGAGCTGTGACACTGCAGGTGTTTAAACTGTGGTGATGTAATTGGTCACAAGGGGAATAGAAACAAGAGCTTCACAGTCCTTGATTTGATCCCTTGGTTATTGATTTCTCAGTCTGCTTCTAACAGAAATAATTGCCACATGTAATGTATTATTCAATTACAAGACACTGCTCTCAAGTTTGGGTTTGATGGTCCTTTTTGAATCACTGGGACCTATGGATAATTCAACACTGTCAGCCCATTAAGCAGCGCGAATATTAAAAGGTATGCGTTAATCCTGCCTATTTATTAGCAACCGTGACATTCACCAGTGCTCAAAGTTTCCCCATTTTCAGCCTTTGTATAGTTGAAGGAAGTGGGCTTAACTTTGGCTCAGATTCAGGCACATTCTGTTATTGTGATATAGGCAGTTGAGCTATTCAAAGGGTTCTTTGAAGCCAAATCAAAATAATGGAAACAACACTATTGTACCGGTGATTAGGTGAGAGTATGACAGTACTCTGTTTCTAAAGGCTATGTTTAACCCAGTGGAGTCGGGCAGACCTACAGGGTAACCTAACAGCAAGAAATACTTGTAATTCTCAATTTATAGAAAGTTCATTTTTAATAAAACTATATTTTTATGTTTTTGATGGACACATTCTGTGATATTCAGACATTCTGTCAACACATTGTCAGTATAATAAGAACAATTCTTTCTCCTTACCTTATTTTTTGACTTTTGACTCTTTTTCTTTCTGTTGTGAGAGACAGATAAAAAAAAAGAAATAAAGATCAGAATTGATCTGGCAAAGGCTGAAATATCCTGACTATTCTGGTCTCCAGTTTCACACTGGATCTTACCTTCCATAATGCAACTCTGAGATTTTTTTTTCTTGCCAGCAGTTGAAAATGCTTCCATCTTTTAAACTTAACACTACCATTTTTTTAACACAACGCATGCTACTTTTAGTGTAAAGTTGCATTTTGGCTTAGTAATTTCAGTATAGTCCCTGGAATTATTCACGGAAATCATAAGAATCTCCTAAGCGTGTGTGCACTTGTATAAAGCCACAGTTCATAAAGAGTGTGCTGCTTTTGTAAGCTTAATATAAACGGAGATATTCATGAGATGTTATTCGTGAGGTTGCCACAATTTCAGGATTACTGGGACTCATGATTTGTTTCGAGAGCAGTTGTGTTATTTGTAACCATTCTACCTTTGGGTTTTTTTTGGTCAGCATTAATGCAAATACTGATGCTTCTTTGTAGTGTGAAAATTCCCCAAATGACTGATGAATGCTTACTTGCTATTATAAACTGTCTCATAACTTAATAGGTGAATGCAGTATCGACCAGTTTCTATTCTGTTTGTAAGATTTTGTGCAGTGTTTCATTCATCTCTGAAAAAAGATCCCTCCTTGTGTTGAAATCTCTATCTCGCCACTGATGGTGCAGCACTGTGTGACACAGTTTTAATGATCAGCCATCCAGCACTTGTTTACAGCTTGGCTTCCCAGTCATGTTCTGTTAATACCCACTCCTGTTAATATTTATCGTCAGTCTTAATTGGTTTGATGTCACTACACTGGTGTTGCTGTCGGCTCGGTTGTTGAACTGGCCTTGGTGTTGTTTCAAAGTCTTTATTATCGTGACAGTCAAGTCCTGTTCATTAAAGTTTCACTTTCCATTTTCATCAGTATGAAACTTATTCTGTAAATGCAAGGCAGCTGTGGTAGAAGTCAAACCCTGCAAGCGATCACAGGGGAGGTGCACAGTCTGTATAAATTATCAGGAATATGAACTCGATCGAAGATGTTAATTGCACCAATGGTTAGTTATGTGGGGAATTGCCATGCATTTCATGCAGCGATAATAAAAATGAATTTTTGAACAAAGGGATCTTAAAATAATATCTAATCTACAGAGAATACCCACATCAAACGAATAATTCAAAGCTTTGAAATTTATCTTTGTGGTCCGAAATGTTAAGCACTAGCCCTGTGAATATTGTACTCAGTTCAAGTTTGTCAAAGGAAAAAAACAAAACCAGAGTTAATTAACAGTTATTACAGGCCTTTTCAACTTTAATTTGACTTTCAAATATTAGCTCTTATACTGTATATAAACTATGCTTCTGGCATCTGCAAATTAGCTCAGTGTATCTCCTCTAATTAGGCCTCATTGAGCCCACGGTAACCCACACACAATAAAATTAATAATTCAGCAGCATAAGATGTATTTAAGAGTAGTCATTAGATTGCATTTTATTTGCATTGTATTAATTTGACACACATCACCTTTACAGTTTAATCTTAGGTCAGAACAAAATTAGATGATGAGGTGATCATGAATTTTGAAATGGGAGTATTTTAATACCTTTCATTGAGGTTTCAAGAAGTTCTCATTATGAAACAGGAGTGCTGGTTTGACTTGTAAAACTTAGCTCCTTTTAGGTCAGATCTATATTAGCCCTATATTTTATGCGTTTATGTTAGATGAGGCTTAATCACTGTCTCGTTGTTATAATATATGATGTTTCTTTGTGATCTTTCACATTAAAACAGAACATTACAGTATAAAATTATTTGGTCCTTAATCGTTAATTGATAAAATTCATATTTGTCAGTTGTCCAGTAAATAATTTGACATAAAGGCACCGCCTTGTCTTTAGTGTGTCTATAGTTTAAAAAAAAAAAAAAAAAAGGGGTTTAGTAAAACCTGCCCCTCAGCCCTCACACTTCTCCCTCCTCCACCCACTTGCCCTCCTATCTCCATCCTCCTGCCATCTCTCTCTGTCAACAGTGATTTTGCCTCTTGCCACTGATCAAACGCACCTGCCAAGCCCTGCTAACATTCCCGAGAATGTTCGCTAATTACCCACAAAGCCTTGCAGATTTATACTACTAATAGGGGATTTGCCTCAAATCGGGGGCAGGGTTGTACTCCATTACAATGGTATTTATTTACTCATTTGGGGAAGAATCTCAAGGGATAACGTGCATTACAAATGTTTTAAGGCAGATAAACATCTAATTTTTACGTGACTATCGCATCATTCGGAATTAGTGTCACCCCTTTTTGTATTTTTTGTTTTCAAATTGTAAACAAGGATAGTGAAAAGGGTTAGAGACATTGTTATAATCATCTCTTCATTTACATCTAAGTTAAAACACTCGTACCCCATAAAGGCGTGGCATTATCATCAGTGAGATCAACAACAAAGCTTAGCACTGATTATAATCCTCTTGTTTCAACGTAATTAGACAAAGGAGCCTTTTAACTGTGCAGTTATGGGAGGAAATATTAGATTTAGAAAATTGCCAATTACTTCTATGTTTAAACCACCAGAGTCAGAACAATGGATACCACTGAAGAAAAAAATGTTAACTAAACTTACATTCCCAGTGACTGTAGATTCTAACATGATGTTAATAAGAATTTGCTGTGCTGCATAAAAAAACAGAGAAATGTATTAGATTTTGAAGATAGTAAATTTTGAAGCACATAAAGAATTCCAATGTTGTTGACTTTGGCAGCCTCTGAGTTCTTTAATGGTTATATTGTATTGACTTTATTGTAATTAATGCTATTGCCAAACCACTTATTCAGTGGTGCTCAGCCTGCCATTGTTGTAGTACAATAATAGTTTGCCCAACGCATCAACTGTATAAATCTTTTTAGCTGTAGTTAGTTAACATCGCACACAGTGCGTTGAGTGCGTTTGCCTCTGAACTCTGTCCTTTTTCTTCCTGTCCATGCACATTTATTTACATAGTGTACTTTGCGATAAATGGGTTGTGTGTGCGTGTTTTTTTTTTCTCCCAAGTTAAAACATTTTGAAATCATGCAGCTGCGTCTTTGCCTTTAGTTCATCTGTAAAATTAGTTTTGTGTTTAGTTTGGACACACCTCAGCAAGGGCTTGACAAACAAGGCCTACATTGTACTGTGTATAGCTGTGCCATGCACCATGACTTACCAGCTATCCTGTCAACCAGAACTGAGTCAGAAAAGCTACTAGCAGCTTTGATAATCGTTCAATTTGTTAAAATTCTGACCGCTCACCTCAGTTTGTAAAATCTATGATGTTAGATTAATTATCCTACAGTCTAAAAATTCTTTCAACATGGATATTAATTCACTAATGCAGTTGTAGTCTTCTCCTACCTCATATTGTACACTGTGCATCATGCATGGGGATGGTGAGCTTGCTCAAAGCAGGCAGAATCACATAAATTCAACCACCCGTAAGGGGGGCACACTGAAGATAAAAACAAATGTCCTGCTTCTCTCAACATCCTGAAAAAAAAAAATTGCTCCCTAGCCATCCTGTGTACTCTTTCTGAAAAACACTGTGGATTTGATGGCGTGCCAGTCACCTGAACCAGTGGGAGAGGGAGGAGACTTAAAGGTTCACAGTGATGTTTTCCTCATGAGAAACCTACTGCTGAGTGGTGGCACATGTTGTCAAATTTACAATGTCTGTCAAGCTGTAAATGCATTTTGGCTTGTTATGAAGTTTTTGTGTGTGTATACTTATATATGTATGTATATATGCTGCCTGTGTATGTATATAATGTCTGTTCAGTGCTGCTGTCTGATACTGCCTGCAAATGCAATTTAAATAATTTCCATAGAATTTAAAATGAGCTAAATCAAAGAGGTCATTACATATAACGAGCTTCTTCCTATTTGTATTGAAGGGGGTCAGGTCAGTAGAACTGTTATTTTTCATGTAAAAATTCATGTACATTTATTTATCTTGAGAAAATGACCAGCTCAGCCCTGAGTCTGGCAAAGACCCAGCTACTGAGGGCTTCATCTGGGCTTAGTGAGTTGGTATAAGCATCAAATATCATTTTTGTCAGGAGAAAGCAATCACTAGGGAGAGTGTTTACTGCCGATCCATTTAAAAGAGAAACAGGTTTACTTTAACCCTGCTGCTTTCTGCATAGTTAGTTCCCCAATGCTGCTCTAATGGAAGGCAACCCACTCTGCCAGTTCTCAGCAGCAGTAACAGCAGCATGGTGTGGGGAGAGGAAGAACTTGTTGTGGAAGAAGTGCTTCAATACTCCTCAAAACAAACAAGCCTGACTTTCAGCTGAGCAAATACTTGGTCACCATACCATCGTTAGAGGAGGGGAGAGGGGAGCTATGAGGGCTATGAGATAAACCCTCTTTTAAGTCAGTGTCTGTTTTTGTACTTTGTCAGACATGTTTCATGCACAGATCCATGCACAGTTCAGCTCTATTAAGCAATGCAGTAAAATTATTACAGGATATTGTGAATGACCACATAATTTAGTTAAACCAGTTTTGTAGGGTGTTTTTTAATTAAGAGATTAGGAAGATACAACAGCACAAGAGAATTAGCATAGTTGGTGAATTTTGCTTTTGGATATCTTCATCCCTAAAAATGGGTGTCTTCATAGAGTGTTGGCTAACAACAGATAAAACAGTAGCACTGTTAATTGCTAAAATTGACTACAGGAGGCAGTTGCATAGATGAAAATACACAGACACCTACCTGTAAATCACATACAGAGAGCCAGAAAAACGGATTTTTTTCAAAGGGTGTTGTCAGTAGGAGAATAAGCAATGGAGACGCCACATGTTTGTAACCTGCCAGGACTGATCCCCCCAGCCTGTCTTCAAAAGCAAATGAAGAGTCTTAATAAAGGCTGCCATAACATGAGATCTTTTTAAGTGAGACACCCTCCTTCCTTTACCAGTCTACCCCCTGGTGAGCAAAAAACCTCTTTTCACCAATCTCATTTCCACCAATCAATAAACTTAGTCTTCTGAAGACAACCATGCAAAGCTGTGGCTCGGCACCTTTTCTTCTCCTCATTGCAAATTAGAAACAAACCTCACACTCTTATTTATGCCAGACTCATTAGATGCTGGTCTAAACATTATTACAGAATAATTCCTGATTTGGCTGCAAAGCTGTTGAACTTAGCAATTAACATTTCCATGGCATTTTATTCCTCATGTGATCAATAGTTATTCAGGTTATTACATCTAAGGTCTCAAAAGAAGGATCTTATTTTGTATGTTTCAAGGTCACATTTTAGTCTTTCAACAGTTTGTTAAACATTGAAATTAGTTACATAATTAGTTCCTATAAGCAGAACAAAAGTACACTAAAGGTATAGTGTGGTAAATGCAGAATCTATTATTTGCTTGAGTTTTATGTATTGTATAAGCTGTTGTCAGTGTTAGACTGAGACTGCGACCAGATGGTGGAGCCAAAAACTTAGAAGAGAACAAGTCTGATTTCTAATTTATTCCAACCCTCAAGTTTCTTGTATGGCTCTGTAGTTTGTAGTGTCTCTCTCTCTGTGTAGGTATGTGTGTGTGTGTGTGTGTGTGTATATATATATATATATATATATATATACATATATATACATACATACATG
>JBBMJY010000001.1:17636760-17666327 GCA_037833715.1 Toxotes lorentzi
GTCTGGGTATAAAAACAGAAAGGTTTTGAGTTGATCAAAAGAAATTGCTGATGTGTGTATCATGGTGGTGTGAGAAATTGCTCTTTTTTTTTTTTTTTTTTTTTTTTTTTTAAATTTCTGTCATTTAATTCTGGATAGACCCACTGTCACCGAACATCTTAATGTGCCACAGCTATTTTAGCATGTTGTTTTCGCTTAAAACATTTTAAAGCGTTTGAAATTATAGACATCCCTGGTCCGCAGGTTGAATCTCTGTAATAGTCATTGTAATAAATAATTATTCTGGACAGGACAGATTTAACAACAGCATAGCCTGACTTCAAGGTACCATGTGGAGTTTTGGACCACTAGTAGCATTAGAGCAGTGTTTTTGATTTATATTGAGGATGAGATGCAAATAGACATGGACAACACAATACATAGTCCTACAGTTGAGTTCCATGCCAGTCCATTAATCCACAGTTCTTACTGGTAATGCATGAAAAAATGTAGCAATGCTTCAATAAAGGTAGCAAAGAAGACTGCTAGCGAGTAAACGTGGCTTTAAACAATACAGGAATTAAAATATTTTTCTCAACAAAAAAAAACCCCACATATTTCTCAGAGATTGTACCCTCAAATGTTACTAATCAAAAAAATAACATAATTATCATTATAATGATCTCCTTTATGAAAATAATCATCATTCTTGCAGTTGTAACTTTTAATTATGAAGCAAGATGGCCTCATATTGAACATAACAATGTCTGTGTGAAATTAAAATACAGTGTAAAAATGATGAAATTGCTCAGCCCTATACATTTAAATGGAATCATCTCATTGTTATACTCTCAGATAAATAGAAATAAACTTCAATACCCATAACAAACCATCAGTGGACGAGTAAATAGCATTTTTTTTTTGTTTCATTTTTTTTCAGAACTCATTATTTAAGTACTGAAAATCACATTGTTCACATGTTGATAATTGGAAAGCTGTGAAAAAGTGCCAATGTTAATGTGTAATTATGACATGATAAAAGACCATTTTCCAGCTTAATACATCATTCTCATTGTGGCTACATATGTTGATTGGAAATGACATGAGGTTAAAATCACTTATTGAGTCTAATCAGAGCATAACTGACTGTCATTATGGAAAAGGGGGGATTTTCTGAATTGTTTTGGACACTGTGTTAGTTGATGAGTATGAGCGTGTAATCTTCATCCTCAGGCCCTACGAACCAGTGGTGGTGTGAAAGACACATGCCAGAGCTGACATACCACATACTGTGTACTGTATACTGCGAGCAAGGATTCAGAGTAGCTGTGCCACCCAAACCAAGTCATTAGGCTCCTCAGCACCTGCACGGTTTCCTCCTACGTAAAGAGCTGTATAAATTAATCACACCCAGCCTTATGCACTTTGATGCAATTTATAATGCACATTAATGAGGGCTGACAGCTGTAACTAAAAGGCAGAATGATCACTTACAATTCAAATAAAAATCACAGTGCAATAACAAAAGTCATTTGCATGACTTTTTTTCCTGTCATGCTCTATTTTCATCTTTATCCAGCTTTGATTCCTGCTGTCTTATCAGAGGCCGAATGCATGTGAAAAGACTAAATGATCTGCAAATTGATGCAACACTTAGCCTGTGTCTCACTCCAGAGTATGGAGCTCTAATTGTACATTGTGTGAAGGTATGGCATTGGATGATAAAAAGGCTTTTCTCCACACCTCATTTCAATCTCAATGTCTTATCAGTTGCCTTTGTTAAGTCACTGCTTGTTGATGGGCATTCAGAAGTTATACAGTTAACACTTTATAACTAATTCAATTTCCTCCTTCCATATGTTTCTTTAGATGGGCAACTTTTCTTTTGTTGTGCTGTATTCGCCATGCAAAATCAAAGTGGAAATAAATTTACAACCAAACATTGTGCTCACATGAAAACATCATGAGGAAACCATTTGAGCTGACCTTCAGAGGTGCTAATTAAATTTTGGGTGTGTGGCGATGGTATAACTGATTTCATTCTTCATTATGGCCTGTAATGACATTTCTCAGCTGTCAGAAGCATTGCAGGGGGCTCGCTTGTGAGGTTTGGGATGAATTAACCATTATACCATCATAGAGACAGCATAACCACAGAGGAGGGGTGGAGAAAAGCTCAGAGTTGAGAATTCAGTGCCTGAAGCTCCACGTTTACTGCAAAAACACATTTAGCAAAGCTTGCTAAAAAGGGGTATGATATGCCTTTTGCCATCCAGCTGCTTATAACAACAGGACATAAATGACCTTCCTGACTGTAGAACAAACCCATATGTCTCTGCCCCAATAAACGGCTTTAATGGGATCCTAAAGATTTAATTAAGATGTCAGTATGCGTAGGTCAGCTGCAGTGCAGAAACTGGAGTGGAAGATATACGGTAACGCTACAAAAGCCCAGCTGGATCTGTGAGGACAGGCACAGGGAAGAGGGGTGTTCCTGGGTCTGATTTACACACACAGCCTTGTTGTAAACGTAATGACATTTTAAATTCGGGTTCATTTGCACACAGTAAGCAAAGCTTGCGTTTGTGTTGGACTGGATGAACGGAGACAAACCTGAGTCACCAGTCGTCACCTGGTCATTAATAGCTGAACAGCCACACTGTCATACTGTCTAAAGATAAGTGATCTGTGCTATATGTGTTGTACAAATGGAAGTCAGACAACATAGGATATGCTACAAACAATGGAGCACAGATCACAGATTACATTGACATAATATACAGTTTGCCTGCAGTCTATAGTTCAGTAGTTATGTTTAAATATAAGCCAATATTACAATCCAGTGATTAATTATAAAATAAAGTAGCTAATGCAAAAATGATTCAACTTAATGTCATTATAAATTGCACATGGAGCTGGATTCTTTCCATTTTGTCTGAGGTGAATAATATATATTCATATTCTCTATTGTAAAAAAGAATTGAATAAATAAGAAAACAAAAAGATGCACACATCAATGAAAGTAGAATAAATGAGCAGAAAAAATTCTTACACTATATATTCAAACATAAATTGTAATGTGACCTAAGTCCACAATGAAATGAAAAATATGAGAAGAGGCGATTAAAAACTGTAATCTAAGAATAGAAGTTTTCTGACCTTTCACATGTCATCATCCTGTTTTCTGAGAGACTTTGCACATTTCACAACAGATAAGATCTGAAGGGCCACTCATCTGCAGAGGGAGTGGAGGATAAGTAGATGGGATGTGGGCTGAGAAAAGGAAGGGTGACTGACACAGCTAAATGGTTCATTCCCTGGAGGGTGGATGTAGATCTTGTTATTTCTATTTCCCGCCACTCCTCTCTATCTGTGTCTCTGTTGGTCTGTCTTCTTTTTGATTGTACAGAGGGGATCTGAACCCACAATGTCCAGTAAAAAGCGGTCTGCCACAGTTCTCCCTGACAGACAGGATTTCAGTTAAAAGGCCGAGCTCACAAGACTCATCCATTAGATCTCATGGTAGCCACGGAAAACAAACTAGGCAACATCAAACTTCAAACCACATTGATTTAGATGGAAATTGTGTTGCGGGTAAGGGACATTCTTGCAGATCGACGGCAGTTTAAAAAGGAAGTAGCATCCTCTGATATTGAGCATTATGTCAGGGAAAAAGTTAAACGTTAACTCAAAGTTAGAACTGAGGATCATAATAGATTTGCAAGGAGCTCCTGTATATCTCCATATGTCTGCGCAGTAAAATATCCAGTTTTCTAGTTTCTGTGTACGTGGTTGCATTTCCTGTGTTGCTTTTTGAATATGAAACGGAAGGAAAATAGTTTCTCAAAATCAAAACACATTTTATACTGTTTAACTGATACACTTTTGACAAAAGTGTGACTTCTTTAAACTGGAGCAAGCAGAGACTGAACTGGAAGTAAAGTCTGAATTTGCAGTAAGATGGAAATGAGGCCTTTAACCTAAAATGTCTCAATGTATTTAAGTTTAATTGTGTAATGTCAAATATCACATGATGGAGTATGTTCCCTGTACTGACAACCTGGTGGGCTGCTTGAGTTTTATTCTGCCATGTTACTGATCTGCATAAGGTTGTACACCATGATAAATATATGTAAGATATTATATATTTTTCACTAATGCACAGTCTCAATCAAGTTCACGTTCTATTATTTGCTCCAAGTGAGCAATTTGTTCTGCAGCAAGCATGGAAGAACGTAACAAAAATGTAAAAACATACAATACACAACTAAAACCCAGACAAAACAAGACTTTCTTCATTAGATTTTTCCAACATTTACATAGAGTTCGCAAAATGTAATTTGCATTTGACTCGTATCAAACTCAACAGTTTTTCTTGATTGCCTGGCAAGTTTTAAAGACCTTGAAAGAAACAGTAGAGTAGGAAAACATTTGAAACAGTCAGTTTTTTTTTTTCTCACTGCATTTTAAGAAATGCTTACAAGAGCATTCGTATAGCCGTATGTCTGTGTGGATGGACCTGCACTTCTACCCTACCATGCTATACTCTTAATAGCAATGATGGTGGAAATTCATTGAGATTGGGGGTGGGTTTCTGGGTCATGGGGACCTCATGTCCTCCCTAATACTACTCCATTTGACGCCAACCAAGTGAACCACCAGTGTCTTTGTTAAATATTCATCCCCTGTCAATAATTAAATGCTCATTATTTGAACCTGAAGAGTGCTGTGATTCCAAATTTAATGTGCTTCTAATGCATGGGGTGATAAGGCACGCCTAATAGCTAGGCTGCATGATGAAAGGTAGATGCGTACAGTCATACCCATTCTTTTTCAGTTGAACAGGTAAAAAGAATCCATGTTTCAAATGAAAAATTTACAACCGTTGTCCGTTTTTTGAAGAACATCTGAGGTTTTGTATTCTGTGACTGTACAAGATTCTGAACAAATGTCAGAGAAAAGAAGCTTGTTATCTCAGGCCCTTTAAATTGAACCCTCTCTGAAAGCAAGAGACTTTTCAGGAGCTCTCTTACTGGAACTGCCACAGCACAATCAACCACCCACACACAAAATAATGACACATGAGCCAATTTAGGTGATACGATACAGGCAGGGCATGAATACACAAATACACAATAAATATGCAAACAACAAGATCTCGTACCCAAGGGCAAGGGGCTCACATGATAATACCAGTATTGTCCTGCAGCTATGTAGAACACTCAACTAGTAGTGCTTTCAATTAACTCAAGGAGGAAGTCAGTGCATCAACAATCTTTTTGCCTCTTTCTTAAAACTTTAAAGAATTTTTAAATACATAATCATTTCCTTCTTTGATGTCAGGCATTTTCATTGTTTGTTGTTATTATGATCTGCACTGTGAACAACTGAGAATTACCCTAGCTGGGTTTTTTTTTTTTTTAAACAAACGTCTGTAAGTGTGTGTGTGTGTTTGTATGTGTATGCGCACGCACGTGTGTTCTCGTATGGCTCAAGGACCTGTCTGTGATGTAAACACAGGGAGGGTAAACACACAGGCAGTTTGTAGTCTCCATTGTTATTATCCTGTTTGTATAATTAGCCTTATAAATTGCTCACATCAAAGGCACTGTCCCTTGAAATACTTCCATGCCTCTGTTCAAACCCCCCCACCCTCCACTGAGACATGTTGAGCTTCTAAGACTCATCTGAGGTTTTAATAGGGAAATGTAACCAAAGTGTCCGGTGGCAGTCCTTTATTCTTTCCTATGTATGTATTTGTGACGTTCTTTTTCTGGAGGTGGAATATAAAGGGGAGAGAGCTCGAGAGAGTTCAAATCATATGTACTCTCTCGCCTTTGCATAGCTGGCCAACCACTTGAAGGGGGTGTAATTGCTGGAAAGTTGGAAAAAATGTTGGACACAGCCCTCTCAATTTCAGCGTTGGAAAGGTGTGTGGAGTGGTTACAGACAATCTGACAAGCACTTAAGCTGAAGCATAATGATGCCTTCAAGCTAGCCATGTAGGTAACTATAGCATGCACAAATGATCACTTCATAAGCTGATTATACGTTGAATGTCTTTGAATCTTGAAGTATTTCAAAATCACTCCTTGCAACTCTCTGTAAAAAGGTAAGTTCCCATAGGAAGGGAGATTTTTTTCTGTCGCCTTCTACCCCTTTCCACACAGCGACAACATGGTAAATATTGCAGCGCTTTCAGATTAATTCCTCTCTCTTGGTTAAAAAATGTCTGCAGCACATTTAATGACCTTTATGACCTGTAGTAAGTGTACTGATGGGAAAGTGCTGGAGAGTACCGTATGTGCTGATTCTGCTGCACTCTGAGACGCTGGTGTGAACAATGATGGGTTAGCAGCTGGAAGTGATGAGAGACAGAAAGTGTCAGAGGGGGTTTGCACAAATTTGATTGACAGTACTGAAAGCTGCCTCTGCCATCAATTTAATGGTAATTATTATTTAATGTATATTACTTAAAAGCATATGCAAAATTAAGATTTAGTCACAAAAACACATTTTATATGGTATTTAAAGAATAATATGCATAATATATTGCTTGTTAATATTTATGGCAAAGAAGTTCAGGCATTTCTTGTCTTGAGCTAGTCCTCTGCTGAAAGCGTTGACTCTCATGATCTCAATTAATAACTAAGAAAGTAAGAACAGGAAGAAGCAGCACAAAACTGGAAGCTTTTTACACAGAGGAGATAAACCTGCCAACGGGAATTTATCTCAGATTCAGATTCATTTATGTGTAAGAACAAGAGACTGGCGTCTTTTCAGGGTATAAATCAAGAAAGCACATTGGGTAAAAAAATTCGTAATTCATGATAGATTTGAAAAGAGACTTTATTTGTTAAATAAATGCTAAGTATAATCTAGAAGACCATTATCCTTTGGATGGAAAAACAAGTCTGCATTTGTATTTGTGTGAAAACATTTATTTATTTCCAAGCAAAAAATAAACTTAAATTCTAAAAGTTATAAGATAGTTAATTAAATGTACATTACCTGAAGAGTTTCTGAAACTGTACCTTTGTTAAGAATATCATTTTTCTTAATTCTTTTTTTTTTCCAGTTGTATGTGCAAGGTAAAAACATGTAGCGGTCACTACACATGGTGTAAAGTGAAGAGGCTGAAGATAGGATATGTTTTACAGGTGCAGAAATCTGGATGTGGCCTATATATGGCACCACCTGGCCTTTACTCGATTGGTGTAGCAAACAAATCAGAAACACACAAACTAAATGAACACCCCTGAGTTTCTCTTTGAGGAGCTTAGATCTGCTAGGCATTAAATGAGCTGAAGAAATTATTATTCCTGACCTTAGAGAAAGTATTCAATCAAGTAGAAGTGTCTTTTTATGTTAACATAAGTCTGGATTGTTTTTTTTTTAATTTTTCAATAATAATAAAAGCAATAGTAATGAAGATTAGCTTCTTCTTTTGTTCCTACTTGCATAAAGCCCCTTAGTGTAGGATTTAGAAAAATGCCTGATCTTTGGGACTCCTACTGGTGGAATCAAAAAAGCAGCATGACAGACAGATTTTAATGTCCCTAAATCAAGTAACACATTGACTGCACCAGGGTTCACGGGTACTTAACTCTCATTTTTCTACAAACAAAAACAATATAAAACACTCATAAAATCTACACAAAGGGCCTTAAAATTTATAACAAGATCAGTGGGTATAAGTGTGTCACCTTCATCTCTGAATTAGCACTGTGTGGCCCCAGCAGGATCGGTAAGTTCAGCACTTGCCAGATTTGAAATACCACAGGAGACAATAAACTGGATATTAGCTTGTAAATATTTTGCTGCTCCCAGTCTATTATCTCTTTGTTCTGTTACTGCCAAGATTT
Source organism: Toxotes lorentzi (assembly GCA_037833715.1). NCBI lineage: Eukaryota > Metazoa > Chordata > Actinopteri > Toxotidae > Toxotes > Toxotes lorentzi. Next base: position 17,644,605 of record JBBMJY010000001.1, read on the forward strand.
GGGTTCAGATGGAGAGCGTGACTGACACTTAGATGTGGGTTTGACGGTTTGCCATCACTCACACTGAAACCCTGTGTTAATATAATTAAATTATAAATGAGTGCATGAATATTATATTAGTATGGGAGAGCTATCAGGGAATTCAGCATTGCTTTCCAACATAAACAATTCTACCATTTTAGTCACCCCTGTTCATTTTCATCTGCTGCTAAAACACAATGCAAGGGAATTCCAGCATATCTGAGTAATGTGAATGTGAGTTGATCTCTGCGTCCTCATATAGCCCCGTCCAGGATGGAGGTCACTGTGCGAGCCACAGGGGCTAGGGAGAAAACCAGTTTAGAAGAGGACAAGGACTAAGGTTGTAAGATAAAATAAATCTGCTTAGCTTATTTTCTGGAAACCCCCTGAGGGAGAGAGACCATGAATTGACAGGCCCTATGTAATTCTTGACAGAGGAAAACTTTGTATACAGACAGTCTCAGCAACATGTTATTAAAAAGATGAGCATGGCCGTGGAAAATAAATAAATAAAGAAAAAATACTGATTAAATTTTAAGCAGCCGGCGGGCCGATAGTTTGCCTGAGGCATATTTGTCAGTTTCAAAGGGTGTTTTTATTAATTTTGTATTTTGCATTTTGTTAGTGGAAAGAGCTTACTCCACCGGGAGCGCCACAAGCTATAGCCAGCAGAGCCTATAGCAGGGAGAAAGGAGACGCGGAGCATGCCAAGCAGATCCTGCACACTTGGAGAAAGAAATCAGCTCTAGATCACCAACATAACCCAAAGACCCCCCACCCTCTACCCAAAACACACAGACATGCTCACATAAACATAATGTATGCACTATATACACACATACAAATCTTTTATGCAAAATGCACAGCATTTCTATTGTCCATAGCAAACTTCTTTTACTATCTGATGGCATGAGATTAAAATTGTTCAGTCTGCACCTCATTGTATAGATACACCTCGTTTGAACTGTGCGCACTACACTGCAATAGCAATGCTGATACTTCATTTCCCTGCCTTTTAGATGAATCACCATCTAGTGAGGAAGCTGACTTTTTGCTTGGCATTTATAGGCTTTAGCCTGACTTTTGTTTTTGTTTTTGTTTTTTTTTTGCATCTTTTCAGTGCTGAGTTAGCATGATATCATGAATGTAGCTCAGGGCCGCCCCTGACATTTTAGGGGATCACAGCAGGGAACATTTGAGTAATTTTACTATATTAGTAATGCTCATGGGACAGGCTGTTATCACCACCGATCAGGTTCCCTCTCTTAAATATACAGGCTACAGGAATAAACATGTGTGACCGTGCCTAGCGATCAAGCAGTAACCCTGAACACTCTGAGGTATGATAAATGTACTTTATATTTTGTTACACTTTTCAAGATGGGTACAGTCTAGACAGACAAACTTTCCTACCCTTTGTCAGCACAGTGTCAGTGTGATGCTCTGATGTACTGACCTGAAATCAGCATTCACACCTGGGGCTCATGACAGTCGGAGCTGTGCTTTGTTGCTGCTAGCTCTCTTTGAAAGCCATATTCCTTTTGACTTTGTTTGACAATGACCTCTGGTAGAGCTGTCTGCAGCAGAGTGTCAAAAACGAATTGCTCAGACATGTTAAACGATTTATATATATAATACTTCTAATACTAATACTAATATCTTTATTAGTTTATATCTTAGTTATTAGTTTTTTGTTGGTGCAGATCACACATGGTGTGTGTCATCATCCATATTTGCACTATTTGTCAATTTTGCCCACTTGTCCGTATCACAGTGGCAGGCTGGGTAAGTTTACTCCGATGCCCAGCCACATCCTCTAACTCTTCGCAGGTGATCCTGAAGCCAGGTGGGATATATAATCCTTTCAACATGTTCTTTGTCTACCCCGAGGTCTCCTCCCTGTTGGATGTGCCTGAAATACTTCCATGGGGACGCCAAATAAGCTTCTCTCTTAATGTGGACACTACTGCACAGAATATACCATCCTGTACCGTTTTATATTTGTAGAAAAGTTAGCTGATGGTTTATACTCTGATCTCATTTGTATTATTAAATTAAATCCATGTATATGACAACAGAAATATATTTTTGAAGAGAAATTGATGTTACCATACATATAAATTCCAGGGAACATAGAACTTGGAAAATGAACATGATGAGTAAATGTTCATTTCTGCTCATGTAAATTGTCAGGAAGCATCATTGCATTATGTAAATGCTTATGGAAAGGCTGCACTCATGTTGTCAAGTTTTACCTGCTGCTGGACTGACGCAAGTGTGAAGACAAAGCTTAGAATGTGTGTGTGTCTGTGTGAGCTAGGGGTGGTGGAAAAAATCGATTATTGATTAATCGCGATTATATGATGGACGATTATGAGTCGATTATTAAATTTCCAAAGATTGATATATATATTTTTTTGTAATACATTGCAGTGACTCCTCCAGTTGCTGGCTGTCATACAGGATTTAACTGCAAGACGGGGCTGTTGACTAACAGTCATAAGAAAACACCCTGAAACAGATCCACCGAGCGAGCTAACTATGCTAGCCAGGCGAGAGGCGCGTGACATGGATGAAGAAAAACCATGAGGTGGCAACCAACCAATCCATCCAGCTCCATCTGGGTTAAAAGCGAGCGCGTGGATGCATTTTGGTTTTCATGGCAGGGGTTTTAAACACGTCGACAGGACGTGTCGTTGTAGTTGGAATTTACATGTTCTCGCTGTGCCTGCGTGGGTTTTCTCCGGGTACTCCGGCTTCCTCCCACGATCGCACTCCAGGGTGTACCCCACCTCTCGCCCGTAGTCAGCTAGGATAGGCTCCAGCTCCCCCGCGACCCTGACGGATCAAGCAGTATAGAAAACGGATGGATGGATGTCGCGCTTCCATCCAGAGGAGGCTGCGTGGGCTAAAGACAACCGTCTGAAGCCTCATTCCACCGAATCAACGTACTCTCCACGAGGGGACGACGAAATTAGCCCCTGTGAAAGACTACATCTAAAATCAGTTTTAAAAAAAAATAATTTGGAAGTTACAGCTATACTACACAATACTGAAGGTGCTTTGTGGTGTCAATAAAAGTGAAGTTGAGTAATTCAGCAGCTGACTGTTTTTTTTTAATGGTGCAATATGTTTATGGTGTATTTTGGGTAACTATTGTCAAAATGAAACTCAATAGTCGGAATCGGATCAAATCGGGAAATTGGAACGATTAACCACCCCTAGTGTGAGCATACATATGCGTGCACAATTCACAACTCTGCACATGGAAATCTTATAGAAAATTGCTAGCATTTGGGTCAGGTAAGCCTCCCAGATCCACCAGCAGCTTTAATCATCTTAAAAAAGAAATAGCCGTTGAGGCATTTGATAGCTATTAGCAATGTGTGTTGCATCTTCAAAATCACCTTTCATTCCAAAATACTCATAAAGCATTTGTGTCAAATCAGTCAGACAGAGCAGTTTGAAGTAGATGCTACTTTGTTGTGTAAAGGTGAAGGAGTTAATTAGGTGATGAGGAGGTGACTGATGCTATGTATATACAGCACACACGACAGGGAGAGAAGCCAAGTGGGCTGCTAATCATGCCCTCCACCCCCTAACTCCTGCATTCATCTCCAACCATATGCTTTTGAAGTCATGGCTGTCAGGAGCTCTGTGACATGCACTCAGTTTTATTGGATTTCATAGAGAAAGTATGCTTTGTTTATTATGGTTGATTTTGAATAATTCTCCTATAAAACACTAAATTACATTTAAGTGATGTGTTCAAAGAAGATCACTTTATATTGGACCATGATAGAAGCTTCTCTTTTCTTTCTTTTATCTCTTCATGGTAAAGGAATGCATGTCCTATACAGCAATAGAGCAGGTTGAACTGTGTATGTTAACGTTAACACATGAGAATGAAAAAGAGTGGCACATGTAAAATAAAAATGATATATATGATTACAGCTGACTGGATGACAGGGTGTTCTATACTGAAAGTTTAACCAGTAATTAGGAGTTGAAAACATCCATATTGATGTGTTGTTTCTCAGAAGTCACAATATGGTTGACTGCTTACATCTCAGAAGGAATTACACTGCAGAAAATCCTGGTACCAGTATTTGATCCCCAGTAGACTAGATTGTACAACTTCAGTGATTTCGGGACATGCTAAAATGGCACACACTGTTGTAATTACACCACACAATCAGACAACAATAAAAATGGTGAAAAATGGATGAAGCAACGCAGGACTGGGCAGCAGTACATAATGATACAGAAAATTGTTGTGACATTAGAACAACACTCTGTGTGTGCTTTTTGATGTTGTCTACATTTCTAGATGAATATGAATTCAAAATCCTTTTAAGACATGTTAACAAAAACTGATCAGTGAGTAATATAAAGCATTTTCACAAAGCTGAAACAATGTTGGCATTGCAATGTACTATATTTATTCCCTTCTTGTAAAACCAAGGCCCATTGTTAAAGGTTTTGTTTAATAATTAAGAGCATTTACACCACATATCATCGCATTTTCTGCTTTAGACCAGTTGCTGTTGGTCTAACTGAGAGATCATCAGCCTACAATATATTCTCTGATACATTGAGCTGGATTAACCAAATATAGTAAGTAAGTAAGCTATAAATTGAAAATATTTTGTTCTTGTTTTGCAGGTTGCATTGAGTTTTGCTTGCGTAAGTGATAATTAAAATTACATTCAGTAGGATTTTGTTAGCAAAAATGTTAGTACTGCAAAAAGTTGTAAAGAAACAAAAGTATGTGTGAGCCTTGGCTGATCTGTACCAATATACCCAATACACTGTTGACTTAGGTCAGAGCATTAATGTGGTCATCCTTGATGCCCAAACTACTAGTGGCACATGCCCTACTAACAACAAGCAAAAATGTTGTTGTTGTTGCAAGTGTCATGTGATGGTCATGTTTTTTTTTTTTTTTTTTTTTCTTTTTCAATTTCATTCAGCTTTTCAAAAATGTCCTCCTTTTATGTTTTTCTAATCTCTCGGGGTCGTGGGTTTGAGCCCCACTCTGGGCGGCACCGCCTCCCATGGGCCCACCACCCGTGGGAGGTGCCGTAGGACTTCAGTGCATTGTGGACTGGCATGACATGACACGACATGTTCCTCCAATTCTTCAGTGTTAAAAATATGTCAACTGTAATATTCGGCGTGTTGTAGGATACGAGTATAACTAAAGCAAAGTAAGTCTAAACAGTTTGCACCGCTTCATAAAGTAATAGCTGCTGGTCGCTTGCAGAAATGAGTTAATTGATCTCAGGCTGTGATCCAAATCAAAATCATAGCAAGCAATTAGGATCAAACCTCAAAAACGATTATGAATTAATGAAGAAGGCCTTAATGAATTATTAATGACAAAAGAATTACTGGCCTGACACATTGTGTGTTTTTGATAGATGGATGTGCAGAAGAATGAATCGAGTTCAACCACGAGCGATCATTTTCTTTTTATAATCTTGTTTTTTAACACCTGACTTCAGAACAGAGTGAAAATGAGTAAATGGACAGTTAAATTAAGGATCCTGTTAAAATGATAAAAAACCTTTTGACAGTATAGCTCTCCTAAAGAAACAGACTTTAAAATGTTTTTACAGTTGCACTCCTGTATGAACGAGCAAATGCCTTTTTTTAGTTGCTTTAATGCAGTTTATTTATATTTAACAGAGTTTGAGCCCCATCAATTCACAGATAATTCAGGAATTCAACAATGCAGATTTTATTTATGTGTAACTACATTGTAGTGTCATTATATTTGAGGTATAAACCTTATTGATTAAATATTCCCTCTTTAAATTACACCAATTACGAGTAGATCCTTGAAATGAATACACAGGGTTTTGTACAGAGTGGGAAATGCGGTTCTCATGAGATGCAAACAAATTTTCAACAACATTTTTATTTTTATTTTTTAAATCTTTTTAAGAAGTGTCTGCAGTATCTCCCCAAAACTCAGGACCCTAACTGTGTGGCATAGTTTTTCCTCTTGTTGGGTTGTTGACTCTAGAAGTAAACTGTTGTTGAGGAAAAAAAAAAGACCACACTGACCTTCCATTTAGTGTTTGCTTGTGCTTGCAGGATCCCTGGTGAAAATGAGGCAGATTTTGAACATGTACTATAGAGGTACAAGACCTTGTTTCTCTACTGTGTCTCCCAAAGCCCTTTTACTGTCTGTCGAGCTCCCCTGCCACTTCTCGTTCTCGGACATAAAATAATCCACAGATGAAGTGAAGATTTCAGCACAACAGCATTACGAGGAGCCTGATGGCAACTTGCTGCAATACCCATGTTGCTGGAAGGCTCACACTTAACTGAGCAATTTCTTTGATATAATAATTGCCCATTCACTTATTTAGACAACAATAAGCCACGGAGAGAAATCATACAAAGAGCTGATGCTGCAGCACTGTCGTAGTTAATATGATGCACTATATTTTTTCACTTTCCCTTCTCAGCCGCTCCACCATCTCATACCCATTAAATTCACAAATGCTTTTTGATTTCCTTATTTTTATAATTTATCTTCAAGCCGAGGCTTATTTAAGTGTTGCTCTTTTTTTTCCCCCTTCTTGTCTCTGCTTTGGTGGATGAGGGAATTCTTTTCTTAATTCCATTAACTCTGCATTGCTGCTCAATCTTTGGTGCCCTGAGCATCAGGGCTGTGGCTTGGCTGTCTTTTAGCAGTTCTGCTTCAGCGCTCTTGGATAGAACATGACAGTTACATTAATGTCTCCATGTAAATTGCTGTCTACATGTAGGAAACAAGGAAAAGGGGGAAAAAAAAAACACGGAACATTCATTGCCCTCATGACAGCAGGAATTACAACAACATTCATTGTGTGGAGCCCGAAATGGACAAGTCTGTTATAGTGTACAGCAATTTCACTGAGAATCAAACCAGGAAGATGGACAGCAAGAAAAAGCGATGACAGAAAACACTCACACAGTGCTTTTTAACCAAGCAGTAGAAAACTAAAAGAAAATAGAGGTCAGGGCTCCTGTTACATCAATTTGTGAGGGGAAGTACTATATATGCTTTTATAAAGCATAGCACATGGCATTAAAGGTACCCAGTAGGTTTTTTGACCACTAGTTGTGCTGTAGGCCAATATTTTGATGAGCAGGTCCCCGAATTGTTTGTGCCAGCATGCACGCAAGAACAAAAGTACTAAATATACTTTTAGCACAAATAGTCAACAGTTTATGTGAGTGTATTCTTGTTAAAATATTTCATTATTTCCAATTTAAACTTTCATCTCAAGAAAGTCTTGCAAATGTATTGAGGTGGAAAATGCGTTTAACATGTTTCTTAGACATTAAAAGGTGAGGTTTAGGTGAACTATATTTGGGTGGCAAAAGATATCTTGGACACAAATATCTCAAAACGTGGGCATGCAAAATGAAAACTCCACGGCTATGTTCAACTAGCTGTATGCACAGGGCAAAGTACTATTAGCAGTTATATGGGAGAACTTTTAAGGATTTTGGTCTCCATTACTAATGCCACATCAGATGTTTATGTTATGATATAAATTTCCTTTGACCTACTTAAGAGGAACATGGTATAAAGTAGTCCACACAGTGTCTTACTCAGAGTGTCTGTTGGTTGCTCTGAGGACATTGCTTATCCTTACCTTCACTGGCCAAGTCAAAATTATAGACACACATAAAAGAGGCATTATAGAAGAAGCAATTACAGCATTTGGTTCACTTAAACTGCAACAGCCTAAAATAAATTAGGCACATCAGTTTAAGCACTGCCACCAGCTATGTGAATGCATTGTATTGTAGTTCTATCCAGCTGCCACTATTTCAACGTTAAAACTAACAAACCAAATTAAACTGACAGGAAAAATGTAAGAAAATATTCATAAAGCAATATGTAAAACATTGTCTTCAACCAAATTTATTTATTCTTCTCAAAAGAACTAGAGTAAGCTGCTTCTGTGTTTTTTATACGGCCTTAAAATACACACAGACATCACAGATTTGTTTTCCATGCATGTCAAAATGTGTTTCCTTGACAAAGTCACTTCAGTGAAAAAATAATGAAGACTGTATGCACTTTTTTGTAAAGGAAAAATATAATCTACAATGAAGCAACTTGTTCAAACTGTAGAGTGTTGTGATCTGCGACATCTGGGCAAAGTAAAACAACACAGACTGTGTGATCTTCGGCTACACAGAGAGACACTGGTGGAGACCATGGGTTTTTCTGAAGTGAGGAGGGCATTCCAGACTTAAAAGTACATGTAGCACAAAAGTTGTGTTGTTAAGATGACAACAACTTGTCCTGAAGGCACGTGTAAAGATGAGTGTCTCTGGCTTGCCTTAAATTTTCAGACTTCTCTGACTTCACAGCGAGCCACATAGTAAGGCAAGTGTACCTAGGAGCCAGTCTCATTCGGTGTCTTTCACCCACTTTTACTCTTAAGAAACAAGGATGGGTAAGAAGAGTGTGCTGTGTTTGATACTGTATTATATCAAAGGAGCGACCGTTGAGAATTTCAGTTGTTTATGTGGTGCAGATACATTTGATAAGTACCAAGCAGTTAATTATTTTGTGAACAATGCTGGTGATGACCACTGTTCATTTATGGATCTGTGAATGAAGAAATCTGTACAAAGTTAGTTTGAAGATAGTTTGTACAGATTACGGTTATGGATTCTTTGTTCAAGAAAGTTGCACAGCTGGGCTTGAAATGTAACAGTTTCAGTATGGTGAATGGGAGAGATGACAAGAGTAAGAGATATTTCTATTATTATGCAATTGCTACAGCTTTCCTAAAGGGACCCTAACAATATTCCTTTTACGCTGTGCTATCCATCATGATAATGAATGGCAGTAACTTATCCTGGGACATAAATCTGGCAAGCCCCAACAGCACTGTGACACAGCATTTAATTACAACGCATGTCTAATTGAAAGACCCCTGGAAAATAGTGGGATGTCTCTCTGGCTGTAGCAGGGTTAAAAAACTTAATTAATTATGAGGCACCTCCCTCCCTCTTTATTCTGAGTCACTGGCGTCCCTGCCTCAGTGAGCTGATGACATTTTCAGCCTTCCTTTCATCCTTCAGAGAAATGAATGGCGTGGCAAGAGCGTTATCAAATGAGCTGTAGAGCCAGCCAGTGAATATGTCATTGAGTGTGACTGCTCCCTGAGTGAATTGTGATTTATCTGTATGGCTCCCTCGTCATGTTAACTGACTTGCTACCCGGCACCCCTCACCCCCACCCCGTAGCTGACAGGCTCAGTAGATCATTTGGGGGATCTCTAGGTGAGGCGTTGGCTAATGTTGCTTGGGACCCCCTGAATAACAGTACCCCTGTGTTTGACCCCAGATGCCCCTCACTACATGGAACTGTTTCCATTCATTTCTACACAGCCCTAATCAATAGTATATGGCACTCCCACTCTTAGATGCGGGGTCAATGTTTGCTTCTTAATGCTTTTGTGAGTGGGGGCAGAGGATAAGCTTCAAGGCAGTGCAATGTGTCTGTGTGGTAGCTTGTCTAGTAAATGAAGATACAGTGTTTCTTGACTAGGAATGAAGACACACTGAATTAGTAAAAATGGGCAGTTCATGCTCTCTATGTCAAAGCTTTGTGTCATCTACAGAAATATTATACAACACATACACAGACTGACTAGAGAGAGAGGAACAGGAAAGCAGGGAAAAGAAGAAAACAGCCATAAAACAAGACAAAAACTATAAAAGTTAGTAGTGGGAAGTTGAATTAGCCACTAGCCAACAACAAGCATAGCCATATACCTCGGTACACCAGTGACATATTAGCTTTAAAATGTGCTGTTGGGTAGTAGTACCTATTCGTGAACCACAGTGGCATGCTGTGTGTTGAGAATTGAAACAAAGACTTGAACAACATCCTTGTAGGTTCTGTTTTATGATGAACATTCCCTATTGTATATTGCAGTTGCTTATAACAACCATAAATGTTAAGAAAACCAGAAATTGTTAAGAAGCTGAAATAATATCTAGTTAAAATCCATCATATTTACTTGTTAAAAAAGTGTAAGTAAGCAGTCTTGGCAAATTACTTTATTGTCTAGATGAACCCTCAGAATATCTGGGAGAATGCGTCATCACTGATATTTACAGCCCCGTTTTTGACATTATCTTGAGTAAAGCTTTTGTCAAAAATATTATTTTTAAAACCCACAGAAACTTTGGAGAAACTTGCATCAAGGACAGCTTGGAGTTGTTGACAAGGCACTTCCTGATCTTCTTGTACAAAAAAAAGATGCACTTTAAAGTTGTTTATGTCTGAATCAAGTTTGTGTGAATAAGTAATGTATTCATCAGCCTTCCAAAATGCTCCCAGAGCCTCTGTTTGGCAGAGACAGCACTTAACATGTACATCAAGCAAAGGGTTGTGGGTTGTGGGGTAACACAGGGACAAGAGAAGGTACCATGGAAAACTGTCTTAAGTGGAAAAAGGAGATACAGCTTCCCAAATAATCCTTTTACCAGCTCCACACCTTTATGTCATCTGCACTCACGCCCATGCCCTGCCCCACCTGAGCTTGATTAGTAAATGCCTGAACCTGAGGTACAGTGTTGAAAGGCTGCCAGCAGACACTCAGCACCAAATCAAAAGTTTCACTGTAGAATCAAAAGAGTCTTTCTCTGCATAAACATGAGAGCAATGGAGGTGGTGGGCTGTGCTGAATGTGAGCCAGTTCTGACATCCCCCCAGTGGTTCCTGCACACTAACTGTGTTGTCGTATATCCTTCCGCCTTTGCTGTCAAATTCAAATGTCATTTTATGCCAAGTAAAATTGCTGTAATGTATTTTATCCCTCACATGAATCAAAATGGGACATATTGTTGAATATTGCTCAAAACTTAAGTTTTTGACTTCATAATGTTAAATCTCCTTTTGTCACTGACTGGCTTGCTTTCCAGAATATTTTTCGAAATTGGCCAGACAGAAAATGTCTGTGTTCCTAGTATGGCAGGAAGGAAGGAAGTGGAGAACTCAGTGTGAACATTAAATGTCATTGGGAGAATCAGAATTTAACTAATTATAAGTTATAAATTTACTTGGGATATTTGCATCTTTAAATATAAAATAATTATCATCTAAGCAGTGACAAGACAAGTAAAAATAATTAGCCTATTTCAAATTAATGGTGATAATGGAGAAAGTACCTTGAAAACACTTCCTCAGAAGGAAGTACTCTCTATAGCTTGTAGTTCCACAGCTATAGAGAGCTATAAGGTTGAATCTAAATTTCATTTTCTGACAGCAAACTTTATGATGGTCAGATAAAGATTAGTAAATAATTTCCCCTCATTATTTTTTGACAAAAACCATAGTCCACACACATAACATACACATCTGCAATCCAATTTGTAAACCAAGCACAGTTAATATCAAAGGGAGAAAGTGTCCTCTTTATTCCATCACTACAAGTTGACAGTCTTGTCTTCTCATGTCCTAGTGTGCTGGACACAAGCCTTTAGACCTTTATCTTTCAAATGTGTTGGATGAGGGAAGGATAAGGAACGAGCATACAGCATGGGACTCGAACATCTTATTAGAATAATGGCCATCAAGAGAACGTAGTAGTCTCTGTGTTGCTGTTCACAGCAGTATACAGACTTTCGCATTAGCTCCAGCTCTGTCGTCAGTAAATGTCATGCAAGGAGACAGGTCATTTACATTTTTGATAAAATGATCCTGCATTTTTTATTTGTCTTTGAAATTAAAGACTTCTTTAATCATTGTGGATGGAAGGGGACTTAGCCGACGTACTCATGTGTTTCTGATTGCATTAGAACTGATGTGGCGTGGCATGATGGATATTTAATAGTTGTGCTGTCCCTCTGTATCATGTCAGGAGTCTGACACACACAGATGCTCTGGAGCTCTCCAGCCCATACAGAATTGCTTTAATTATTAGGCCTATAATCTTGGCGTGGTGATGAGAGGAGGGGTGAGGAGAGCAGAGCAGAGAAGGGAAGAAGTAGAAGGAGAGAGTGAAAGTATAGATGAGCGAAACAAGGCCATGCAAGACGAGTCAAAGGTTGTTGTCAAAGGTTCTAAATGAGTTTATCAGACGTTTGTGCATGGTGATGTGGTATCAAACTGACGTGCCATATCCTGTTTGTCTGCAGTACTTTCTTCTCCACAGGCCTCGTGGTGGACCCTAATTGCTGTGTATATCCACAGAGTCTGCGAAGAGCCCACGGCAGCCCTGTAGTGCCCCAGGCAGTGTACTGATCAGATCTCTCCCTCTGCTGCGCTAAACTGTCATCTTGTACAGCTATGTGTTTTTATATTGCAGCGTAAAACTGATTTTACTTGATTAAAAAGATCAAATGTTGGCCATGCCAATATGAGTAACTCAAAAGAAACACCACAATTGCGTCACCAGTACCACAGAAACATTCATCAGTGCACAGGCGCTGGCAAGTGTATTCCTGATAATCCAGAGCTATAATGAAGGAACATAAAATGGCCATACAAATTTTCCTAGAATACTTTTTATGGAAATAAAGAGGACAGATGAGAGCAGAGGCCAGAGAGTGATTATGTGAGAGAGAACAGCCACTCTTATGTTGGCACCTCCATGCGGGCCATCTGCATAGAGGGCCTGGAAATGGGGATGACAATGCTAATCACTGCCATGGAGGCCTGACTGGTGTGGATGAATGGCCATCCCAGGCTCTAAACACACTTAGTAGCGCTCATCACACAATGTTTTTGTCTGGGCATGCCAGGTCCACAAGCCTCCACCAGCCCCGCCCTTTTCCTGTACACACTCCATCACTCAGTGGCAACATGTGTATGGCTTCCTGTCGATTCAGGAAGTCTTGGTTCATGTCCCAGCCACATTAATGGACTAGGCAGAGGATACTTAGTAATTTCCTATTTCCCTATTGAAGCAATTGTTGTTGGCTATTCTCATTCATCATTGCCCCCCCAAAAATTAGATCATTATCTGTTTCTTGTTTCTGTATTGGTTGTTTTTTTTTCTCTCATATTGAAGCCATCATCCTAGAAATCTTGCACTTCCATCTTTTAAGGTGTTTTCTTTTGGTCAGTGACTCAAAAATATCAATCTCTAGGAGTTGTTATCTTTTGTAATGGAGTCTTAACATTTGTCACAAAAAAGGAGCTGTGATGTACTGTAGCCTCAGGTCAAATCAAATAATCAAAGCTAGTGGAACTGTCTCGAGGATAAGATCAATCTAATGACACATGTATTTTCATGACTGATCAATCAAAAGGCTAAATCAAATAAATTGGGCTTTCACTGTCTGTTTAATTCTTTTATCCATTGAAAATGAGAAGAATAAATTGGGAAGGACACATTTACTTGAGCAAATAGAAGAACATGCCAAGACAGTCTTTGGGCACAGTGAGGGTTTAGCTGAGGAGGGAAGGCCCATAGTCTCAACTTTTTATCTTGATGGTTTCCAGCTGTAGTGTGGTACATTGTCATCTTCTTGGGGCTTGCTTTTGCGGGTGTCCCCATAAGTGAATGTGATGAGGACCAGCTGCCTGGCAGCCGGGTTCCCTTTGCCCCCCAGTTATTGGTAACCAGTAAACCTCTGCGTTCTTATTAGACTGAAAGGACCTTTTGAGGCAACCTCAAAGGCTGCTGTTTGGCTCCAGTTGCTGACATACAACAAAATACAATGCTGATCAGAAGTTACAGGGAATGATATCAAAAATGACATGCAAAATTATCTTTGTATCTGAAAATCTTTTAGAGGCTTCAAAAAAAAAAAAAAAAAAAAAAGAAACAGCTGGAATAGATATAATTCCTAAAACACTAATGAAGGTAACCTATCTTGATAGTTTATTTCTTTTTTTGTGATGTACTGCGTTCTACTGTGTTAATGTGATCTGGATAATCACTAATAAGTTTAAGCTGATGACTCAGCGAGGGGGAGTGGAAAGGAAGTTCTAGCATTTCCCTAATGAATGCAGGATAATTACAGATAAGGATATATTCTAACGCTGCAGGCACAGACAAAAGCCAAGAGGTGATTAAGTCATGAAATTCAAGACCATGTTCTTCATCACAAATAAATCTCAATATTCAAAAAGCAGAATTACTTTGGGCACGTTTTTGTTTGTGATAAAATGAAATATCAGTAGTTGGGCTTGAAGATGACCATGTTGGTCAGTCTGTCTGAACCACAAAATGTTATGAGCACAGTCGTACTCCCCACTCCCCACAGAGTGAACTCCCAACTCCAGCATACCATAAACATAATTCTTATTTCTTTTTCCCAACATTTGTTATGTCTAATGTTAAAGCTCTAAAAATACTAAACTCATTGCTACTATTGTGTGTGTTGTTTGTTCTTTGTGAAACACTTTGCATTGTGCAGTGTAATAAATAATAGCACCTTCCCTTTGCAGTGTTGCCTAATGGCTTACACAGTTTTAAACAGTTCTAAAATATTATACTTGTGTAATATTCTTTAAATAGTACATAGTTCAAAGACACAGTATTAAGTAATTACTAAAACTTTCTAAAAGTTGGTCCACATTTAGTTTTGACCCAGAGACCTCTTTCATACTGAGAAGACAGGCTTTTACTGTATGTCGCCTTGTAGCGGGTTCGCACTGCTGCAGTTCAACTTTCATGGGCCTGTCGGAAAGCACTTCATTCTAGTGTGCTGTGGCTTTTCAAAATCCAATCCCAAGTAAGAAATAAAAGCCCAGACAACTGCATTACTGTCCAGCCTGTCAGCTTTGTTAAATATAAGCTCCATCCTGCCTGCCAGAGCCTTAAAAGCTGAGCTGGCAGAGCGCAGGACTGGAAGTGACAAAAGCAGATAGCTGCAGCTGCGATTTTAGGAAAGGAGAATGGACACTTAAATGCATTTTTATACGTTTACAAGGAGTTCATTCTGTTCTCTATGAATCAATAATAAGCAGCATCCAGGAGAACTAAGATACAATTATCCATTCTGAAGTACCTCCCCTGTCACTACAATGAGAATTAAACATGCTGTCAGGTGCAATGGCATTCATGTTTCCCCTCAGCTCCAGTCAGCCTGTCTCATGGGGCAGAACAAACCAAAGCAGCTTGGAAATGACACATTTCCTATTGCAAAATCATGAACCACGTCTTGGAAAATGGAAGAAGAAAAAAAAAACACTATAGGGACTCCTGTGTTGTAAAAACATCTGCTATGACATAATTCAAAACGAATGTCAACGCAAAGTCAACTTTTCAACGAACAAAATAACAGGTAGAACAATGTCACCCCTTTCAGTACTCATTAGCCTGCATTTCTCATTGCAGTTATGGTTACAGTGTCATTACAGTGACATTTAATTAGATACATACAACAGTTTGGAGCACTGAGTTGGTTGTGCCGTTAGTATTTCCCCACTGTCACACTCATAATTCATTACCATCTGCAACCTTTATCTTTCACAAAGGATGTAGTCACTTTTAAGTGTATCTGACAAGTGCAGCTGTTTCTCAGATTGGCTCTCAGCAGATCGTGGTTCCATGCTTCAGTTGGAAGGCTCAAGTCCCTCAGCATTCGGTTTGGATATTGAGATGTTTCATTCAATTATGAAAACCTCATTGCTCACATAAAACATCCATAAATTCAATCACAGTCTGTCTTTAGGTTGTGTTGCACTACATCAATGCACTGAGACATTTTTTCTTATTCAATGAGTTGTTTGATCGAAAAAAGAATAGTCAAAAATAATATCTAAGCAGAGACATCCACAGGGGATAAAGGAGACTTCGTATCTGAGCTGCACTGGGACGCATAAATAAATGAGTAAATTGGCTCCAACTGCATAATTGGGATACAATGATATTCCCTTATTCAATCAATTCTCTGTAGAATTCATAGAATCCATACTCATGGATATGGACTTGTTTTGAGCCATGGAATAAATAGCCACATTGAATAAATATGCCAGTTTAAACAGAAGAAATGTGGGTGGGGGCGGAGAAAAAAAAAGTTCTATTTAATTTAAATTAAGCTACGATAGATATATGGATATATACTATATACTGTCTACGGTGCTATGGTGCGAAGAAAATGCATCTGTGACTGTGCAACCAAAACAGAGAGAAGATAGTTTTAGCTTTAGTTTTTCCTGGTATCTATTGGTAGCTTTCCCCCAGGTAGTGGAAACGGTGGACGGTGGAACAGCCAGAGTAACTGTGGAAACTCTACCCTGGAAAAATAAAAAGTGCCCCGTTGTTGGAGGAGGCAAAGAAGGTGAAGAAGGAGAGTGATAGAAACTGAGGTGAAATAAGTTAACCTTGGGCTGGGATTCACTCTCTGGACAGAGCTCAGGGACTTGTAAGGGTGTAAAAGCGACATTAATCAGCAAGTAACAAAACCAACGTATTAATACAAGCTGGTGTTTTACTCTGCCTTTATCATGGCACTGCGATCAGGGTCTCTGGCTCAAATTGGGATTCTTACAGTTGTTTCTTGGTTTCGACAGTAGCCAGGCTGAAAGTGGTAGCCATGTTGCTAATGCTACCGCTGGCAGCCAGAAAAGAAACCAGAAGCTTCAAGGAAACCAGGACCAGTCAGAAACAAACATCGGAGTTTGGAAACGCGGGTGGGAAAAAGTTGAGTAGTTGTCTGTTTCCACTTAAAATCTATAACTGTTGCATCAGTTTGAGGTGTAGTATTTGGCAACCATTGTCCCCCCACTTTTGTAATCCTCATACAAACAGTTTAGGTGATTGTGACTCTAAAGAATTATAGTTTGTAACTAGTGACATCATGTCAAAAGCCCAAGTTATTAACTAGAAGACTTCACTCCCGTTTTATCTGCTCATTTCAACAACAAGGTGCAGCTGTCGCTTTTGACATTCTTGGCAATACAATATGTAGGATCCAAATGTTACTGACATCCTGTTTGATATGTATACTGTTGGAAGGTCCGGGAACAAGAGGGAGAAATTGTGGCTAATTACACTCCACTCGGCTCACCAGATCTATTGTTGACCTTGGCAGGGCGGGATTGGCGTGTGCCTTTAGTACACATGGCGTTAGCTGCTTGTTTTCACCTGCCGTTAAGGAGCTTCACCAAGAGGGCAACCAGTAGGAGCTGCTAGAGCAGCAACAAGGTCATGGCAGAGGGACAACAGTTGAAACGTGGCCACTTGGCTTACACTGGCTCGTCTATAGTGATGTTGAAGTATAAATGGGAGCCTGGATTTGTGTAATTGCCTTTGAATTGTTTGGTTACATTTTTGTAAGAAAGGAAATTTTATGTTCAATGTGGTGATGAATAAGTAATTTGCAAAGCATGAATCACTAAACTAATGAAATTGAGAAGTTTAATAATACACACATTTACATTTCTTCTGTTGCATAAGTCATTGTAGTTCACATTAGAATGAGTAATGAGTTTTAAAATTTTATAGCAGTTCATCATTATACTAAATTTAACAGAAAAGGGGAAGAAGATATGATACATGAGATTAAAATTGAGTTTATTGTGAAACAGTTGAGTTTGCAGTTATATAAATACATTTTTTCCTGTCCTTTCTCTTTTAGATGTTGATCATACACTTAAATTGCTTCATGTGAATTGATTCCAATGCAGCAGCACAAAAAGCCTGAGCGGAATGGTCCAGCCACAATATGCTTGAAAGATGAGGAACTCAGCCCTTTCCAGCCATTTACTGCAAACCTTTTCTACAAAGTGCTCCAAACGGAGCCATTACACGATTGAGGTGAAAATATTTGCTTTTATCACCCATCTATTTGAACACTGGCCACATCCCCAGCCAGTGAAATGCTCAGTGTGTAGCAATCACAGTCTTGCTTTGCATGTCATCATTTCCAAATAATTTACCAGCTGCAATTAGCTGATTCTAGTTGTCATCACAGTACTTTGTGAACTCCTTTGGAAAGGAGTTAATGTATTAAAGAGACTAAAATAAAAATCTCTATTAAAAGATGCATATGTACATACGGTCTATATATGCATCACTGATGATTGCACACACCAGTTGAAAATAAAAATGACCTTTGCCTGACAAATTAGAAATAAACCTGTTTGACAGGCCCACGTTTGGTTAGAACAAATGTGAGACATGAAAAATAGTTTGACACACTTTCATAAAAGCAAGTGGCGGCAACCCATCCTTTAGCATGTGGTAATGGCCTCTCGTTGTTAGATTCAATAGAAAAAGCTATTCATACTGTTATGTGATTGAAAAGAAAATTGAATCCTTTTGATGTTATAAATGTGTCTATTACCGCATTTGCACACAAAATTTCTATGGAAATTATAGAGAAAGGAATGATTCTCTGGAGGAAATGTTTGGGAATGACATATTGAATTCTATTCCTGCCTGAATATCAATATAGTGTATACATTCTAGAACAACTCCAAAACTGTATGATTTTTCACTAGGCTGAAAGGCTAGAATTACTATACTATATATATATATATCTATATATATGAAAAAAGGTTAATGGTCAGATATTTCTTATGTTCTAATGAATAGTCTCTTCAGTTTACTGCTAAAGTTATGACAAACTTTCCGTCTCTTTTACATGATGAGGTACATCTGCAGCTACTGTTGGAGGTCAGAGAAGGTTCAGAGGTGGGATGGGTCAACTTGACATTTAGTACCTGAAAAATGATTTCAAAAGAAAATAATCCTTGAGGGTGAGACGATCTCTGAGGATGTCAGGGAAGCTTTTTTTCTGTCTTTTTTTTTTCCCCCCTGAAATACACAGTAAGATAGAGCCATTGGAAGGGTTATTCAGAAAATATCCGTCAGTTGCAGTCTTTTACAGACGCATTGGGTATTAAGATGTAAACAGGATTTATTTTTTTTATTAGGTTACACATCAGTTTATCTACCAAGTGCGGGTTCATTGAGTATGCCCTTTTTGGCGGTAACATATTGCATACAGGGAGGTGCCCTGTACACTGCTGACCACCAAGCAGCTCTGCTAGAGCAGTTGGGGGTTAAGTGTCTTGCTCAAAAACCTCCCAATGGTGGGAACTGAGGTGAGCTGCAAGTGTTATTCGCTCACCACAGATATTAGTAATTAAAGACAAGGATACTTTTTCCAGAGAATTTTTAATTATCAACATTTGTCATGACTTTCATGTGATTAAGTTCAGGGGTTGAGAATACAGAGTAAGTTTATGAGCAGCATATCAGATGAAAGCAAAGACAAATCTATAAATATCTGATAATTTATTCTCTTTTGTCATACGGTTATCTTAACTTTATTTAACTTTGATTATACAGTGTAGCAGTGTACAGACCACCGTTTAACGATGTCTCATGTGTGTTCATCTGTTTAATCTTGTACCGCATCAACAAAAAACTCTAATTAGCATAGAATTTTGAAAGTTGGTGAAATTGCTCAAATAATACATTATTTACAAAAGGGGGGAAAAATATGTTTGACTCATAAATTAACCATCGCAGCTAGAAAAACATTTTGATCGTCTGAACATAAGGTGAGTGAGCATCACTCAGTACAGTGTGAGGGAGTGCTCATTTATGTGATATAATAATTATAAGTTATAAATTACATTACAATAAACTGAGTCACGTACATTATAACTGACCTCTGTTATATGTATGAGGCGAAAGTGCTGAATCCCTGGTATAAAATAGTCCTAACTGATTCCAGGGAGGTCATCACAGATTTTTTTTCTCCTCGTGGCATTTGGAGGTTAGGGGAAATATTTGATTCCTATCTGAAAGTGTATTTAATTTCCAGTCAGTCAGACATTAAACTAACATTTTAACAAAACTGATAAGGCCATTAAATTGATCGGAAATAAACTTGAGTCTGCGTCACTCGTGATAAAGAACACAATGCTATTCATTTTACTCTTTTCATTGTCAATAAACCTCAGACAGCTTTCTTTGAAAAAGTTCCTGGTGAAACCTTGTTCAAGTGTTTTTGACAGTGTGTGTGAAGTAATGTGTGTTACACGTGGCAAAACTACTGACAAAACATACAAGAAACTAAAAAGGAATCTGTATTCAAGGTAGTACACCTCATAATTTAACCCGTCGTTGAACACAAGCTGCTTTCTGATCACTACACCACAACATTATTCAATTGCCTTAATGAGTGCATTTAAAGACTATTCAGCTATGCTCATATTTGATGTTTCGGGCCTGTTGTAAAACATTTTGAAGTCTCAGCAAATGGTTGTAATAGCTTCCTTTCAAAATGGTGATAATGATTATGGATGTATTCAAATGAAATTAAATCTCAAAGACTGTGATGCAAGTCACTGTGACTAACTCAAGCGCATCAATCATTTTCCTGAAGCTTACAGGAACACTGTCGATTCACTCGGAGGTACTTTTGATGTCAGACACAAAGGAATAATAATTGCTTTAATTCAAAGGTACACTTTATACTTACAATTTCAATCAAATTTCAATCTAGGATCAAAAAGATATGTTTGCATTATGCTCTGGAGCAATCCAATCCCTGGTTTTGAGGACAGATTTTCCCAGAATGTTTAGTAAATAGAAAAGCAGATGGCAGTTCATTTTTCTGCTCTCATTACATTAAAAAGATGCACAAAGTTTCCACCCCACAGGACATAAAACCAAAACATCATGATTAAAAACGAGTATGTTATATGAGAAGTAGGAAATATAGGCTCTGATGAATAATTTCAAATTAAAAAATATGCACCAATTTTGGTCATTTGCTGAAGCGTTTGATCAAATGTGCTACGATGCCAAAAGGAAACCTTTCAAGACTGGACAGAAGTAGGCGCTGGATTCCGTGTATACAGCATAAAAGCCGTCATACTTTTCCTGGATTATCATAGGAATGGTGAGGAAGTCAAGCAAAGCGGTGGATGTTGTTGTTAACGTGATGGATGTGACCTGAGGACAACGGGATATTAATTTGCATGTGATTAGCAAGACTGTGATTGAGTGGATACAGAAGTGGCATGCTGTGGTGTGTTGTTGCCGTGTCATGAGGTTGTCATCCGGTGTGTGTGTGTGTGTGTGTGTGTGTGTGTGTGTGTGTGTGTGTGTGTGTGTGTGTGTGTGTGAGAGAGAGAGCGAGTGCGAGAGAGAGGGAGAATGTGTACTGTATGTGTGTGCGCGCACATACAGTGTGTGTATTTGAGTGTAAAACAAGCTCAGTGGCTGCAGGTGTGAAAGTAGCCCAGGCTGTGAACTCCACACACTCCCTCATCCTCTCTCACTTCCTCTCCCACTCATTTTCTCTGATTTGGTTTTACACTGCTGCACTCTACTCATTTGCATCTGCTCCTGACACCCTTGTACCAGTCACAAGCAGCCCCTCCAACACACATACTCGTTTTCTGTCCCTCACACATACACACACACACACATGCACTAAAGCTACCAGCATCATTCGCAACTTGTCCCGTCTTTGGAAACTCATGGAACGTGTGTGAACTGGTGCGCTCTCTGATTCAGTGCATGTGAATATTTATAATAAAATGATCAGTTACATGTTAAAAAACAAAACAAAACAAAAATTTACAACTGTGAATAGGCGTTGTGGGTCGTTTGTGTGAGTACCACAAGCACGTATAAGAGCTTGTGGGTGTCCTTTGTCTTTTATTTAGTCTGCTGTGTGATGTGTGTGTGTGTGTGTGTGTGTGTGTGTGTGTGTGTGTGTGTGTGTGTGTGTGTGTGTGTGTGTGTG
>JBBMJY010000001.1:17666427-17715498 GCA_037833715.1 Toxotes lorentzi
GACTGTGTGGTGTGTGTGTGTGTGTGTGTGTGTGTGTGTGTGTGTGTGTGTGTGTGTGTGTGTGTGTGTGTGTGTGTTTATTGGGGGTAGGCAGTTGGTAACATATGTTTCTATTTATACCAATGTGTTTACGGCAAAGATTCAAGCATGGATGCACAAAGGAACTGATAATCAAATCTTTAATCCAATTAATTTATCCAAGCAGCAGAATGAGCTGAATATATCAGACGGCTCTGGTCATGGAGCTGTGCTGTTGAGAGCACTACGATGAAGTTCAATTAAGACACAATATAATAATTATAAACTGACTCGAGAGACAAGGCAGGGTTCATTTCTCCAAGCGCCATTCTTCTGAGAAACGGCCTGTTTTATTAATCACAACTTATTGTATAAGTAGGCAGAGAGAGTTGCCTGCAGCTTTGCCCACTGCATTTTGTTAACGTAACTGCACCAGTTCGTTTTTGAAATGATTTTCAGTGCCACAGCAACTTCAGATAACACAGGAGCAAACGCGTATCAAATCACACGGTCTAATATTTATACAAACCCTGCTCTGTTGTGCTACTGTATTCCTCAAAAGCCTTGTAGATGCACACATTTCATCATACAATAGCAGGAGGGATATTGATTTGAATTTTGGCAAGAAATCTCAGCTATTACAAACTTAAAGGATTCAGATGTTGTAAGAATAAATCCTACTGAATAAAACAGACCTTGTATTAGTACTTGTAAATAAGGAATGATGCTAATAAAGTTTCAAAGTGTTATTTTAATATACAGTAATGCAACCACACTGAAAAACTATAGGCTTATTAAGTTTTTCTAAAACATTTCATACAGCTTAAGAAAATGGTTAAAGTAACAGTGCAGAACAATCCTAAGCATTTGCAAGTCACAGGTCAGGCTAATTATGTCTTCTCATGAAAAATAAGCCTGACCCTGTACAACTCATACAATCATGCATTGATTTTCTAAAGAGAGCTTGTTTAATAAATTTAGCTACAGTAGCAGGACCAGGTGGTCAATCATTGTCCCATTCTCAAAGCCCTTGATGAGCACTGAGAAAGATCACAGAAATAATACATCATTGTTCTGTCTAATTACAGCATGTCACAGACAAGAGCGGATTTGCATTTTAAACAAGCACTTGTTCTGATTGAGGAACAATTGTTATATATTTCATTAAATGTGAGCCATGCAGAGGGCAGCACACTCCCTCCAAACATGCATTACAACTAGAGGAGATACAACCCACAAAGCATCCAGTTTTACTCAAACATGTTCCATTGGCAATTCAAGATATTCTTTAATATATGTTTGTTTGTTTTCATTTCTTTTACACTTATGCATACTTTAGTGATATTTTTCCTCCCACCAATGATTAATTTAATCTCGCAGCCTTCTTCAAGGTCTTTTTTCTATCCCCCCACTCCCAGTTCAAGCAGAAACGAGAGAGGGTCTGAGGAGAAAGGGAGAGGAAGAAGAACTAAAACAAGATGCTAGAATCAAATGCGCTTTAACAGTTTTTGACTGCTTTTGCACTATTTTCTCTGAGTGGATTTGAAGCAGGGCTGGGCTGCTTCCTGAATATCTTACAGCCTCCTCAGTGTCTTTATCTACAATTCCACTTATTTACAGATCACTGGAGGAACATCTGCTCCAACACTTGCCCCAAATCTAAGAAGTGATGTTTTGCAATATACCATTTAATTTTTAATGCTGGAATTCAGTTCTCCTTCAAAACAGAAGAACTTTCATAGATAAGCTCCTTTTGATGACAACTAAACAACATCCAATAGCCTGGAAATATACTGGAATTCAAGGGATAAACAAAACTGTGGCAAACAAACAACTACAGTAATGGTAAACACTGCAAAAGTTGACAATATCACAGCAACATAAAAGTAACAGCACTATTTTATCTTAGTTATAAACAAGTCTGAATGCAGCTAATCAAATGAGATGAGTCACAATATGTCAGAGAATACGCAACAAAGAACTTCATAAGAGATTAAAAAGAATGTCTTGTTTTAGTTTTACGGAAATGGCTAACAGGAAGAGGTCCTGGATACCCAAAAACTATCAGAATTAAACCAAAAAAGAGCAAAAACTTAATATACATAAACTTCAACACATGCAAGACTGAAAACACCTGCTTCACAAAGAGGCTTAGAACGAGCCATCTTGTACAATTACTCTGAAGTAGATGCCTGCCATTGTTACTGATCCATTTTATTACCCTGACAGGCACAGGAAGTTGTGATGCACCTGCATCTGTTCATCTGTACAGCAGTACAGGCTGGCCTCATGCCAACACTCCCCGCTTCAGCTACCGCCAAATACTACACATATTTGATTTGCAATACAGCATAATAGGCCATCAGCTTAATTATTACTGAGGAGTTATCATCCTGAACCTTTCTGTACAGAATTGCAGGAACGAGAAAGAATGGCTCATAATACCGACATTTGCATGTGGCTCAACAACAATGCAGTTTTTCTGCTGCTTATTGAGACCATACCAGAGTTTCTTGTCTTTTATTTAATTTATTTATTTATTTTGGAACCATTATGTTTGCGAATGCAAGCGAGGAAAGAGTCTGGAAGGAGCACAACTGTTTACAGTTTCAAAGACATTCACACATCATGATATCTGGGAACAACCTCAGTGGGACTTGTGATTGAGACCGGCCATCCGTGCCCCTCACCAGGCATATATGCATAGAATATGCTAAACTAATTATTGCCACTACAATAATAATTATTTACAGCACAAATCTATATCTTCAAAAAAGTCATGCAGTACTCCTCTTTCGAAGTCACTTAAATCTTTTTCTTTTGCCATCTTTATACAACATCAGAATATATACATACATACATGCCACGGAGTATGACTGGATGTTTGATGTTGATGGATGTTGAATTGCTTAATTGTGCCATGCAGTGCTTCTGTGGGGAAGCATGCATTCATTCATTAGGTTTTTCCTTTAATTTGTTGCCGGTCTGTACTTTTCAGTACAGTTTGCCAGTGAGATCTAGTGTTACTGTACGTTGGGACTCAGGAGTTAACACCCTGACCAAGCTGAAACAGTGAATAATGTCTTTAGACTGAAGTTTGCCAAGCATGGTTGGGACTGTTTGTATTGGATGCATGTCATGGAACTAAACAGTCTGTACACTGCATGGTGTGGTGTGTCTTCCACTAAATACGAGCATCATACTCTATACACTATTCCGCTGCATTTATATTTACACCAGAGTGCAACATGCTAGTACCAGATACAGTTATACATGTTTGCAGCAGCTGTTTTATGTTGATATCATACCATAAACCTCATCCTTGTTGTTCAGAGGTATTTTTCTTGTTGTGACTGATCTGAATGGCCTTCTTGCGATGCAGTGTAAAATGTATCACTGTCATTTTTTCCCTGGCATCTAAAATATCTCCAGCCCCTGTCCTTACTGTTTTCAGGTATTGACTTATATTTCTGCTACCAGTGGTCATACATAGGGTGAAATCTATCGGCTGGTGGATTTCCAGCTTTGAATAGGTGACAGTTTTGTTAATGTCAGCAAACAGTGCAGTCATCTTCTAAAGAAATGGGCTTTGTATTTGTGCATGTTCCTGTGCAACAGAGCATTTCAGAGCTCAAAGACCTTTCCATCTGCGTCTGCCTTGTAAGATCTAAGCACAGAGAACGAGTCGGCCTCTTCCTGCTGTACCTGCCCCTGTCTGGCCCTCTTACATGTTTTAGTTGGCACAGGTTATACAGTTTATCCATTACAGTTATGCTGCTCTCTGCCTGTAGTTATGTAGAGGAAAACTAGTAGCAGAATAAAGTCTAAAGCAGATAGGAAGATTTAATTTGATGGATGGTGAATTTTATAAAATATAGTTGAGTAATAATTTGCAGATTATCTGCACAATTTGGGGTTTTTCTTGCTGTTAGCAACTTGACTCTCTCAGTATCTCATTTCAAATTGTATTAAGTCATTTTTCCCCACAAAGCTGTCTGACCCCACAAGTATATTGGGCTCCCATTTTTCGGATCGACGAATATAGTGAAACTACTCCATGCACACACATAAAACAATTCTCTTTTTTTCCCTAACACCTCCCCATATGGTATTTTTGTACCTTACCCTCCTTTCTGTGATATACTGATTTATTCATCCTCTCTATGTCTTGCATACCATGGATCTGAAACACTGGTGGTTCATTGTTGCAGCAGGGTTGAAATATGGCATTGTCTACATATAGCTAAAAAAAATATTTACCGCAAAGTTATTTACACGGCTGTAAAGTAGTTAATGCCACATATGGACGTTTGACTGAGATCAACAAAATGTGACATTGTGACACTGCAGCAGTAAATCAGCTGCAGCTGCACAGCTACACGTAAACACACTCTGCTTGTTGCAACAAAAAATAAAGGTCTGAGACAAAAGTACAGTTTTTATCTTTTATGCAAGTCTAAAATATTGATGATAGTAATAACAGTAATAATGATAATGATAGTGATGTTAGCATAGACTGAGAATCTTGCATCCACTCAGAAATCACAGTAAGCTCTCAGATTCTTTAAACAGAACACCACACACACATACGTAGCACACTCAGTGCTTTCCAAAGGTGGTTCCAGTTTCTCAATGAATACACATCAGCAGTCTTGCCCATACTTTGGCTGTGAGTGATGTCATTGTCAGCTCCCTCATGTTGCTTTGACAGCTTCTAATCACACCTCTTGTGTTGTGGGTACTAGCCATTCAGCAGTGCAACAACACTGCTTCTTCTATCTGTCAGTCACTGTCAGTGGGTGATAGTTTCCCTGGGGTGTGGTTGTACATCAGGACAGGGCTGGTCACCGTGTTCTCATGTGGCCCATCCACCTATTTTAGATTGATACCATACAGACCAGACTGGCCTTTCAGTCTCTCTCTCTTTTTCCTCGCTTCACTTCAGCCCAAACCAGACTAGCCAGGAATAGGCTGCCGGCCTTGTATTGACAATGCAACAACATAATTCAAACAAAAACCCCAAGTCTTTCTACTTTCTCTTTTTTGTGAATGTAGGATCAATATATTGTGCAGCAGAGGTTGCTCCCACAAAGACAAGAATATGTAAACTTTTGTTTTACACTCTCTGTCTTTGGAAAAAACTTCAAATAGAGGATACATCAAACAGAGAACCAGAACACTTTGATCTCACTCTGAATGCAATGAAGTTACATTGCATTAAAATTTAAGAACTGGACTTGAAAATAGAATACTGTAGAGAAACCTGTATAGTAAAGAGACCTGTGTATTGAAAAGAATATTGTACAGTACTTTTGGAGAGAGCAAGCTTCAATAAAAACCATGTATGTTCAGATGATAAACTGATGACAGGTTCGCCCCAAGGTCCTGAGAGGTTCAAAATGTTGATGAACGGGTTCTTCAGCATGGTCTACAAGGCTAACTAACAGTATTTTTTACTCATGCCCTGTTAAGTGTAGAAGACAACAGAACAGTGGTTGGACCTTTTTAAATGCAAATGTCCACAAGAGCTAAAGAAGCAACAATGTTCTTACCTCTGCTGTTGCCAGCAGGCATCAATATGTGCTGACAAATGACCATGGCAGGGAAGACAGTATAATTTACCACTGATTAAACAGCAGGGCTCTTAACAGAGCCAAGGTTCATACGGTTAACACAACTCATCTTTATGCAAGCATATATTACTACCTTACATGGGTGTCATGCCCCTGCCGCACACCCAAGAATATACAGCCCTTTGTTCTGTCAAAGTGATTTAGCATATATGTGCAATGATGTTAACAAAACACAGTGAGGAAATCAGCAGGGAAGTGAAGATGCAATGCAAGTGAGTTTTTAAAAAAATAAAAGTTTGTTTTAATATGTAAACCAATTGGATTTGAACATATACAGTATTAGATAAATTAAAATTACTTTGCCATTGCTCTATGTCTAAGAGGTGAAAGGCAGGAAGGCAGACTAACTGCATGAAGTTTACAGTTACAGCTGTTAACATATTTGAAAATTATTAAGTTTGGAGGTGGGTCTATATTTGGGGTGGGGATCTTTTCCATTAGGGGATGATTAAATAATGATAAGCTTGTGAATATTTACTGTGGTATTACAGTGAACGTAGCGTGTGACCCACTTTAGACTTTCACATCTGAAAAGGATAAACCCTTTGATAATTCTTTGACTGCAGACACTATTTGACAGTCAGTTTTGGGTAATAAAATATGCTTCTCCCCTGTCCGCCCCCCTCCCCCTTCTTGTCTTAGTTCTGCTGAAGATGCGCTTGTGTTAGGCCATGAGATGTGCGGTCTGAGGTAAATGTGACTGAGTGATGTGTCATATAATCTCTTGGACGTATATAGAGGACGTTATTCCAGGAGAGGATATGGGGGCTGCCTCATGAAACATTTATCTGGGAAGAGTAGCACAGCGATGGCGGAGAGATGGAGTGACAGAATGGAATGAGGTAGAGAGGGGAGAATAACAAGGAAAGTGTTTGTATGTGCGCCTGTCCATGTTTCTGTCTCTCAGTCATTCCATTTGCTAGTCAGAGCTGGAGATACATACATACATATTTTTGACGCTGCGAACCTAATTTACATTGAAAATGAACAATCCTATAACCAGTGGACAAGTCTATACATCAGCAGATAATACACGCATATACACTTCACACACGGACACACGCGCAGTTTTAAACATGCTCTGAGAGCTTAGAGAGGCTTTGAGCATGATAACTCCTAACAAAAAACCCTGAGGCTGTGCTCTGACACAAAGCTCATAATCTGCCCAAGTGTTCCAGGGATCAAACTGAGCTACAGCACTGAGCAGCAAATGCAGCCCTGGACGTATTTTCTTCTACGGTCACTTATTTAAGTCTTAGTCTGTAAGTGGAGATCTTTTAATGTGTTATAATGCAATATACTAAGAATCTGAGCACTAAGTTCCATTAAAGTTAAAAACTAATATCCTTTTCTACACGTTATTGTCCGACATATAACTAGATGTTGATAATGCCTTTGTGACTCCTGTTGACCTCTGTCAGAAAGTTAGAAATTGCAGTCACATCAACAGGCGACTGATCTTACCATGCAGAAAATCTCAGCACGCAGGGTAACTGCTGAGTCATTTGCAATGATGATTAACAATATTAATCCCCCTTGGCAACAATTTTGATGATTATTTAATAGCTCAAGTCAGCTTTAATCATGCACAAATACCAAATAGTAACTGGTTACTACTTGTGAGAACTTGCTTGTGTTCTTTCATTTATGTCATTGTAAATAAAATATTTTTGGGTTTTAGAGCTACCTCCATGGGCTCTCAAAACTTGGGATGGGCAATATTTCAGATCAATAAACCTAAAAAATGATCACCATGTTATTTGATAATTAAAATAATTGCTAATTGCATCTGTGCTTTTTTTCCCACCACATAAAGAATAAAAATATCTTTTATCTCCTCCTAAAATCTGTGTTTTCCCTTTTTTATTTTCACTTGACTTTTGTTAGTACTTGTCGAGTGTAGCCCAGGACCTTGAAATAAAGCACTGTGGGCAAAGGACCATGGGAAAGATTGCTCATCATGCTCTGCTCCCAGCAACTGTGGGTTGTGCTTGGCTGGCCTGCTGTGGAGCTTCAGTTCTGGATCTTCTGATGCTGACAGACACCAGAGCCTAGTGGGAGCCTGGTGGAGTGGCCTCTCTCAGAAGGAGGAAAGCTGCTCCCACCCCGACAAGGTCATTCTGGCCTCTTGTCATTATCCACTGAACAGACACGGGAAAAGCATTCCTATCCAGTGGCCATTAGTGCCAGGCAGAGACCAATTACTACCAGGCAAAGGGCAAACAGTAAGCGGACATGAATGAAGCCAGACAGGTCAAAGTGGTCGTACATAGCAAAGGTCAGTGTTGTCATAATTTCAGACAAGTTGAAGTTGTAAATAGCTCCCCAGATAAATACATTAGCAAGAAGGGTTAAATTAAGTACACGTTTTCCTGAGTGCAATAAATGCTGTCCATTACGGGTCTTTACTGCTGTAGAAGAGCATTATTGTCGTTATCTGAATTGTCTTTCTCTAAACACTTTACAACAGTCATTTGCATTAGCAATTTATCATACTCTAAACAGTGGGGGCTTTTAGTATTAAGATAATGTTGATGTTCTCATTGAATTCACAACAGAGTCGTAGGTTATCTCAAGTAAACATTCTGAATTACTCAAAAATGTCCTTTACCCAGTAAAGTGATACAACCAGCCCCCGTTGCTGACACGTTTATATCGAGCCTTACCCCGGGGCATAGTGAGACACGGGAAGTTCTGCAGATGCTCTGTACAAAATGTACTTTTTGTATGTAGCAGTCACAGCTCTCAGAAGGTTTTCCCGTGTCATGTACAAGTGTGCTTATTGTTTTCTTGAAAGTAAACTGAAAATACATGCAGCACATGTTTGGATTTTATTTCTTTTTTCAGTATACACAAAGATCCTTGCTGTGAAGAGCCACAGAGAAACGACAGTGCTTATCACCACTCCTCCTCTTCTTAACTATCCAGAAGTGAGAAAATATCTCTAACCCATTCACATCCACAGGAAAGACTCCAGTTAATCCCCTGCTGTTTCACAACTCTAATCCTTTCCACGGCGACGTGTTGTCACTGACAGGTTGTTGGGTTTGCAGAATATTCCCCAGGTCTTTGCTACAGTTCAGTCACAGTGGAAAAGAAGAGGTGTGATTATGAACAGTAAAAGCCGTAACAAAACCATGGGCATTAAAAGGGCTTGATATGATATGTAACCGACATATTGTCCACCTGCGTCTGTGTTCTGCTGACACTATGCCCATATTGCTTAGAAGACAAATGACCAGGGGCCATACAGTAAAAGTCTCTGTAGGTTCAAGACTTGAAACAGCATGTGCTCTTTGCCTCACATTTATGAAGCTGTGAGCTGTAAGATTCTGTTGAATAAAGTTTGATTTCCACTCTCATAGCTATCTATAAATGCACTTGGGGCACTCTGTTAATCAGCCGTTTACATGTGTGGTACATAGCTCTGTGTAGACCTGTCAAAAGAAAGAATAGCAAGGAAGAGGCACAATTAGTTTTGCGTTGGCAGGATCATCCAACAACAACGTGAGTAACCGTCCTCACACAAGACCATTAAAAATGGCTGGGGCTACTTTTAGCCTTCAGAATGTCATCAGTTGTTGAATAGGCATTTCTAAACCATTGTTAGCGGTGATCATCATGCTCATCAAACATCAGAAAGGTCATCAATAATGTTTTAATTATCATACCCTTTTCAACAGTTTTCAGAATAGGCTCACAAGAAAGGATAAAACAGAGAATAATGAAAGGAATGAGCTCCACTAGCAACCTTTACATTAAATCTCTTAAAGGCGTTTAAGGTGCTAAGATTCAGGAGGAAAGATCCATGGAATTCAGAAAAGTAGAATAAGCACTCAAAAATAACTTTCTTGCATATTTCTTTTTCATATTGATGCCTACAACCCAACTAACTGTTCACTGCAGGTTGACTGCTGTTGATTTAATAAAGGGAAAATCACAGAGAATTTATTTGTGCTTGCCTTATACATTTGTAAAATTAAAATAAATTTAAAATAAAGTTGTGAAAATTACACTGAATAGACAAATGCAGGTATTTAAAAGTTGGCAATAGTAATATATGCTTTTAGCTTCATGTCACACACAGTGTTAATGTGCAGAAGTGAGTTTCTTTGGGAAGTGATTCATACATCGTTTCTGTGCACAAGCATCATTTATACATCTGGAACACCTGGTTTGATGTCATAGAATAAAGCGTCTGAGAGCAAATGTTTGTTCCTGTCAGTTTGGACAGAGGGAAGAAAGATTTGGTAAATTTTTATCCTGTCCTTAGTGTTAGATGTGTAACTGGAAATTTTCACACACCTCCTCCCACTCTGCACTTTCATGCCACACAGGGGTGATCAGCTGGAGGAAATCAAGCCCCTCTCTAAATTTCCTCTCAACTGATTAAGATAAACTGCTTTTCAGCCATGGTTACCCCCCCAACCAATCAATTAAAGTAATCAATTAAAGGCCTGCCGGCTGAGCCTTTGGTAATTGAGGGTTGAATAAACACAGGCTGCTGATACTGATGATAAAGCTGTAACAAAACCATGGGCATGAAAAGGGCTTGAAAAATGTAATTTCTGGGGTTTGAGTAAATCTCAATTGTAAGATACCTAAGGGAAGCTAAGGGAGGTTTAGTTATTTATTTCATTTCATACCCAGCGCAGTCCTGGCTGTTTATTCCACGCTGCCAGAGATTCTGCCCTAGGACGTTAAATATTGAATAAAATCATCAGCCAGGCCTTTCCAATTGGCTGTGGCTAGTATTTGAAAAAAGTGCCAGTAGAATTCAAACATGGCACTGTGTTCCAGCATGTCCTCCAGTGAAAACAAACCCTCAGAGGAGGGTGAAAGAGACTCTTTGGCCAGGCTTGGCCTCTCCACTCCTGGCTCCAGGTCCAAGAGGTGAGGAGGCTGTCTGTACTTCAGGGATCCTGAAATATAGTCACACAGGGCTCCCCCAACTGAGTCACATTCACTTAAATATGCATTTTCATCCGTCGTCTTCTTAAAATTTTAAATTTTCATTCACAGACATAGCAAACTTGGCAAATCAAGAGAAAGAAATATTTTGGTATTGAACAGAAAAAAAAAACAACCTAGAGAATCGTTGAAACTCATTAAATTTTTCCTTGATGCTTTAATTCTTCAGTGGACTATTTTAGGATTTTTTTTTTTGCAAACTCTGTTTTTCTTGCAGGGGGGCTTCTAACAAACAGGTTGTCCATTTGGTTTGAATCAGTCTGCTTTGGTTGAGGTTAGGTGACTGTAAGTCTAAAACTTACGAGCTCCTCCTTCTCTGCCGTCTGACTTTGTGAGGTGCTCGTCTGCTGAGATTTTACAAGAGAGTAGAGACATTGGAGACAGTGTGAAAGCTCCTTGTTTAAGATTTGTGTGACCCTGCTTCTTTATGAGGTCACCGTTTACATGTGTGCGCTGTCGGAGTGCGGATCTTATAACTGGCTGTTTGTAGTCAGCTTCCATGTTTTGATGACTCGCAGCATGACATGTGGCCTGGATTCTGTGATTAAGAGACAACTGTGGTAGTGGATGCTTAGATTTTCTTTCTGTTTAAAACACTACCAAAGAAACACAATTGACTAAAGAAACAGGTACACAAGAACAAAATGAGTAACACGCTCCTGGGTGTCAAAAAAAGAATGGGAGAAAAATAGCCTCCTCACTTTCTAAGGTGTTAACAACAGTAGTATTGTATGTATGGACTGTGCTCAAAGCATGGAGGGGAGCGCTATGCCTGCTGCAGCTCATTATCTAACAGCCACATAACATAATTTAACATTTCCTTTGTGTTCAGGGACACCACGGCAATTAGCTAACAAGTGGGTCATCCATTAACCAGGCCTATGGCCCTGGGAGAGATATAAGCCTCCAGGGCAACACTCAACAATTCTCTGTAATAGAATGGCTAAGAGAGAGAGTCCATTAGTAAACATTTAGGAAATCAGTGAGGAGGCAGGTCTCCGTGGGTAATTATATTACTGATTATTTACAACAAATACACTCAGTGCTTTATTGTATTTTGTTCCTTCATTTTAATTTTTTTTTTTTATGATGCTCCTTTCAACTTTGTTCTTCTACCATTTGCGAGTTCACATTAATGAACCGCGAGGTCGTAAATACAAGTTTGTTGCCTTGAGACTGCTTGGTGTATGAGCCCCTGAGCCTACAGACAGTTTTACCTGACACGCAGGATTCTCGCCTGCGCTTTTTTTTTTGAATGACATAAATAATGAAAGCCTGTTGATTTTCCAGACATTGCAATTATATGATCACGCAGTCTGAGGATTGAGACTGCTCTATCGAGGAGCCCACCTCAGATCCAAAAAGAGTGGTAGACGCTTCCTGCTATTGATGTCCTCCTTAACTGTGATTCCACTCTCTCAGCCCCAAACGGTAGATATACACAAAGAATAGGCTGCACTGTCGGACCCTGATCTCAACAGGGATTATATAGTATGGACACCCCTTTGAAATAGTTTACTTCAAAATAAATACTTAATGCAGCGTGCTTTTTCTGATGAAATAATTCATTGAACACACTAACATTTGTAATAGCTAACCAGCCCCTCACAACGGTGTTAGAGTAAGACTCAAGGTTGATCAATAGAGGCCTTAGGGGTTTTATTTTCTGTTCCTTGATCAAGGCTGTCAGATTAGTATAGGTACAGTGTAAATAGGACTGCTCCTTGAGCATAGGCAGCGGCTCTGCAGCACAGGTTGGAGCATCGCTCCCTCATTAATATGATTAGGAAAACAGCCTTCGGGCAGTGAGGATGCAGAGCAGCCCACACCGAGGCTCAGTGGATACCAACAACAGTACAGCGGCACAATGGCAGAGTGTCGGTGTATTTTTCATGGCCCTCCTCTTGCAAATCAACAAATCCGAGCAGAATGTATAAATAGTGCACAAAAAGAAACATATTTCTGTGATCATGACCCAGAGTGAGATTTTAGTCCTTCAACGGCATAATTGGCTGATGTTTTCTGGTCTGTGTTGAAAATTAATAACTGCAACTAGTTTGTGAGATTCTGACTTTCTGTAATCTCTCAGATTTTAGGGAGGTCATTGATTTTATACATCGTTTTATTTTGTGAACAACACTGTTCAATCTGTCTTGTCCTTTGTGTTTGCCAAATATTCCTCTGTCTGGCTCTCTTTCTCTCTCTCCACGTGTCGCCCGATCACTCACCAAGCCAGTTCTCTTTCGCGAGATCCACTCAAATCGTACATGTTGAGAAGCCAGTGTCATATCAGTTTCAAGGTGTGAGAGGTGGAAATTAGGGACAGTACTACCAGCTTTAAGCACAGATTTTGTTTTTTGTTTGCTTCATTAATTTTTAGAAATTAGCAAATTTGTGTGGGTGTGTGTGTTTCCTAAAGGCAAGGGGGTGAAATAAAGTGAAATATGAGTGATAATATAATTAATTAGTGGTAGTAATGCTTCATTTCTCATCTGATTTGCAATCCATTTAGTTTTGAAAATCACCAGACAGGTTTTTTGCTTTTCTCTTTTTTTTTCACAGTGGCTGTCATCTAGTGAGTAATTATCATTGGTCTGTGTGTCATAAGCCAGGAAAGATAGTGACACTTTTACTGATCTATTCATCTTTTAGTGCCGATGACATCTCCCTCCTGGCTTTGGAAACAGGTTGTCACCTCCTCAATCCAACAGACAGACACAACACAAGTGTTATTAGTATGTGTTCCATATTCAGCAGAATAGGTGAAAGTGAAAACGGGGCTTTACATGGCAAAGTCACCTCTTGATGGCAGTAATTATTTTAAGGACAATCTTGACGATAATAAACAACACTTACTGGTATTTCAGGGATAAAATTTAAGTTACTGATATGCTCGTGCAGGCAATCAATTTTCCAGTTTAAGTGAACTCCAAGTAAAGAGTTTCTCTAGAGTTGTCTTATAACGATATAATATTAACTGTATTTATGTTTAGATGTTTCATTTTGTTTTTCTGTGTCTCAGACTGGTTTTTGTTTTACTGAAGATCCCTTTGGTAAAACATTTTTTACGTTGTGCTTCAATGATTGATTTTCATCATCCTTGGGACCATGAAATTCTCCTGTACAAGAGAATAATTATGCAAGCTTTCTTTTTCTGCCCAACAATGGCTCATATATATATATATATATATATATATATATATATATATAACTCAACTAATTTACAATACAGCAGCTTTTGTATCTCATATAAAAGCACACACTTTGTGGTTTGTAACTTCACTAAATAACATGTATATGATTTAAACTGCAATTCCTAAATACCTGTGTGATGCTTGAAAGCAGAGCTAAAATAGTACTTTATCAGAGATGGTCTTATGTTCATCTGCCTTGGAGTTATGAAGATACTCATAATTTGTGCTGTATATAAGTTAAGGTTTGACATTTAAGCAGCATTTCTAAAGATGATGATGATGAAGCTCACAAATACTGCCAATGATCTGATTCAACCACAGCATTTGTGCACTTCAACATCTTCTTTCTCTGATCTCATTGTACGCAAGTTGCTGAGTTGAGACTACTGGTTGTGTATCTAGTACCACTAATAGCCAGTAGATGGTACTCTACTGTGGGGCTAAGCAAGAAAGTGGTAGTGTACAGTGTTGGTGAGAAAAAAGAATAAAGAGATTCAGAGTCGTATTAACTCTCACAAGGTCATTAGATAAAAATATTTAAGGGGATTTTTAAAGGACTGCTTCAGTTCTGCAGAGCCTTATTTCTGATTGTTACTGAACACGCTTATGTTATGGGAATTGAAAAGCTTTGCAAACAACACAAATTTAAGTTGAGAGCCAGTTTATGTAGAGGTAACCGTGGGTCTATTGCCTCCTGCCCGTCCAGTGTTGTGTGTAACAGACAACAGCAGATGGTACGTGACTGGCTCCCTGCATGGCCCTGTCAGCAAGAATGTTAGGTGGAGGTTACTTTGGTGGGTGATGGAAAAGCCAGATTATTCCTGTCATAAAACAGTCAACAAAGCAGCCTGGTGCTTTGTTTCCCCGTTTTCAAAGGCATTTGTTCTTTGATAAGGTACCGGAAACAGTTAGCGACATGCTGCTGGGAACCTATGGAAAAGAATACACTTTCTATCAATTGTGTTTTCCTTATCCCCTGGTGGCGTTTGCTGGGTGTGGGAATAGGCAGCATTTTGGGCACTGCTGCTCTGAGATAGCATTCACAGACCAGAGCATAAGAACGGGCGGCATTCAGCCTGGGGAACCAGGGGCCCTACACTCCAGAATTGTACACAGGATGGACAATGTACACTATCTTTGGTTTGGACACAAAGAACCAAGGAAAGATTTTATTGTAGGGTTTGGCAGGTCTTGTTCGCAGATGCTCTCTCTCTCTCTCTCTCTCTCTCTCTCTCTCTCTCTCTCTCTCTCTTTTGCTAGCTCAGTCTTTCTGTTTACTGGCTGCCTAGTTGTTACAGCAATTTCATTATATATGTATTATTTTACATTTTATAACTAGTTTGCTAACGACAGGCTGGAACCTGCTACCCTCTCTCTTTCCCTGTCACCATCTTTCTCTCTCTCTCTGTCTCTCACACATATAGATCTATATATGCACACTTTTTTTTTCTTGATATTCTCACTTTTTACTGGTACACCTCCCCTTGTTCCAGCCTCTGTCCTTGTGTTATAGTCACTCTGTCCAATCTCTATCACTGAATTTGTGAAATCTTCCTCGTGTTTCTGTTAAAATGAGAAAAGTGAGGATATGAAAGACGTTTCCGCTTCAGATTTTTTTTTGATATTCTGTTAAGTAGTACAAATAAACATTTGTGCAGCACATGCTCTGAAACAAGCAGCAAAACATTGTTGTTGATATTGATATAATTGCTTCTCGTTAATAATTGGCATTTCTGTGTGCCGAATGTCTCCGCTGATTTGCAACCCATTCAGCGTTGGAGCTCATCAGATGATGTGAGGGCTAAGCGTTTTTAATAGAAGTTGGACCCATTGCTGCCACCCACAGAGACACCACATTGCATTGGGTAAATTAGTATTATGATTTTAAGGGATAAATACCCGTTCCACCTAATTAATCCACCACATCACAGGGGGATATGACACCATGAGCCCAATAGATCAAGGACCACAGATCAAAGGCACCACCACTGTTAGAATCC
Organism: Toxotes lorentzi; assembly: GCA_037833715.1. NCBI lineage: Eukaryota > Metazoa > Chordata > Actinopteri > Toxotidae > Toxotes > Toxotes lorentzi. The sequence goes on from JBBMJY010000001.1 coordinate 17,682,244, forward strand.
TACACAGGCAAGAAGAAGGTTTCTTGTTTATTTCTATGTACAGATGGCCTGTGAACTAATGACTAAAGAATACAGCAATATACGAAAATTTGTTTATTGGTTGTCGACCGAATGATGCTGCATCATTGGTCCACCAATAAGCATGTCTAATTAGGCAGTGGACTTTCAAACCTCAAACCTGAAATTTTAAGGCTCGTTGAAATTCCTTGTTTGGAAAAACATCAGTCTCTCATTAGCATAATGCATGATTTAAAGTGTGTGCTTTGAATTAAACTACCATTTGTAGTTCGGATGGTTATGATGAATATGTAAACTGGGATTGGATCAATATGTTAACTAGAAAGCTCAGCTTTTAAAAACTTGACTAACACTCAGTGCTGGTAATAAATAGATTGTTTGGTCTGGCCTATAGCTCCGGGAAATACGAAATGAGGACAATTAACAGTTAGCAGTCACCTGCTCTGTGAATAACATAAAAAAAAAAAAAATCTCACTGCTTTGAGAAGCTTTACAACAGAGGCAGAATAAATTTGCTGAGGACGGCGCTGATGAATTAAGCGGTCATGACCTTTATTTCTGGTTTCCATTTATTTCGTGATAGCATTCCTCATAGTTATATTTTGTTTTATTTAGTGTTTCTCACTTGAACACGTAATACTCTGACAAGTAAATAAAATAAGTCATAACCGACCCTGTAAAGGACCCAGACCAGCACTGTGAAGTTTCTGTGACATCTTGTTATGGTTCATAATATTCAGAGGAGTGCGCACACTTTGGCCCGTCCTCAGCCTGACATAAGAAAGGAGCTAGCAGGGCCCTCTCTTTATTTAACACGCTGGCTGTGCTCGAAAAAATGTCAGTGTTCTGCCAAGTTTACCACATATTCACTGTTTACTGATGGCTGTTACACATGTGGTTTTTGCATATGCTCTCCTCTCCCACTTAAATCATCTGCGGTCCCTGGGCTTTCTTTTGACATGTGCAGCGTTGGTGCTGCCATTGCAGCTTAAATTTTTCAAGCAAAGAAAAGGCATTTGTATGAAATAATAATGACCATTTCAGACAGTTATATTTTCCGCATCTGACTGTAATCTCTCCCTTTCCCTCTTTGTGTTCAGCACAATATCCCAAACCTCCAACACACATCTCCATCATAACTTTGTTTATGTACTATTTGCTTTAGTTGTTGTTTTTTAGGGTTAAGGTTGTTTTGTTTTGTTTTTTTTTTTTTTGTTTATTTTGTTTATTTTGGCGGTGGTGGTGTGCAGCATTGGGACATGAGTGACGAATCCAGAACACCCTACTTCTCAACATTATTCGGAATCATAATTACTTGCTAACAAAAATCAACAACCTCAGCCTTCAACAAAGCTGGGCTTTGGGCATCCTCTCACGGGACATGCTCCCTGATGTCAGAGATCCCGGGTTCACTGGACTGACTGACTGACTTGGGACTACTGTCTTATCTTCAATAATTCATACAAACAGTATCAAGTGCTTCATTAATAAACTATTGCATACCATGTAAAAAAAAAAAAACAAGACCATTTCTATAAACCTGTATTTTCAATTGAATTGTTTGTATATTTGAAAACATTCTTTACTGACCACTTTTGTTAGACTGAATCTCATAATGCCACTCAAAACACTCTCCATAATTTATTGAAGGTAGCATTGTGTAAATTCCCACTTCTGTCAGACTACATCACTGCAAATGATGTACACACTTCTTGTGGCATAGAATCTCTTTCAAAGAGACACTATTTGTTTTGTCGCTGTTCCTTTGTGCAGGCACGCCTACAGTCTCCGCAGAGTGTGGATGTCACAAAGCATTAGGAAGTATGAGATTCAGGATGTTCCGTTTAATCTCCTTGACTTCCCCAGTTAGCAGAGGAGCCAAGCAGCAGCTGAGGGAGCCCCAGCATCCTGTAGAACAAAGCTAGCTGACATGATGTTTGCCTGAGGGGCCTGCACTCACTCTCTCACAGGCATAGTCTGCGAGCATGTAAAACAATGAGAAACCAGTCAGCTGACAGATACACTAAGCTGCAGTCACTTTCAATGACAACAGTGCAGACGGCCCTGATCTGGGACTCAGTACAAACAGCTTCACGAGTCGACAGAAGGCTCTATCAGAGCTATCACTCAGGGCTTCTTAGATCACACTCTTGTAGGTTGTTGGAGTGCTGGAGTACTATAGACTGTAATATTTTTCTTTAAGCAACACTGGTCTGTGGAGGGAATAGCTGCCTGCATGTGTGACTGTGATGTGTTCTCCTTCATTGCAAAGGCAGTAAGTAAAGCACAGTGGTTACTTTGATTACCCGGAGTGCTGTTGTGTCCTGGGGTTAAATAGGAGCATATGCCTACATAGACAGAAGGGAGGGTGACTCTCTCCTCAGCTCTATACCCTTCTCAAGCATCCCATTTCAGTTTTCCTCCCATGTAATAATGATCCACAGGAAGACGACACGTTTGACCCCCATGACCCCAAAGGCTATAGAAATTATAATCAAGGGAGTTATTTAGATAGACCTGATTTGATGCTCAGCTGATGGAAGTGCTCCAATGCTCTGTGTCAGTGTCAAGTTGACCCTTTCCTGTTTACCGTCAGCTTTGGAATCAGGTTACTGCCGCAGAGAGTGAAGGAGTACAATTGGGATTTGAAAGGCCACCCTGTGCTCAGAAATGTGAACAATTTCTTACTTACGAATAGAGACATCTTAAAGGATACGGACTGTTTCATTGGTTAGTCACAAGAAAGACACAAAAGTACAGAGAAAACAGAGCTTTGACAATCAGCCTGTACGGAAGCAGGTAAATCCAAGCATATTCTCCAGTAATCATGCTGAGTTGTCACACATCCAGACACACACACACACACACTGTCCCATGGGTGTGCAGGCAGCACCACCACCAGGTAAAGAGGCCCACTCAAAAGGGTCATATGGCTCAGCCTTTGGCTTTTCTGCCCGTCCTCCTACATGAGACTCTTCGGCATCTACCACTTCTCTCATTAGCACATGCCAGGCTGCTAGTTGCTGCGGCTGAATCCAGGGCATGTCAGGAGCCATGTCTAGGAGCCACTTGAAATGACAAGATGAGAATGAGGGCCAGGGCCTGACATATGGTGCTGATTAGCAGTCAAGTTTACAGGGGTTCTCTATCCACAGAACATAATCAGACCTACTCCCAGCATCCTGCCCACTGAACATCAACTCACACACATCGATTCCCCCAATATGCCACTGATCCCTCTGAAAAATAAATTATATTCCATTATTTTAAACTTTTGCTTTAAAAGGAAACACTGAAGCTATGTCTGTTTAACTGGGTCGTACTTGGCTGATACAAGTATGTGTTTGATGATTTTCTCGTAAACAGGTCTTTTGGAATTAATGAAAATGAAAAGCAAGTTCTCAGGCTTGCCCTGAGGGACCTTGTCAAATGTTGATGGATTTCTGTGTGCAATGACAAGTAAAAACTAATATCTAGAAAATAAGAAATCACAAAACTATTCTACATATTAATGAGTGATTTCAAACAGTCTATGCCTGCACTGGCTGCACCTCCCTGCCCACCAGGCACAGAGCACAACTCCCCTCAAACAAAACTTTCAGTGCCACAGTCGAAGCAGCAACATCTGGCTCCTCATGTAGGCACTTATTAGGATCAAATTAAGTAGAAATGAATGGGATGATACATGACAGGGTGCAGATGTTCAAAGCCGTGGTGTGAAAATCTGAGGGCAGAAAACAGCTTAATGAATTCTGCGTCTGCGTACAGCAGAGGTGAGGTTTTGGGTTCACAGGTTAAAAAAAAAAAGGCTAATTAAATTCTGAGGCAGACGCGCAAGAAAATAAATGTCTGTTGCTTGTCGCTCCCCTTATTTACCCATGGCACGCTTAGGGACAATGTTATGATTTGCAGTTAATCAAGCAATAGAGGGAAGTGTAAGTGAGTGGTCTGCTCCTGTGTGATTTAGGAACAGATGCATACCAGACTTGGACCTCTAATCTCCCTGGTGAAGTTCTTCACACATTAGCTGAACCGTCACTCAGATCATGTTAGCAACTTGTGGTGCTTGTTTTCCCCCAAATTTTCTTTTATATCTTTAAACACAATGGGTAAAAAAAAAAGAAAATAAATAAAATTATTTATACATTTGTACTCTTTGATTTTTTTTCCCCCAAGATTTATTATCAGTAATTTTTTTTTTTTTTATCTTTTGTAAAAAAAATACCCGTAAATGTCCATGAGTTACACAGTCCAGAATCCTTAATCGGAGCATTTGACCATTCTTAGTTTTAATATATTTTATGTTACCTTCAAATATTGTTCCCTCTATTTCCTCCATCCGCACAAACATACACAGTATAATAACTTTGACCCGCCTCTGTCAGGAAGTCGGGCACAGACTCACAGTGGGCTGCTCACGTCACGGCTCTCGGCTGAGAGCAGGTTTCTTTAGAGCTGTTCGACTTGAGCCAAAGAGGGAGAACTCGAGCTAACATAAATGATGTCATCACACATTTAAAATGTGACTTTTAGCTGGCTGTCGTGGCTCAACGACTTGATAGTTACCTCATTGCTGAATCACAATTCTCTTAATTACATCCTTGAGATCTATTATTGTAGTTTATTTTCCTTCTGTGGTGTGGGGCTGCTTCTCTTCTAAATCACTCAGTCTCCCCTTCCTTGTTAATGTCTCCTCAGCCTGCGCACGGAGCTCCAAAGCTGCACAGGGCCAAGTCTAATTTACACATTTTCACTGGCATAATGTTTAAGGGTGTTTCCCCTCTACTGACTACATTGCAGATTTTGTGTGTGTGTGTGTGTGTGTGTGTGTGTTTGATTTTGAAAATTATGGGCTTGTAGATGTCACTCAGCTGAGGGTTAAAAACAGATGCAGGTCTTTGTAGGGTTCTCTAATCGGTTTATTGTTTAGTGTGATTAACAGAGTGCTGTTTTGGTTTTTGCTGAGACAAATATGTAGATAACTCTTGTTTTAAATCTTTGGATTTGGTGTCTGTGACTGGCAGACAGTGCTTTGAAATCTGCTGGATTTTTCCTACACTACAGAATAATGAGCAATTCCTGTAATTGTGAGCAGTAACAGAAAAGTTATGGTTTTAAAGAAGTAGCACTTTTGCATAACTAACATAACTTGACTTAACCTATTATTGTTCTACATCAGTACTTCTTTATGTAGTTGCCAGGGCCACAGCATATCAAAAGAGAAGGAGGGAAGTACAGGAGCATCAGAAGTTGTATGACACAGAAAAAAAATCCATATATATATACATATATATTTTGGAAGTCTGTAACAAAAACAGGAATGTTTCACATATCTGTGTGATCTCATGCCGCGATGTATATTATGATTTGGACAAGAAAAATATTAATTTTTTTAATGACCTTTTCCAAGAAAAAGCAAATATATATCAATAACAGTACCTTTCTAGATTCAGCATACAGTTCTATATTAACCCAAGCACAAAGCAGAACAAATAGTAGGCTGCGTCCCAGGCCTTTCAATTGGTGGCATCCAGAGGGAGCAATTCTTTTTACAGTTCCAAGTAGAGGGCAGGTGAGTTATTTCTTTGGCTGTCTTTTACACATGACTGTGTTTTCATGGATATTACAGAGCACCCATTAAAAAATTTCAAAGTGCAGGCCTACTTCCCTGCACAGGAGATGTATCATACTTTGTTCCAAATGTTCTGACACATAAACTGACATTTTTGGTAATTCACAGCTGAGGAAATACTTCTCTTTCTCTCTACTTCTGTAGCAGTGTATATACAGCTCTAGCAAATGAGACGAAATGCGGCTCTTCAGAATTGGAAATCTTGTATAAGAGATGCTAGAGAAAAAGCGGAGGTACACACAATGTGCATACAAACATGTAGAGTACAGACAGACACACGCACGTACACTTCTCTGACTTTGCGAGCACACTCAATCTGTCTGTGCTGGCACTTTCAACAGGGAACTGACAGTATTATGTGACACCGTGGAATGTTCTAGGGAGCAGCAGCCTAGCAGCACTGACCTACACCCAACAACAATACCTCTTTTTGTCCTGCCTTTCCCTCAAAATTACAGCTCCCCTTTCAAATGCAGGTGTGGTGCTCTGCAATATACACACTTTTCTTTTTCTTTTCTTTTTTTCCAACAGGCATAATTCATAAAAATGAAGTCAGTGTTCCTTAGTGCAAATCAGAGCACTCAATGGAATATCACAATTCTCTCAATACAGGGATTTACAAGAACAGCATGCTGCAGTACATGCCAACTCTCAAGTAAGTTGATCTAAAGTAGAGTTTGATTGCTGAACCAATAAAAACAGGGAAAAAAAGAGCTGCCAAATGAGGAGTCTGAGTAGCAATTGCAATAAGCTGGAATAATAATTTTGGAAATTATAAAATGGTTATGATGACACGCAGAATGTTTAAACTGGCTGACCAGTCAACTTAAAAAAAAAAAAAGTGCTTAAAACAGCATATCACCTATTAATTAGGCAAATATTTCCCTATTTCCTTAATTATATTGTCAATATTAATAATAGTAATAAAAAATCACCGTTTTAGAGGATAAATATTATTAACCGAATTCTATTTTCAAATGTAATTGTTTTCAGCTGTTCTCTCACCTTGCAATAAAATACTGGGTTGTAGTAGATTTTAGTTGTTGCTCTTAATGCGTTATCATCATTTTTCAACTCTGAAGTTCTACTGAATTCCCAAAATTTTCAATAAAGAGGTTTAGATTGGAGGTCAGTTCAGTAAGCGTGACGCTCTGCCAAGTTGCATGGGGTCTGAAGACCAATGTTCGTACTTCGCAAACTTGAATTGCATCAGTCAGTTCCAGCAACTTGTTTTTTAAGAGCAAAGCTGTCAGAACAGTTACAGGTTTCACAGCAGTGAGATGCTGTGTTTAGATCATAAGTAAATTATGATGAAACATTTTCTTTTGAAAAGATCCATATACCGTATGGCCAAAACCAATAAGCTGTTTGGTTTCAAAGTTATATATGCAGAAAGAGCATATGTATTTTCTCCACTTACCCACAAACCAATTATAAGTACAAATACATATTTTTAACTGTTGGTGTACATACAAACAATAGTTTCTATCAGTTCAGTAGTTAATTTGTTTGCAGGATTTGATTGAGCTGTATTTTCCTGCTTGTCCTGATGTGGAGGATTTGAGGCTTGCCATGGCTTCTTTGGGGTTTCAGCCACACAGCAGGAAGAAGATAAAAAGGGGGGCTTTGGAGTCAGAAAAAAAATCACAGCGCATTAAAAACAAATCTACTGGGGGATCCACCAGCAGCTTAAGTGAGCCAAGACGATTAAAGGGTCAGTGGTCATAGACTGCAGGTTGAACGTACCTGATGCCACTCACCTCGGTCCACAAGAGGCGCTGCCAAAACCAATCTCTCAAAATCAAAAACATACACAAGAGACACTGTGAAGGTCAATGCAAAGTTACAGTAGATAATGACCAACTATCTCAGCAGATCTCTTGGCTTGTTCAGTCTGTCTTACTGTACAAGTCTTTTGGGACATAATAGAACTCTGTATTCTTAACTTCTGGGCAGCCATTAGTTTCAGTTTACTTCACTATGAAAATAAAACCTCCAGATGTCTGAAATTTGGTAGGAAATCAGAAATCAAGAAACATTCTGCTTTTACTGCTTCCTTTTATTATTGTATCAGAATACAGTTGTAAGTAAAGATTGATTTGAAACGTCTGCACTGTATTGAAAAAAGTAAAGATAAAACCAGACATGATGGTCACTGTGATAGTCTACCTTGCTTGCGTAGGTTTTAAGCCTGCCATTTGACCTTCATTCTCTGCTGAAATGAATGGAAACCAGTGGCTGCTTGGACTTTGGTTCCAACAACATACAAATCCTGTACTTCTGAAATTATTTAGCCTGTGCTCCAAATTGCTAGTAACATAGGGGATGTCTTGATGACTGCCATGACTTGTACATACAAAGCTTTAGTCTCTTACGAATGTTAAAAGAGAATGAAACCTCCAGGGAGACAATCGTGTTGAAGCGTTGCCGATGATTTATGCCTGATTCCCAGGCCCTTCTAATGCAGTTAACATGTTTTCCTGAAGCGTTCAGCTGCTGAGCTTAATTACAGCATCACCAATGTGAGCGTGTTTTCTATTTGTTGTTAACTATAAGGTCTGATAGAGGACCTGTAGCAGGTTGTTTCCTTGCCTGCCGGAACATCCTGCATCTCGTTACGACCCTGTAACGCATCAAACGGACATAGAAAATAAATTGGTCTGTAATGATTTTTTTTTTTTTTTTTACGCTGCAAACCTATAAAATGGAAAACTACTAATGACCAGCAGATTTGCTTTTGATTTGAAAAGGTACCGTGGTACAGTATTCATGTTTTACTGTAAAGTTGAAAATTACCGAAGATTCCTGCGTACTACACGTTTTCCCCTTGGACTTTTTCTTTGAGTGAAAATACAGAGGGTGGACTTCAGTGACTCAACATTTCACCGTATCAATAAGGGCCTCTCTCTTTTCTCTGTCTGGTGTCACTAGTGGTGACTCTGAGTGGCTCCCCAGCCAAAGACCTGCTTTATCAAGCAGCCAATTTAACAAGACAGCTCCTTTCATGCTTGTTGGCTTCTCCAGTGGTAATGGATTTCCTCAATGAGTGTCTCTCTTTCTCCAGGTTTCACACTTTTCTCTCTGTACTGCTGGGCCCCACTCCAGATCAGATCTTTTGCCATTGACTTTGATATCTTAAGGTAAGTGATCCATCGCTCCAGGCCTGACCAGCATTGCCTGAAATCTGGCCTCACTTTGGCTCGTCATGCCTGATATTGTACACTCTAATGCAAAGTGAAGTAGCACGTCTAAATAGCCTGTCACTCCCCCCCTTGCCCACCCCCCTATCCCACCCACCTATGCCCACCCCATCTCCAACCAAGTCTCTCTCTTTACCTTCTATGTTTTCTAAGCTGCCCAGCTGGGACTCATTTCCAGTGTGTGTTTGTGTGTGTGTAAGTGTGTGTGTGTGTGTGGGGGGGTGTAAACGATAAATGAAACAGTGATATTAAGGGGAATTAGAAGGAGTTGATGACATTTTCATTACATTAATGAAGACTGGCACTACCGACGGAGGAGGGAGACTGAAAGACTGAACTGGCAGCTTCTGCTGTACAGTACATGATGTCATTCATTCAGGTTTTAAAAAAATGCTTGAGGAAACTTTGAAATAAACTCCTGCCTTTCATTTAAATTCTGCAACTTGAAAACTCGTTATTAGCTTTTTCATGATGAATTCCATTCGCACTTTGTTTCCTGCTCTAGACTAATATCCTACATCAGTGTGTGGTTTCCTGGCCAAATTTGGGTTGTTTTCAGAGCCTCCTCTCCTCCTGTGAGGAAATGCAACCCTAGATGTGTGAAAACAGTGTGTATATTGTTGTTTAATTGGCCAGCACTGTTGCTCATCTTGGGCCTAGTGCACATGCTGCGAGGGTGTGTGTTTCTCCACAGGAAAGAATAAGCTTAGGATCAAATTGTAGGAAATACAGACGATCTGGTTCTTCAAGACTCAGTGGCCTGTGACATGATCTCTTTAAAGCAAATCACCTCTGGCTACCTTACAGGCCAGCAGATGCCTTTGCTCATGCTGGAATCAAAGCCAGAAGCAGAGAAACAATGTATGAAATAATGGTATTTTTGTGTGGTGTAACATTAACATCTCAGCATGATCAAAGATCAGCATAAATGAGAAAATAATGACATACAGTGACAAAGAGCTGCTGGTCTGATTCCTATGAAGGACTCAGTAATGACTGAAAAGGGAGACAGGTTGCTGCAGTTTTAACTAACGTTGCCACAAGAGGCTTGTTTGAGAGTTTGGTTGCTGGTGCGAGTGCTGTCAATTTGGGATTGCAGACTCTGGCTTTCTGTACACCCGGTGGGATGGTACCTCTGTGCGTAAAACTTTACCTTTTTGCTGCTCTGATGCAACATGGTGAGTTCAAATCTGAGCACCTCAACAGATTTGGCCTTCGGGAAAAAGCAACACCCTCATTCTGAGGTACAACAACTTCTGTAGTCTGACCTCATAAGAAGAATTTCTGGCAGGTCAAACCACCTGCTTCAAATGTTAAACATTAGAAGAAGAGAAGAAAAAACACAAGAGAGGAAGGATCCAGCACTTTCACTCACTAATGACCTTAGCATCACCATCATGCTAGACTAGTTGAGATGTGTAGTACTGTGGAACACAGAAGAATACGGAAACTGATAATGTGAACTCTGACACTAAGTATAAATCCCTTGAAGGGGATGCCACCCATATGTACCAGTGGAACATTATTGATTGTTTATGGTCGTGAGTGAAAAAGAAAGTGATCGATCATAACCTGTAACATCGCCCTTACCCTGGGGAAGTCCCTACATGTTTATGTATCACATGTTTAACACCTGTAGCAAACTGTCGCTCAGCCCAAACCAAATATGGTGCTGGAACATAACGTATGTCAAATATGTTAGCAAGCATTTGTGTCTCTTATCCTAGCTAATTTATAAGTGGAGGGAGAGGCTCCAGGCCACTGGTGTAAATATGTGGATAACACATGACTGTGAGGTAGTTTTTTTTCTCTTAACACATTACCTCATTTTATCTTCCCTCATGGGAACATAATATGAGTTTGACAGAAGGGGAGATGCATAGCAGCACATTTGACATTCCTGGACTGTGTGGTCTCCCTGAAAGAAGAGGAGGGACCCTTGAAATTGAGGTATACAGAAAACCCACGCACACACAGATCAGCACTTCCTCTTTGATTATCACCCTCCACTTGAGCATAAATTGGGCGTAATTTGAACTTTGCACCAGTGAGTAGAGAAAATATCAAACACTGAGGCTGAAACCAGGGAACAGAAGCACATGCAACGAGCTTTGAAAACCTGCGCTTACTTCTGACTGGACCTTTGTCAAAACCCAAACTGGGTCAGGCGAAAATACCAGACAGAAACAGAAACCTACACAAAATGGAACCACACTGTGCTCCCTTATACAGCTTCTGTCACTAAAAAAGCTCTAGAAGATGTTGGTATTTTTCAGACCTGGAAACACACTGTGGCAATACTTAGTTCACCCCAAAGACCACATACGGCTAGTGCTCCAGGTACTGTTTGTGGAGACCACAGCCCTCAGAGGAACTTGTGAACAATAGAAAAACAGCTAGATTTCTTATTCTTAGTCCTATTTTCAGTTGGCAAATTAAAAAGAATCTATAGATCACAGCCTAACACCCCAAAAAACATTATTTATGTTTTTACATATTTACAAGGCAGTGTGTTATATTTAGCTGTGTGATCAGCTACACTGACTTCACATCGAGCTGCTGTGCTGCTTTTAATTTTTCATTTTTAGATGCGTTCTATTTTGGAAAAGCTCAGTTTTTAGGGGAGTCACATTCTGTTGTAGTCTGAATGTAGAGCTAAAACAAAGATGTGATTACACATTTAACAAACTTTATAAACAGCTCAGCCATGTTTGTAAAAAGACTTTCACTTCTCATGTCTGATCGAGTGTAGGGTGCCTGTGTTTTGGCAGTTCGTACATATATCGTAAGTTAAAAGCGAGTCATTACGCAGCCTGTGTAGGCAGCTGCTTCAATTAAAATAGGGTCATAACTGTTCTCTCAGATGCGCATGAGATGGATGACTTCAAAAACGTAGCTCAAATGTCTCCTGTGTAGACATGCCGTAAAGTGGTGTAACTTGTGAGACTAATGTAAGACTCATTTTTGGAACTGGAATAATTTGTGCTTATTCATTTTTGACTGTTAACATTATTTAGAAAATGTATCCCCTTACCAACCTCAAAATGGTCCTTTGTTGCACAGGAGGAAAGTCACTAATGGTACAGCTGAAGTTTGCCTTGGTAGGGGTAGATAACCTTATATCAGCTTGTGTCATCTGGTAAATTTGACATGAAGTTTCAGATATTTCAGGAGACTTTGTCAGAGTAAATCCTGTGGGTTGGAGGAACACAGGCTCATGGGTTATGCTTGTTATTTTCCAACTACAGGGTTTATACAGTGCTAACCCTCTGCCATGATACCCACTGAGTCTGGCAGGCAACATATGCTTCTGTGTTGTTCTGAGACGTGCAGGACAGCACACACTTTCCACTGCAGCATAAATTAATTTTTCAAAAAATTATTTCTGTAAGAGTTTCTTTTAATCAAAGTGTCACTGCTTGTGGGAATGATCTCAGTCTGGACTGCAAGCGAGAGATTTGTCCTAACGCCACATGTGTCTCGATCTGATTTCCTTTCTGAATATTCTTAGGATGTGTGATCTCTTTTGTGTGTGTGAGTCATACAGCAATTAATCTGTGAAATTTGAGAGTACAATATGTACGTAAATGTAACCACGGCAGTCCAGAGACAACAAAAGCTCGACCCAAACAGAGTCTGTTTTGCAGAGATGAAGTTTGTAGCTAACATCTTCCATTTCCCTTCCACATCTCACTTTCTGCATGCTTGTTCACAATCATACCTATATTTGAGGCCTAGAATGGCAGAGCAAGTCACAAGAAAGCAGATGACAACTGTTCCAGGGAGCCAACGTTAAATTTCAAACCACACACCATTACATCCTTAGCTGTAGGAGTCACATTGAGAACAGGGGGCTCTGGAAAAATTGCATTACAATTTAGTGGACTAGTTGAAAGCTTTTAAAACCAGAGTCTTAATATGAAACAGATGTCAAAGTTTGATTTTGTTGCAGTGATTCCAGAAGCGAACATGTGTCTCAACAAGGTGCCAAATTTCTGACAACTTAGATATTCAGACTTCCAACACCATTTATCCCCTGAATTAACAACATAAATGGACTGCAGTAATTCATTCAAGGCTTTTTTCCAGGGCAGAGTAACTTTTAAAAAAGCGAGTCAGATGATTTTTTCAGACAAGGGCTTTTACATCTTTTAAGCACAAAACCACAGTGGAGATAACTGCCAAATCCTCAAATGAAATACACTGTACTTAACGGCAAAACCAATAAACTGATAAATTAATACTTTTCAATATGATCTCAATCCCCCCTTTCTCTTTTCATGCGAAATGCACATTGTATTTGAGAATGCCAACAGCTTAAATAAATGTGAAACTTTACTCAGATGTTCATTATTAAGATATTTTCCAGGACCATTTAATTGGCACAGCATGTCCTTCTCCTCCTTTTTTCCTCCTCCTCTTCCTTCTTCCTCTCATTCATCTTTTCATTTTAAAGAGCATGACTTTGCTCTACCTGTGACTGTAAACATCTAATAACATAGAATCTGGAATCTTCTCTGACTTCTTCTTAAACCTTTCTTTTGATCCATCTATTCTTTGCATAATAACTATGAATATTCACATTTTACTATAAATAGTTTATCTCCTATTCTCTGTCTTGACGATCAAGTGAAAGTAACGGTTGAAATGCTTTATTCTGAGAGTAATAATCACATGCTGGATGTCAGAATGAATTGTATGTTTCAGCGCACATGTAGTTGAATTAATTGTGATTGCACATAGAGCATTAAGGCTGAGTGTTTTGGACATTCGTGTGATCTTTTGCGGTGTTTAAGATTTGCTGGCCAGTGCTGAGGCTGCGGTCCATAATGAGACATATTAGAATTACAGTAGATATTTAAAAGGCAGGGTAAATCAAAAGGCTGTGCCACCCCTGGGTGGAGAGTAATTGAGCTAGTATTCTGAAGCTCTGTGGGACTGGGAGACAAAACCATGCTAATCATGCCATTATAATTGATACTATGACTACTTTCTGTTCCATTGGTCATGCCATGGGCATTGCTGAAACCTTAACAATAGCATTATTCACAACTCCTCTCGAGTCTTACAATCACACTGGTTCAATGCATGTTGAATATGCCTTCTAATTAGATGGGAATAATAGATCATGGACTGAGTTTGAGACTTAAACTCTAATCAGCTGTTTGGAGAGTGTGTGGGGATTCTCAGTTGGCCTTATTGTGCAGTAATTAAGCTTTTTCAAGCTAATTTCTAAATCCATTTTACAGAAAGTGTTTTCACATAATGTCTTATCACATGTAAATGTTCTGCTATCTAGTACTATATATATTAAGGAGTCTTGTCACCTTCCCCAAAATAACATGCAGAGCTTTCCAACAATTTGAAACTTTTCAGCAAATTTGATTTCATTTTGTGTTAGAAATGTGAAATCATGTGATGCATACAGGTCTGACAATAACTATAGGCTTATTTTTTCCCCAACTATCAATGTCACAGTCTGGCCTGCTCCCCATGTGTGCTGTGTGTGTTGATGGGAAAGATGTTTGGTAGAGCAGGTACTCTGTGTTTTGGTGGATAGTTTTTAGATCAATAAGTCCTGATCTTTTTAAAATAGATTTGCTTTGTGGTATTCACTAAGAGATCTTTGTCATTGCATCATCAAATACTGGACGCTCCCATTTTCTGGAATCCACCTATGAAATTCTAATCGTTTAAGAAAACCTAGTTAATCTCGGGGGCCCTTGCACATTTCGGGCACCTAGGCTGCCACCTAGGAGTGGTTTCTTTTTAACATAACATATTGTTACTTACTGTCAGTACTGGGTACCCACTCTGTTTTGGCAACTCAATGGCAACATCTGTGTTATGGAAGAAATTCAGAACCTCTTGTCTGTAACAAAAGCTTACAAAGATGGCAGCCATAGATACAGCGTTGTGTACCATGTACAAAACATGATCACGCCAACATCAGTGTGCTAATGAATGGATATGTGCCAATGTAACAGTCATCAGTGTGAACATCTCCTTTGATGCCTCATCGAGCAGAAAGCTCTTAAACAAAATGTTTGAAGTGTCTGCCTGTGTAATAATGATTTATAATTCTCTTGAACTAATGCAAAATTTGCTGGTAAAATTTTTTTGAAATAAAAATAAATTGTGCCCGGAGGGTCAGGCCAAGATTCAAAAGAAGATCACCCAAGAGCAGCAAATGATTTAATAAGCCACCAGCTCCGCAAGGGCATGGAGAAGAGCAGAATGGAGAATTTCAAAGTGTGTCTAATTAACATCAGTTTATTACTATGTCAATCTCTTCGGCTAGAGCATGAATGAGGGGAGGGTTTAGAAATGTAGAACTGCTTTGCTTCAATATATGGACTAACACTTAACTCCTTAGGTTAATATGAAAGTCTTCACCGAACCTTCACACGCGGAAAAATCCTTTTGCATTTTTCCGTCTTGCCACAGCCAGACAAAATATGAATCTCATCACAGCTAAGCTTTTTTTTTCTTTTTCTCAAGCTTTGTTAAAAAATCATTAAAAATAGAAAACAACTTCCAAGATTTTTCCATCACCATTATTCCTCAAGGAACGAGTAAATGAATATTTAATATCACTTGCATCTATATGATTGCATAGTAATTATCAGAAGCCAAATGCTTGACAAGCTTGGTGTAATATAATTTGTAATATGTTAAATTTGCAGGGGAGACAATGTCGAATTCCTTAGACACCATGTTTTAATCTTATGTTGGTTTTTCATCACCACCGCCGTGTCTGCAGAGACGAGAAATGTCCCCAACAGAAGGGAGCAAATCCTAAAGAATCACAAGTAAAATCAGTGCGTAACAGGAGCAATTAACGGGTCTCTTCTAACCTAGCTACATAAAACGGAATATTTTCTTGTCCACTGTGTTATTTATGTCTGTCTGTCCTCCTAAGGTTCAAAATGTCCACAAACTTCTCTCAAGCAGTTGCAACAGGCCAGTGGGCATAGACAGGCATGAGAAAATGTAGCGAATAGTCAATAAAATACACACCTTTCGGACTGAACAGTTTACAGTAGTATGATCGTATTTATATATTGTTCAGCTTAATAAAGAGATAGGCCAGGGAACTTGTAAGATCCAAGAACAAACAAATACTAAACAAACATGCAGGTGCATGCATGCAAAAAAAAAAAAAAACATACATAAACATACACATACAGTTTAATTATAACCCAATGCAAATTTTTGGTTTGCAAAATACAAGTTGGTAATCCATGAACATCACAAGACTTGTCAGTAGCTGTTTCCTTAGGGATCCTGTGTTATTCCCTTGACCTCTTTACAGTCAGTACATGCCAAGTTGTAACTGTGCTTTCAGAAATTGCAGATTCTCATTTTAACACGTGGGCACATCCAGTCTTATTTCTCCTGTAGACTGCTGGATTGTCTTGGCGACGAAGTGACTCTTTTTATCTTGAGGCGTGTCGGTGTGAAGGATAGGGATCTTGCATCAGCTTATGGCTTGGACATTAAGTCATTTGTAGAGTCAGCCACATGTTTCATAACAAAGTTATGAAGAGTACTGTAGGAAATTCATCCATGAAATCATAATTGAAATTACATTGAGATGCAAGAAGCTGCATTTAGAGCTTGACTGACGATCAACAACAGCAACAATGAGGAAACGTCAATAGGCATGTGCAAAGACTGGGTCCATCTGCTACCTGCCACTGTTGGACTCATTACTCAGTCAAGTAGTAATATATTAATCATTATTCATTACTCGTTTTAAAAGTGATTGCTTTACTTATTACGTGCTGAGAGCAGATCCCTGACACAGTCTTTTTGTTAAATCCCCATCATTACATTTACTCTTACCCTCAAATATAATGAAATGATGTTTACATCTGTGGCTTTTTGTGTGAATTTGTAAAGATGTAGGTGTAGGGAATAAACCGCTGGCTCTTTCAGTTCATGATCCATATGGTGAGCAAAGCCTTGAGTGAGAGGGTAAGACACTAAATCACCCCCCCCACACCCACACCCACCCCCACAACCCATTATTCAAAAGTAATACAGTTTCATTAAAGTGATCCAGATGAATGATTTAATGTTGCACTTTTGAATTGTAAAGCGGTATACATTATTATGATGACACATTTGTTTGTTTCTGTTAACCCCACCCCCCCGCCATCAAATATTTACTGCTTGAGAGTCCCCTGGCACCCTTTCCTCAGAGTACACTCATATTTACAACAAAGGGCCCCCTCTGTCCATTTACATAAAAATATTCCTGCACCAATAAGGAGGCAGGAACAAAGTGGCTGCATCCGTAAGGTAGCAGACTTTAATCCCCGACAGAAAAGGCAACATCCCCAAGTGCTTCTGCCTCTATGCCTTCATGTTAAATTCATGGCCCAGCAATGCGCACTGGCCAGTACACACTGATATACTGTATTTGCACTCGCTCTCGGCGGGTGTGCAACTCTCCTGAACGTTGTAATGATTTAACAGGAGGGCTCATTTAAAAGCCACGCGTTCCAGAATCCCCTAGAGAGCACTGCTGTACACAGGTATTACATTTAATTCAAGCCAACACCTTCGTGGACACGCGAAATTTGGTGTCAGTCTGTTGTAGTTTGTTTCAGTGTGGTCCAACTGTGAACAGGGAATATTGCATGATGTTCTAACATTTTCTGAATTAGGCCTGACTTTTCTTTTATGTAGATATTAATCCTTACAAGAATTCATATTCTTTCTTTTAAAAATACACACACAAGATCCTGATTTGTGTGAACTTGTTTATGTTTCACCAAAATAATTTTGAACATCTTATACTCATATTTTGACCTTCACAAACTGTAACATTTTCAACAGAGGAAGAAAAGTAATGCCAAACCTTTGTGCACATGGACAAGATGCTTCTGTAGAGCTTCTTGAGTTTGTAGCAGTTTGACTTCAGTTTGCTGCAGTATGTGTTGCAAAAGATGTTCTTCTGACATCTCATTATCTTTGTTCATATCTGTCTTAAAATGACCAAAACCAAGTTATTGTAACAAATGGTACGGTATTGAGACGCTTGCATTACAATTTTTCAGCCAGAATATAATAATGTAAGCAAACATCTAGATAGAGAAATATTCCTGTTAACATTATAAGTGCACTTGGAGGTTCCAAGTAGAAATCCATAGATCATATTACGAGACAGCTGCAACGATCCCGCCATAAAAAGCTAAGCAAATCATATTCATTGAATTACACAAATTACAGATGTAGCTCAAAACCTCTGAAAATGTGATGATGAATCCCTTTTTTTTTTACTTCTGGGTGATAATTCATCAGACTACACTGGCAAAGTATTGGGCTTGTGAAAAATGCATGAATTACTAATTAATGAGGCATTCTCGCAACATTTACATATTCATAAAGGTGTGTAATTCACATATGCATGAGCGAGCTGAGTGATAGCTTTGAGAGAATAACATATTCCAAGAAAGAAACCTTTATTTTTGTTAAATTCTTGAAAAAGCGGAGGGAGCAGAGATGCTTTTAAAAAACATTACGCATTTATTCTTCCCCACAGAAATGCAGTCAAATGCTTTGGGAGACAAATGCACTGAGGAGATGCAATGATGTGAAACAGTATGCAAAATTAGATTTTCTGAAATATTGTCCCATGTGGATTTTCAAAAGTTCATTTAGCAACCCAGTGTTCCTAACAACTGTGCTCAGAAAATCGGATTGATTTACATAGATAGAAATGCGTTTTCAGTATCATCTCAGTTCAGTATGAAGATAATGCAGCACACTCCAGACAAAATAATACATAGCATACATGTTTTTTTTTAAATAAAAAATAAAAATTGTTCAAAGGTCACATTGCTTTTAAAAGTGTGTGAGGCGTAGACATTACTTTCAGCTGTTGTGTTCTCTTCGCTAACATACAGTCTTGTCCTCTCCCCTTAACCTTCTTTGGTTTTAAAACTGTAATCACAAATATTTCTGATGCTTAAAATAATCATTGAATTATTGGGGTTAGTTATCGTTGTGTACTTTTTCCAGGATAGTTCAAATCAACCACTAGCTGTGCCATGATGTCAGCCTTTTGGAGACAAACCATTTCAGTGAAGCAGGTCCAAGATGCTTTGGCTGGAGTCAAAGTCTGTCCCTCTTATGAAAGCGCCTCTCCATTGTTTCAACCTCCTCACAAGGGCTTTGTGAAAGCTGTCCCAAATATGGGTCAGAAAAGCACAAATAACATTCAGATGGTTCCTAGGCTTTCCTCACAGCTATGCACCAAAGAATGACAAGTCCAACAAAACCATGTCGGGTTTTTCACCCTGTGCCATTGTCTTTCCACATTAACTCCAAGCTGGGCCTTTTCAGCCAGGCCAGAGTTGTGTCAGGCCTACTCGGACACAGCCCAGCTCTAGCAGCAGGCTTGGCCTATTCAAAATACCATGCAGAGTCTGATTCACTCCTTTATTCCATTACAAAAAAAATGGCTCTTGGATGCATTGTACAAAACATCTAATGAGAAAGAACACAAAGTAAGAATGGTGTCTGCGGGCCAGTATAATCATTGATTTCAAAGTAAAAACCTTTGTGCTCCAGGTTATTGTTTAGCCATGAACAAGAAGTAAGAAAGTTGTATTTCCCAAGGCCACAAATTTGACGGTCAAGGGTTTTATTTGAAAAGAGAAAATGTGAAAAGATAAAGGACTATGATACTTTAGATTCTGTGACCAGAAAACCAAAATTGAAAAAGGCCTTAAGTGTGAGGAATAAAAATATTCACTGAATATTAAAGGAAAATTAACGATTCTAGACAGAGCATTCTAGAAAGGTGAAGTTCACTGAAGATGCAGTAAAGCTAACAACAAGAATGGCATTTGAGGATGCTTAAGTTTGAGTTTAACCTTGCAGGACTTTTGGAAGGCACTTCTGAGCATCAGGCGCAGGGTTTTGGCAGCTGCACAGGGAGCCTGGTGGGTCAGCCCTTCTCCGGGAGCTGCTACTCCACACTAATCTATTTTAAACCATCTGTGAAATTAGCAAGATTTCCTAAGTCCTTCACCTCTAAGGATTAAAACATTGCTAAGGGTCTGAGCTGTTCTTACATACTGTTCTTGTATACATGTTTGATGACTCTTGAGATCTGTCCAAACTTCTTTTCTTTCACCTGCGCTGGAAATACAGAGAAATAAGGTGAAAGTTACATGCATTTGAAGAATATGAAACATCTGATTGATGGTGTTTCTGCAAGCCTGGAAACAGATAATGGATCAAAATCTTAATTTAACATAATTTTAAATGAAGGCAGAGAATCAGAAAAAAGAACGTAGACAGGTGTTACATGTTCCAACATCCAGTAACATCTGGGAGACTAAGCCTCAGCTGTTTTAAAGAGCCATACCTAGGCACTGCAGCGCCTTTGCCAAAGCCAGCACAATGAAGTCATGAGTCAACTCTAATGAGAAAATCAGATAAATAGCAGCTGTTCTTGGGGAAATGGTGTTGTCTGACAGATTCACTGGGTGCAACGGCTGTAGCATTGAGCAGGTCCAAATGAGTAAAATATTGTTCCAGGCGCCCCTCACCGCTCCCCTTCCCTCCGGTGTTTAGTCATCAGAGTTGTGAAATAGCAGTCCTGCCGCTACACGACAGCATTGCTGTATTAATTATTATCCGCTGTTCAAACATACACATCTTTGTACGAGAGTGACAGTTCATCCAAAGAGGCCACTTACAAACAGCAGTATTACTCCCCATAGCTCACCAGGCTCACCAACCTCTTATTTGGTTCACACAGAAATCTGTTGGTACAATGCAAAACAAAAGCAAAATGTCTCACATTCACGATTAAAATGTCACCAGCTCAGCAGTGTTGTGACGCTGCGCCCCTTGCACAATAATGCAAAGACAAATACACAAAGCGCAGAGCTTTTCTCTGTGCCATTAGTTGTCATGCAGGCTTGGAAAATTACTATGAGATTTATTGTGCAGAGGTGTATGTCTAGTTTTCCATCTACTGCTGGAGAGCGCTTACACAGACATCTATTACAGACACTGCAGTTAAACTGTAGCTTTCATATGCTCCTGGGAAGGCAGCAAACAGTACAATGATAAAAGACAAAGTGATTGATTAAAGCAGCAAATGAAACTGTTTCTCCAAATGGTCAAAAAGACTTCCGTTCCAGAGACTCTTCCTTTTTTTTCCCTTTTTTTTGCTTTTCTGTAGATAAGTACACCTAACAGAGAGCTAGAACAACTGTAAATCAGTAAAGTGTGTGCTGGCTCGTTATAACACTGACTCAGAATTTATTTGAAATGTTTTACCCCTCGCATCAAGGAAGACATTATTTAAAAAGGAAGCAGGGTGTAGAACTCATAATAATTATGATGATAATGAGCAATAGATGGCAGAGATCCAGAGAAGAGTGATGGACATAGTCTGGGCTTACAACTCTCAAGATGACCTCTGGCTCTGGCACACACCTGTTTCAGTAAACACACACACACACACACTCTCACACACTGAGCCTTTACCCCTGAATGTCTGCTTTCAGGAGGTCAAGGATCCTTAGGGCGTGTTCTTGTGCAGATCGTTCTTATAACCAAACCACGGTGATCGGCTGGTGAGTGAATGCCCCTTTTAGGTTGAATCTGCCGAACGCCATGTTGTTTCATATCTGAGAACAATATAAATGTGGTTTCCACATGATACTTTCCAGATTAAACTGGCTAAAAACCTTTGATGCTGTGCCACCTTAATATGTTTTGCTTCTCATTTGCATTTGTGCGTGAGTGTCATGTGTATCTATCTGGGATGCATTGAGCTGAGGCTGCTGCCTCTCATAGGCTGAAAGAGGAAGACAAAATTTAATGTCCATCAGAATATACCTGGCGTCGATTGACGAAAGAAATGGCCAGTGAACAGAAAGGGAACACAGGTCCAAGAACATACACGGTTTATACATACGTACGTGTCCTCATACACGGATGTGCTTATATGTCTCTTGGTATTTGGATATGATGGTATGATATAGAAAACACAAAACCCTGAAAATACTTGTAATTGAGCTTATTGATCTTCATGCACAATAAGCCTTTTCCACATTAACACTAGCCTAACTAACTAAACACTAACTAATTTAACGTTTCACTTTTTGTTTGCTTATAGAAAATTACAGTTTATAATTATAGGCATTACTAGCATGTTTTAATAATAATGTCAGTTTTTAATAATATTATAATAGTACTACTTGTACTATTACTATCTCTTACTAATAATAGTTTATTTACATTGCGCTGACATATGTTTTTTTAAGCAAAGTCTCTAAATAAATTAGGGATTAGTATAAATACAATTAAGCTATTCATATCTTATGTTCGTAGCATGTTTTCTGAGCTTTCTTTTCTGTGACCATGATGTGAGGTCAGTGGCAATATTAAGTTAGAATGAGCATCAACAACATTAAGGTTTAAGCTTTGACTTTGGTTTAGAAGGTGAGGATCTACTGTCTTTAGGAGAAAACTAAAGGAGAAGGAAAGTATATCAAAGCCTTATAACACTCTCATGAGTTTTAGGACTTTTACACTTTGTCTTCATTGTGCAATACATGTATGTGATGAATAAACATCTCAAAATAGATAAAATATGTGAGTATAATTTAATTAATACTCTTCCCGCCCCTCTGGTATCTCACACTGCAGACAAACACCTGGGTGGGTAGAAATAACATGATCAATGCCTCCACAATGGAAAAAAAAAAGAATTACTCAGATCTTAAAACAAAATGTCTCTTTAATTTGTAAGTGTCAACAGCAGTACAAAAGATGGAGTGATGTGAGAAGCTTTCTGTAACACAATTTCTGTCTCTTTTACAGAAAAGGAGGAAATTCTTGAGGTAAATGAGCTTAAACAGGCAGTTATTCAGCCCACTGTTGCATTGTTACAATGGACTGAGACATACAGAAAATGGTGTTACATTATAATATGCCTGAATTTATCCTGTGGGGATAATTTAATCATATACAGTATCCACATTTCTGTGGGGCCTAGATGCACCCAAATGTGTCACTCATTGGTTTGTTTTTACTTGATATAGTGTATTAATACTACCAAAGCTGAGGAGACTGCTCTCCACACACACCACGGTAAAATTGTTCACCTTATGTTTACCTCACGTCAATACTGCACATGGAAACCAAAGACTTGCTGGTGTACACTTTGAAGCCAAGCAAAACAAAACAAACATTAAAAAAAAATAAAATTTAGTAACATTTTCTTTTCTTTTTTTCATTTTAGCAATAATAACCCTAGCAAATAATTGATCTTTTGTACTGTATAAAGAAGAATGTGAACACAAATGTGATGGCAACATTTTTTTTTTAAGTTGAATTAAAAACTTTACATTGGACTGTACAAGATATTATGATAAACTATTTACATATTGAGACATAAACTTTTTTTTAAAAAGCAGCAACAGACACTATGTATTTCATTTTCTCTAATAACACCCAAACAATACTCGCCATGGGCCTAGGTACCTGCCAGGAAGAAAAAAAAAAAAAAAAACTAACAAAAAAACCAAAACAAAACAGAAAAGATTTCTACGCAGAAAATTGTATCAGGCTGCCAGCAATTTCAAAACAATGGCTCCAGTGATAGAAGAGCCACACACAGTGTTGCTTGAGAGACAACTCTAAAAAGCAAAGTACCAAAGACAACTATAAATGTTGCCCTGAACAACAAATTTTACACTTCTGAACAGCAGCTAGCATGTCAGTCCAGCATGTCAGTGAATTGTGCTGATTAAATTAACACAGAGAACATTCCCACCATATACATCACAAAGTTCAGACAGGGAAAAAAAAAAAATCAAATTACAGTAAGTAATGTTGAAACAGCATACAAGCTTTTGTCTTCAGTTGTTCATTCAAACCATTTGCATGTCGAACAAGTGGATTAAGAGAAAACAATTGTGAGGGCTACATTTGCAGATGGCTGGATAGTCATGAACATGTTCATTAAAAATCAGCAACATACCAAAAAAAAAAAAAAAGAGGACAAGGAGAGAATTAACTAAGACTGCACTATGTCGGTGCCTTTTGCCACATTGAAACAAATAAATATTTGCACGCTCCCACCTTTCAAAAAAAAAAAAAAAATCTAAAAACATCACTTGTTTGAAACAGTCATTCACAAAAATAAAAAACACCCTTATTATGATAATGTCAATGCAAGCCAAATGCATGCAGATTTTTTTTAGGGTGATATCAGCTCTTCATAAGAAATTTGCCACGTAATATGAGTGCTGTAATAAGCACAAAACACAAGTGAGGATATACAGCATACAACTTAGATTGTATCATGATTGGGAGGAAGATTATTGAATACTTCTTTTACGTCAAGTGCTTGTTGTTAAAATGAGTACCTTACTTGAAACGACTCCTCCGTGTTAAGAAGTCTAACAAGTACAGCTTTGTATTTTTGATTGGTTCTTTGAATAGTCCGGGGAAGATTATCAAAACATAAGCAAGTGAGGTGCTTCTCTCTGTCTCAGGTCCAATACTGCTCTCTTCCAATAAGCAGAAAAAGTCAGCATCTACATGAGGTACAGTGACTTGTCAGGTTTTAAAAACATGTAAAAAAAAAGAAAAAAAGAAAAGAAAATAGAACAGCCAAATACATAACTTATACTTCACTAATGAACAAAAATAGATTTCCTATGTTATATTTACAATAAAATCTAAATGAGATGGTGAATTCACTGAAAACCATTTTAGCTCCAATTCATCAAACATGTTTTTTTTTGTTTTTTTTTCAATGATTGTCCATGTTGTTGTTTTACTGACAATTTTAGAGCCAGCAGTGGCTAATAATAAATACAATATGTTGATACTCTACAGTTTCAAATACAATATACAATGCACTGAAGTCTGAAGTCTGGTGTTTCACGGCTAACCGAGCCTGCTGTTGAATTTTCTGCTCACTTTCTTGTGCTGAGTGTCTCCCCTAGGCAGCCCTGAAGCTTAAAGAAAGTGTTCATTCACCATATGTGTCTTTGCATAAATAAACAAAATAAGAACACACACACACACAAAAAATACTCAAATCTGGCAACTGTGAGAGCAAACCCACTTGAGTCCAACTGGGGAATTTTGTTCATTCATGGTGTTTTTTCCTCAAACAGCTTCACATTAATCAGAATTGATAAAAATACAATTTATATCCAGTGCTTATAACACTTATGAAACATCGTCTCCTCGTGAGTTCTTGTTGTCATTTTTTTCCTTTTTTTTCTCCTTTTTTTTCTTTTTTTTGTCTCTTTTTTGCTATATAAGCACAGTCAAGTTTCAGTTCCATGAAGAGTCCTTTTTAACTACCAGCCAACTAAAGCAATGTGGCATGGTCACGAAAATATTTACAATCACATACAAATCAATCTAACCACCAGCAAACAGGAGCAAACAGCTTAAAAATACCAAACAGGTTTACTTGGAGGGAAATCCACTTGGGTTTGTTTGTAGGAGAGCATCCTTAAAATGTTTTGTACCTCAAAATGAGAACAATGTAGAAAAGATGTGATGGAACAAAAAAAAAAAAAAAAAGGAATTCTTAATGAGGTGGTTAAAAAACCTACAAGACAGAAAAGTAGAGACAATGCAAGCCAGCACTGAGTGGGTATTGACAATAAGAGTACAGAAGATAACAGTGTTATAGAGAGACATCTGTACCAATTAGAGCTAGGAGAAAAATGCAGTGACCAGCAGTGGGGATCTTGACCAGTTAAATTCAGTGACCAGCCATTCAGATCCTTCAAAAAGCTCTGCTCTCGTTCTGAAATGGACAGGTTCAAGGGCAAGGGAGGGGAATAGCTGGACTCATGCATTAATAATGCTGTATTTCAGATGATACCCAGTCGTCAGTCATTTTAATAATCCCCCACAGCTTGATGTACTTGTTCCATCTGCTCGCCAGTGCCTGGTGATTGGGCCAGGGTGGGAGCCCTGTTGAGGCCTTACTTCCAGCACTTTGATGGAGAGCACAATGAGGGACACACACCCCATTTTTATTGTTTCCCCATCTCTCCCTGGTGTTTTCTCCTTCTCTGAGCCAGATGGCGCCCCCTGGGTGCTGAGGTTGCCACAGGCAGGGGTCAGAGCAGGGCATGGCAGGGAGGGGAGCCACTTAGACCTTCTGCCCTGTAAAGAGGATCTGAGTCACAACATCAAGGCCTTGACCGCTAGAGGAGCTTTATCAAGCTGCAGTCTCCAGAAGGTCACGGCTTGTCAGCTTTTTTCGCTGAAATTAGGATGGAGACTTTGTCCTTGTTGTTTCTGAGTCATTGCATGTTGTCTTCTTTAAATGCAAGCGATAAGTGCATTCCAAAAGCTGATAAGATTATTAGAAATAACAAAATAAGGCTCAAAGGTGACAGAAAGAGAATTTATGTAAGTGCACTCGTGCAAAAATCTGTGTTTTGAAGTCACCTCCGTCATATGGATATGACGCCATCATTTAAGAAACACAGGATTTCAGCCGTTTCTCTCTGTTTAGGAGTATTCTCATAAACTGTCACGTCTTTTAAGACTGCTTCAGTAATCAACTCATTGCATCAACCCGATGACTGTGCTCTGCTTTAAGACTTCTTAGTGTCAGTTTAAGATTTACAATGTCTGAAAAGAATTAAGATTGAAAAAAAAAATGAAGTTCTAAGACCTAAGACTTGGCATCCAAATGGGGCTAAAGCGTTTAACAGAACATAGTGTAGCTGCACATTGTACAACATCAATTTGGGATTGTAATGCCCCCAAAGCTGCCTTTCACTGCTGTCCCAATCCCACAGATTGGGGGCCTTTGGCCCTTTAGCATTCTGGCCTGATTACAATCACTCTGATTAAGAACTTGGTGAGTCAGACTGGGTTGCAGAGCTGGAAATAAGTGAAAGATGCCACAGTGCTGTGTGTGGACTGGGATGAGGAAATGAAAGGGCTGGCTGGTTTCATTGATGATCACTGCATTGGGCTCCCTGGAGAACAGCTAGCATCACAAGCTACCAACCAAAGATGTCACATACTGTAACCTCCTGCAGAGCCTGCTGCCTCCAAGTTCCTGAGTTTCATTTGTTTATTCTGTTAGGGTAAATTAAAGAAAGACTGGATAATGAAGCTGCATTAAGAGATCAAGAGATTGTCTAAGACTCACAAAGCCTCTCCCAAAAGACTTTACAGATTTTAGAAACAACTTGAAATGTTTGGCACTTCTGCACTAAATTTTGTGTAATAACAATCAACAACAAAAACATTAATAATAATAATAATAATAATAATAATAATAATAATAATAATAATAATAATAATAATACCATGTAATTTCCCTCTATAATAAGTTGGAATCACCCCATATGGATTTTGAGATATTTTGTACTGATAATATTTTATCATATTTTATCTTGATCTAAAACATTCACAAGCTGTTGGCTGGCACACTATACCTGAGTGAGTATATTTTTCCCATCTTGAACAGTTATGTAATATATCAAAATCATCTAATTGAAGAGGAAAACAAGGTAATTTACTGTAAGAATTCAAATCTTATATCAAATGTTCAATTTCAAGTTCTGTCTTTTCTTCTAGGCAAGAGCCTAATTATGTAAATGTCCATGATCACAATGAAAAAATAAACAATGAGATTAAAAAAACATAAACAAAAAAAAAATTAAAAAAAATCTAAATGACCACAACCAAACTGCTTCACACACTTGAAGAAACACTTAAGACCAAATAGCTTTTGTTTCTGATGAAGCCACATCTGCATGCTGGCTCCTAAATGATACGTCGTTATCATTATTATTATTTTTTAAAAACATTTTTAAACCTTTGTGGTGTAGTTTTTGTTTTCTTTTGCTCTTTCCCTCCCTCAGATCAGACCAGCCCTCTGGGCGTCCTCCTGTATGAGTGTTGTGTCTGTATTGGCCTCTTCGATTAAAGAGGTCTCAGTTGGCGCTGACTGGCTCTTGTGTGTCATTTTCACTGCTATAGTCTGATTTGGGCTCATCCTCAAAATCCTCGTACATGTCCATCTCATCCTCGCCATTGACCGGCTCACTGTTGTTTGCCATGGTATTGGGCTCTAGCTTCATGTTGTAGGTGCTCTGAATGACAGGAATGGATGGCTCAGGACTCGCCGAGGCACTCGAGCAGTCCGATGTCATCTGAGGTGAGGGTGTGGTGGTCGCCATGGTGATGGCCCCAGGGTAGACCATGCTGGCGCTGGTAGTGATGGGAATCTGTGGTGGCTGTCTGGATGTTGGAGAGAAGAGATGAAATTAAGATTAATTGATCCAAATTTGATCTTCAAAGGTGATAAAAGAGTAGATGGAAAGAATGCCGAGAGCGCCGCTGAAAGACAGAGCGCTGCTTAGTGGGGTAGTAGGGTAAAAAAAAAAAAAAAAAAAACTATAGTTTTTTTTGTGTTTTTTTTTTTGGTCACAGCACTAAAACTGAGATGGTTGGATTAGGGGTTTCCCACAACAGTCTGCTTGAAGCCAGCAGCTCTGTGAAAATGATTTGGGAAAAGAGAGGTTCTCCTGACAGCTCCCGTTTTGAGCTGTTCAGAAACTCTACCCAGTTTATTGGTGACATAAAACCAATACGTGGTTAGTGCTGCTCTTGTCTGCTGTTGCGCTGGATGATTGATACTCCAGCCACTGAAGCTTATGACTGACATGGGAACACCTGGAGAAGGGTTCTCCTGCTTACCGCACACAGTAAATTAAAGTGTTAAGCTTAGACTGCTGCCCTCCAGGCTTCTGTAAGTCTATACTTAAAGCTTATATCCTGTTATAATGTCTGCACTTCATGCTCCATTTGCAGACTGCTATTGTCTAAAATTATAGAATCACAGCTATTGAAAAACACTCATTTTTATGGGCACGTCAGGCTCTTATCTTAAAACCAATACAGTAGAGGTTAACTCAACACTGGCTTTTGTAAGCAGTGTTTATATTGTATGAGAACAGGCTCTGGAGAGGCAAAAAGCTTCAGTCCAGTTGGTATGTTTTAAGATTGTTTGTGTGTCAGTGTGGTTAGATGGTGGGATTTGTGACTGCGTGCCTACCCCACAGTGAAGAACTGCCTCATCTCTTGTCGCCGAGAGCGCATCATCTGCTTGTACTCTCCAATGCGGAGTTTTTTTCCGTCAATAATGCAGGTCCTCTTAGGCCGCGGCTTGTACTTGTAGTTTGGGTACTTCTCTAGGTGGAGCTTACTCAGACGGGCCTGCTCCTCGTAGTATGGCTGCTTGTCCTGGTTAGACATGGACTTCCACCGAGAACCTGCACAACCCGGTAGATTCAGATTTCAGTGTTTGAATACAAGCAAGAAAAACTATTTTAGTAATAGATACCGTAGTATAAATGGAGGGGTCAGAGCCCTTCCAGTTCTGTCAAAGGAACCAATTATGTTATATTAAATTTCGCAATCCAGTCACATCTTATCTCTTTAGGTCAGAGCTTAATTTAAAACTGAATTGTCCTCAATAAGGGCACAAGTTTTGTAGCCCTGCCTATGCACATTATCTGAGACGAGAGACACGATTTGATGTCAAATGGTAAGAAACAACAAGCTAGTGTAGTAAATACCACAGCTCTGTGAAGTGTCCTACCAGGTACTGGATGACAGCACTTTTAACAGCTCTGATGTATGGACTCCAATGCTGAGGGGACAAGACCCATTTAGCCTCTGTCATTTTTCATGACAAACACTTATGGTAGCGATGGGCTATAAATCCATCTGTACGCTGAGGTGAACTGATTCACAGTGGCCTGAGAGTTAGCACACCTTCTCTCCTTTAGATACAGGCTGCTTTGTCAGATCAGCTGTTCTTATTGGTGCGCAATAAACCCATATCTAAATGTACAAAACTGAAAATGCCTGGTAAGTCCGTTGGGTGACTGATTAAGGAAATCTCATAAAATATCTGCTGTCTTAAACTTACTGTTGTACACAGAAAAGCAGTTTTCCATCTCTACACTGTGTCATGAAAGAAGCTGTAAACACAGCATATTTATCACTTTTATCTACCTTTAAATATTTACTGGACTTGATTTAGAAGCTCTTACCCAAAATCTTGCTTATGTTGGAGTTGTGCATGTCGGGGAAGGCCTGGAGGATCTTACGCCGCTCATCCTTGGCCCACACCATGAACGCATTCATTGGCCTTTTAATGTGGGGTTCGTTGCTGTTCCTCCCTCGGGATTCCCTGAAGACTCGTGCCTCAGTAGATCCAGCGCCTCCTGTTGGCCAACAATAATAGGGTTGGGGTTTATCTGTTGAGCCATTGACTTCCTTAGACCCTGGAATAGCCAGAGCAGGAACAAGAAGAGAGAGCAAGGCAAGGCATTGATTAAATGACGAGCCATTTTTTAAACTCTCCTTCGTCTGCGGTTACTGCTGCTACCATCATCATGAACATTGTTTCAGATGAGTGCAGTGCTGCAGACCCTCCTAGAGGGGGTAGGGGGTAGACTTTTTTGAGTGGAAAACCTGATGTATTTTATGTGCAGTAAAACTGTGTCAATTTAAGAGGTTTTATCCAAAACCAAAAGAGGAAGACCTCGGACATCAATGGCAGTTAAAATTTTATGCATGTTTTATGCCTTTTCACACTTGTCTTCTCTGCTACATACAGTTTGATTTGACATTTGTAGTGTCCATAGTGCAAAGGTCCCAACCTAAGTAACAAATACGGGACTCGGAGTAGTCTTACAAAAAAAAAAAAAAATAATAATAATAATTAAAAAACTCATGGAGGGAAGCTGGAACTCTGGGAAATCTTAATGAAGCATTCTTCCAAAGTACATTTTAAAACATATATGCAGAAATAAATTCAGACAAGTCCTCCTCACCCTCTCTCTCTCTCTCTTTCTCCCTTTATACATACACACAAACAAACAAGCCAGGCACACATTGGCAATGAGAGTGCTGTTTCTCAATCAGGGCATTCACAATCAGCATAAGAGAGTTTCTCTCAGTATTAAACTGTACATCAGACTGATAATGATTTCTGTTTGCATGCGCATTTGCTTCCTTTTATATGTAAGATGTGAAAGAATTAAATAAAAGCAGTATGAATATTTAAACAAACAAAAACATGTTGATAAACAAGGCTTGAAAAATAAGACAAAAAAAGCCTTCCATATGCTACGATACATCTTTAATGATCTCAAATCTGGAAAAGAAAGCTTGGGATGACTCATGCATATTTCATCATCCACATGTGAAGTCTTCTCATTAGACCATTCCACTAGCAGCCTTGGCACATGTTACCTGGGGTTTGATTTCTATTATTATTTCAGTTGATAAACAAAATCAAACTCTTAATGAGTAATGGAGGGCTGTGCAGAGGCATTAATTCGAAATCCACAGAAACCTCGCTCTGCTCTAATCACTGAAGTAGCTGAAGAGTTTCAGTGTCTTCAGTTTGGAAAAACATGTCTTCTTTTCAAACCCATTTAGGAGACAAGTGCTGAAAAGGTAATACACAGTATGCAATTGCATAACCACCACCTATAATAGAGGTGGGGGTGTGGTAGAAGTTGGATTATGCGCACAGAGTGTGTTTGAGGTCCGGCTGCCCACTAGGAAACCTGTTTTTCCCAGTACAAAGGCACCCCGAATTGATTTTCACCAGCTCATGTTTAACAGTCAAACAGCAACATTTTTGATACACAGAGGCTTTCATTCATCTGGGAGGCCGCCGAACGAGCCGCTGCCCGTATAATTCAGCTCTTATTGCAATACAGTTCTGGCCAATGGAAGTAACAATCACAATCAAGTCAGGTCACAATCAAATAAGTAAGAGCAAAGTGCCTGTAGAGGAAACCTAATCTTCTAAACCTCTGCCTTTTCTTATTCTCTCATTTTAATTATAAATGGAATGGCCTGCTCCCAAACTAATCCACACACAGAAATATATGTACTTACACACATATAACATGCACAGAAATATTAAATCAGATCGTTTTGTGTCACTTTTGTAAACAGTCTCTGAAACTGTGTGTGTGTGTGTGCCATGTCATATCCTGTCTGTTTGCTTTTGCCTCCTAGACTGCTATGGGCCCTAAAGCCATCATGAATTCAGAAATAATACACTACCTTTGCTGCCACCGAACACCACAGTACGTTAATTTCATTTAGCATGCACTCACTGTACAGGATGAATTGATTTCACTTTGTTTGGTTTTGACAACCATGTTTATTGTGCAATGAAATGTGGTGTGGCGGAGGGCTGACAGTATCCATCAACGCGGGGCAATCTGCTGACTGTCGGGGCCAGATGAAGGTATTCATTAGCTCAGGAGCGCAGCGCTCACTCAGACACGACAGCCAGTGTCTGCACCCCGGGATCGCTTGCTGTAATTTACGATGTCTCCCGTGCCATTACTCTATCACTGACACTGATTCAGCAATTTATATACTGGTGTGCATGCATACGGGCAGAGGTGAGCTTCTTACGGGGAGGGGTGGGGGGACAAAACAACTGCCTGCCATCAGCTAGTGCCACATCCGTAGTTAGCCAGGAAACCAGCCACGTGACTCGGTTCATTGGAGGGAAGCCAGATGAGGCATGGCACATAGAAGAGTGTCTGTCTGCTCTGTCTGATGCTACAGAAAGACAGTGAAATGCACAACGGCAGTGTTACATCATTTATTTTCATACGTTCTGACGCAGGTGCTTTGATCCGACAGGTGTGAGAAACCAGCAGGGAGGAACATAGAGGTTGGCCTTTGACCTAATAATAATAATAATATCAAACTCTTCACTGTAACCTTAATGATAACTGTACAAACACTGCATAAGAGCATGCAAGTCTTGATGGGTGGATAAATTTGCCCCCACCCATCCAGCTCCTGTAATATATATGACTTAATCAGAGGCATCCTGTGCATTAGCAGCCAGTCTCAGAAAAATCCCTAGAAACTGCAACATGCAATTTGCGGCAACATTGTGTCTGTCTTTTCTCCGAAAATCGTGACACTGCTCTGACATTTTGCAAATGAGCATTAACTATTTTTTTTCCAGGAGGGGCAGGACGTTTAGGAATCAGTTAGTTAGGTGTGCGATTGTGTAAATAAACACAGATGTTTAGCAGTGACAGGGGCAGGCCCCCTGGGTGGTAGCTGGGGAGGGAGCGAAACAGAGGGAGTGCTGCTTAATAGAATTTATTGTGATTCATGAGACCTGCAGCTCAAGTGTGACAGAGCGATATGAGAATCCCCTTTTAATTTGTCTCTCCTGGAAACACTGCAGATGAGCAGCATGAATTACAGTGAGAAAGAATGATTATGTGTGTGTGTGTGTGTGTGTGTGTGTGTGTGTGTGTGTGTGTGTGTGTGTGTGTGTGTGTGTGTGGGGGGGGAGAC
>JBBMJY010000001.1:17715598-17778441 GCA_037833715.1 Toxotes lorentzi
GGGGAGAGAGAGGGGGTGTGTGTGTGTGTGTGTGTGTGTGTGTGTGTGTGTGTGTGTGTGTGTGTGTGTGTGTGTGTATTGGTGGGAGGGGGGATAAAAAAAAAATGGAGAAAGGAGAGCGGATAACGAGGAAGGAGAAAAAAAGGAGCGAAACAGAGAGAGAATGTAGTGAGGCCCAAAAGCCTATCACACCTGTGAGCTGCAGGCTCAGACTCGACCGTGTACCAAGCCAGAGGGTAGCACTGCCCCAGCCGGCCCATCCCCCCCACCCACACACACACACACACACACCTTTTCTCCTCCTTACTCATCTTTGTTCTGCGGGCAGACACATAATGTCACCCAGGAATCCGCTCAAGAGGATGAGCCTCAGTGAGCAGGCAACAATCACGCAAACATGCCAAGCCCTCCCTGTTGGGATCAAATCTAACACCTCTGACTGAAGGCATTTACTGCTGACAATAGAGCCTCTCCCTCAGAGCAGGATCAGGCTAGATTGATGTGTGTGGACAGACAGGACGCAGCGTTCAGTGCCCCTGCTCTAGCCCGAGCTCATAACATGCTAATTAAACCATTACAAATTACAAGTGATATAAGCTCTATTATAACACGCCAGTCCTTTTCTTTTTTTTGTTTTTTTCTTTTCCAGTTAGGATGATTTGAGTTTTCTGGAGCCTGTGTGTGAGTGTTAGTGTGTGAGTGCACACGCACATTAACTTGGGAACAAACAGCCAACCAGTTCCAACATGCAGGCTGTGGCTTTCACTTTTGTCTGCTCTATCCCCTCTCTTGTGCATTTAGCCTAAAAGTGGAGTTTAATCTTTCACAACATCCCAGCTTTGCACTCACAAGTGAGGATGCATCCACACACAGAGAAACAGAAACGTGTTCTGTTGGGCTTAAACTTAAATTTGTCAACTTCAAAACGCAACTTTCTTATTGACTGAGTTGACCTATTCAACTATTGTTGCTGTGACTTGATAAATCATTATGTCTGAGCCTCCTCATCTAAGCTTTCTTCAAGGAAAAGTCCTCAGTAATAAAAGCCAGAGCTTGATTCCCACGGCCTCGCAGTGCAAGAAAAACAACAACAAAAACCTCTTCAAACAATCAACTCATGTAAAACTTCAGAACAGCTCCGAGCTACCGAAGGAAAGAAACCCCTCATCGATGATCTGTAACAACAATGCAACACTTCTGTTCTCCTCCTCCTATTCCATGAGGACTTTGTTAGAGACACTTTTTGGCTAAAGCCTCATCTTTTCTCACTCTGTGGTTGATATTATTACACTGGGCGTTTAGATTAATTCTGTTTCCTGTCTCCACATATCTCTCAACAACCTCTTTGTTCTCTGTGGACCCTCAGTGATGGGGTCGGTTTAGACACACAACCTCAGCTACACAGCAAGTCCATACTGTGAATGAACAAAGGGCCTGGCCAGGCTGGGGCCTTTGTGGCATTTGGTAATATTTTCATCAGAGCTTAAAAAGACGTAATGAATTTTCTATGGGTTTGTGCGTGTGGCTAGTGGGTTTGTAGAATGAAGGAAATCCTATCTATTTCCATTCCTTTGCCACTTTTTTCCAGGCTTATTCGTTAGGACTTTGGTTGCTGCATGCTTTGCAAATATTAGCTTAAGCAACCTAAAGCTTTCTGTGAACTGCTGTGATGACAGAGGTCCCCTGTACACTGGGCCTTCTCAGTGTGGCTACTCTATGCTGGAGGGAAAGCTGCTACACACCAAGGGGCTTTCACACCCTATGTAAGAGTTGGGAGGTACACCCAGTAATTTTCCTTTTCAGGAAACACCAAAGTATATGCAGTGCGGTCTGAATTGCTGGGGAAAAGTTTGTTGAAATACAGAGGAGATTTCAAATTAATTTCCCTCCCACCAAAATGCTCCCAAAAACAATTACATTTATGACTTAAATTATGAATTCCAAAAGTATTTAGTAAAATCTGACTTGGCAGTCGTCAGGTCAAAAGATATCCAGATGCCTGGGTTCAAACTGGGCTGAGTTTGGTTGAAAAGTAAATACTTTTATGAGATGTATTGGTCATATATAACCGCTGCTTCAGCAGAATAGAGATTGACTGTAATTTAATGTGAAGCAGATTATGACTACATGTTGAAATAGTCTTTTAAATGTCATTTGAACAATTGTAACATGTAAGGCTGACATAAAAAAAAAAAACACTTAAACTTCAACCTACTTTAGCTCGATTTTAACATCTGCATGACATTTGACCTGCGGCTTAACAAATCATTGCTTTCTGGGAAGCACAAATAAGCTGCAGTTAGATAGTTACTGTATGTTTCTTTATATCAAGGTATGCCAGGGAGCCAAGCCTCCATTGGTTTAACGAGAAGAAAATCCTCACAATAAGAATTTCAAAGTAAACATGTTCTCAGAAGAGTAAACACTTTGTGGTTCACATCACTCAGCCGTATGAGTTTTCCTGTCGGTGAAACTGAAAGAGACAGATATATTTGTGGCGTAAGAGAAGAACTGTGTGTTTTGAGCTATGTGTACTGCTGTGGCTCCCAGCCATATCCCCCTGGGAAGAGGACCTCTCCTCTCCTCTAACCCCTGCTTGCTCCTAATCCATACCCCACTGGGAACACTGATGTGAGGCGTCTGGCGAGAGCCTTTCCCTCGGTCCTGAGCAGGACTTAAAAGGACACAACTGCCCTGGTGTGCGCTCTGTTTTGGTCCTGACTCCACAGCAGCCACAGAGGGAAGGTTCCCACCGGGAGAAC
The DNA here is from genome assembly GCA_037833715.1 of Toxotes lorentzi. Taxonomy (NCBI): domain Eukaryota; kingdom Metazoa; phylum Chordata; class Actinopteri; family Toxotidae; genus Toxotes; species Toxotes lorentzi. The sequence goes on from JBBMJY010000001.1 coordinate 17,718,361, forward strand.
GAGCATTGGAAGCACATCTGTCCGAGGAGTGAGACGGGTGGGATGGGATCTGCTGCTGTGGCTCACATGGGAAACATGTCAATGAATCCGCTAAATGCACCTCTAATTCTCATCTTCAGGATTGGGTGTGATGTGAAACTAGATGAGTAAAAAAAGACTTCTGCTTTGGAGTTGGTAAACAAACATTTTTATGGGAAGTAAATTTTTTTTTTTTTATAAAAGTCTATGTGAACCAATTACGCAGGAGCATTTCCTTCTAAAACTGATGGGAAATGTGTCTAAGATGCTATTTAAAGTTGTTGATAGGTTACATTGTCCTGAGAAATATCTTTCCCTCTGCCTTGAGACTCTTTGAGGCATCAAAGATGAGTCAGAACCATTTTCCTCTTTGCTCTGGCTCTGAAGTGCCATGGAAACTGCCGCAAATATTTATGTCGGACAAACATTGGTGCACTGAGGTACTCCTTGCTCCTGTGTAGGAGCCAGTGCCACAAAAGGAGATGACGCTTTGTCACACTGGTGTAACCCGAATTTACACCCCTGTGCCCAGGACCTCAAACAAGCACAACAGCAACAGGAGCCGAGCTTGGAAGAAAGCCAGCTTTGTCCTCAGACACTCTTGTCCTCCACTCACCTACCTGTGAAAAACTCTGAGCCACGGCTCATTTCAAACGGCGTTCACCCCAACCCCCTCACCTCTCTTACACACACGCACAAGTTTCTGCACACACCCATATACAAACCACGCTACCAATCTAACTCTGAAACACATAGCCACAGGGAGTGGCGGCCTTTATCAGCCACCCAACTCCCTTTGCTTTCAAAGTTTAGAATTAGTATGGAGTGAACAGAGAATCCACTTAACATTGCTAATGCTCGAGCACAGAATCCACAGAATTTTTTTGTGACGTTGTATGGATCAGGTGGAAACGTAACGTCACTGGATGAAAAAGCAGTCAGAAACTCAAATATGGCCTTACCGTCTAGGTCCTCTGGCCTGGTGAGGTCAATAACTCTGTGGCCGATCTTCCCTTCCTCGCCCAGCTTGCCGAGATGGTGCCCGATGCTCTCAAAATGCGCCCTCTCCTACAGGGAAATACAAATCGTCAGGTACATGAACAAGCACATACATACACGTTTTTACAGTGATAGAATTGTAAAAATAACCCCATCAGGAATCTGAAATTTTGAAAAGAAAAAAAGTGTCTTTGATAAATGGAGGTTCTTTTGAAGAGCTGCTCTTTTGACATGAGCTAGATGTAGCTTTTTCCTCTCTCATCTCTCTATTCAGCAGCTGCTATAATGGATGACAGGAGGCAGAGAGACAGTGAGGGCCAGGGGTGCTGTAAATAGATTTACAGAAGGATACTTTGTGATCCCAAGCACACAATGGGGCCGTGGCCCTCTTTGCAGTGCTCAGATTTTCCTCTGTAATCTTCTCCTTACATCCTCCCTTCCAGTCTGCAGCGCCCAGAGCTCAGCGCCCATCATTTATTCAGAGTTCATGCTTTGGAGAACACACCGTGTTTTCCCGTTTGTCATGTCGCTTTGTGCTCAGATTAAACTTGGCATCATGTTGTACTTGACGCACAATGAAACCCTGTCATTCAGCGCTCCGTGACAATATTAAATGTCATGTCCGTGTGCATTTACAGAATAAAATAACAGCTTTCGGGGGGCCTCTGAATAGTTGCTGCACATTACACTTAATGTATTATGCAAGGGGAGAGTGCCGACTGCTGCTGGCTCCATTGTTGAATGACCTACTTCCTCAGTGAATACACGGGGCATTAGCAAAGGGCTGTCTTGCTCTCTAAAGACTCAACTAGGAGATGGACACTTTGACTCTGCATGATACAAATAATCTCTCCCCCCCTAGGTTTCGCCCGGATGACACTAAAAGCAGGCATGTTGCCACCATTCAGAAAAGAAGCATTTGTTTTACTCTCAGGGTGAGTGTTCAGTGTCTGCCAAAGATGTAATGTCTGCACTGACCTCTGCCTCTGACCTTTCTTTTCTAAACATGCCTATCACATGCAGTTTGAACAGACACTCAGGTAGAGTCCTCGCACAATACTAACAGCTCCCTTGCCACACACACCTGCACCAACACACACATTAATCTTTTAGCCCCTTCTTTGTAATGCATTGCACCATTTTGTTGCTTTTTCACTTTTCCCCCCACAGGGAAGTTTTTTTTTTACCCGCTAATAGGACAAGGTGCTAAAAAATTAAGCAGACCTAACTATTGTAAGTGAAAATATTTATCTTTGTTGTCTTCCCCTGACAAATGAAATCATGCTGGCAACAATAGACATCAATAATTACAGCACATTTGAGGGAAAAAAAAAAAAAATTAAGAAATCTGTCTAAAATGTTTTTTCTTTTGTATGATCTTTTTTTGTTTCTTGAGGGTTAAAAAAAATGTCAAGATGAAGGATGGAGATAGTTCAAGTCCATTTGAAGCCTTTCACAGTATTTTGATTTTCCTCATGCTTTTATTTATTCAAGAACTATTCCTCAAAAGAAAGGACTGCGAGAGAGACAGAAAGAGCACTGCAATTTACCACCATACTTGAAGGAGCAGTCATTATTTATAGCCAGCTGAGTGATTCTGATATACAATTAACCACTACCTGCTTATGGCCTGTGATTAGAGCCTGTCTATCTGACGGGCCCTTTGCTTACTTAAGTGTTTTCTAATTATGACATATGTGGTGGTCCCTGCTGGGCAAGAGGACGCTTTGTAAAGAGAAGATGGAGTATGGTGCCTTTCTCGGTGTCACATTCTGTGAAAAGCAACACATGCGCGGGCATGCACGTGCACCCACAGCCGTATTCATCACCCAGCCACATTATTGCTCTTAATGAAAGAAGCTAGCAGCCCGATGACAAAGTGACTGATGTGCGATTAGCTGGATGGGCAATGGTGCCGCTTTAGATGCTGCTTGGACAGTCCACTAGGAAGACACGGCGTTCATGGGTACTGTATATCTGTAATAAAGCAGTCATCTCGTCCCTCTTCTGCGCTTCGCTGGTCCCTCCTGATCAATCAAGTCCTTTTATAAACTCATGATCATTAAGCATCATGTTGGGCTGAGAAGGCGAGAGAACAGGGGTCATCAATCAATGAATTTCATTAATAACTAGCTCACTGTTGAACTTCTTTCTCCACTTCGCAGTCATATGATCAGTGAACATCAGCACATTAGACAGCTGGGAACAAGACTGAATGAGGCTCTTGTTTGAGCATTCTTTGAGGTAGCTTCACTTCATTTGACATAAAACGTGCCGCGGCGTTCTTGTAGAGAACATGCACGTATACTTTATACGAGGCAGCATTTTAGATACTGTAATATAAATGTGTGGTTACAGTAAGTATTCCTCACTTTCTCGTAGTTATCTATGCTAATTAGTATCAGACTATGTGTGCAATACGGTACCACAAATTTTCATAAAATTTTATATACTTAGTTTAATATACTTATTGGTTATAAGTTTGGTAATTTATATCTGTGAATTAGAATTATAGTTGAAATTAGGGCCATAAATTATCTGCACAGCATCAGGGTTTTGTTTTAAGGCTGGAAAATATTCAGCGAACTAATGCTTCTTTACTGCCCACGCATCAAGTGCTGTGATAAATTAATGGCACTTTTATTATTTTATAGTGTCATTAAATTTTTACTGATCACTCTGACAAAGAGAAGCAGCAAAGGACATGCAGTATCTACGAGCCTTCCTGCCAGGAAGAGAGAGGGAGAGAGTGAAAGGGAGGGAGCCCATCAGTATATGGCTGATATAAAAAAGGTATTTATTATGTGCAGTGCAAGGGAATGGTAGAAGACTTTGAACACACACACACACACACACACACACACACACACACACACATACACACACACACACACAAAAATGCAGAAAATTAATGCTGCTAACTGCTGAAAGGCCTTTGAAAGAACGGGTACATAAACAAAGTGGAATGAAAGAACAACATGATGATGAGAAGAGGTAAAGATAAAGAGACAGGAAACAAAAGATGTAACAGTACACATTATTCCCCTCCCACTCTGACCACGACTGCTGACGAGAAACCGGCCCCTCCCTCAAAATGACTTCAGCATGCAGCTCTCCACCCCACAACTAAAATTATAGCAGCGCCCTGCGAGCTGTAGTGGAAAACTGCCACCCACTGTCTGTGCAGTCTTTTGTCTTTAAAGTCTGGTTACAGATGCGTTTTGTTCAGTTGAACATGGTTGCCCAGTGAAGTCATGAGGCAGTCCAGCGAAGTTGTGAGCAACAGAGGAAGAGAGAGGAGGTTAAAGAGGATAGATAGCAGAGTTTGTGGAACTTCTTGGGCGAGGGAGCCCAAAAGAGCCCTTGTCAATGCTGCAAAGAGAGCTTTAATCTGGCCGGCCACAGAACATGTGCCGGAGGCCTGCTGCTCTGCCCACAGGGTGTATTCTGGGCAGAGGCGGGTGGCGGACGGCCCTGTGTATTGTGCCTACTCCTGCCCTGTATTTAGGCAACACACTGCCAATCCTGACACTCCTTCACGCTCCCCTTTGTAAATAGCTCCAGGCTATAGGCAAAGCCATGTGGCCCGAGATTGTTCAAATACAGATGAAAGAAAAATATACTCGATAGTATGGTAGACTGTGGTGCAGATCAGCGTGCAGTTGTTTTGGAGTCAGATCAGTTCGTTCGGTGTTAGTTTATTTACACTATTTTAAAGTTTTCATATAACATCATAAGAAATAATCAAAAGACACTGATGCAAAACTTTTCACACCACAGCAGATACTGTTTGTGATACTGTGTGTGACTATTCTGTTGCTCTAATGAAAGACTCTGGCGAAGGTGAAGAGATGCGTAATTGTACCAGGCAGCGGTTATGGTAGAGAGGCTTGGATTGTTGATGAAGTGTTGTTGATACCTTAATGAAAATAGACAAACCAGGCCTTGGTGCATGTTATATTACAAGCCTCTGGGCTAGGTCCAAAACATGCTTTAATTCATTTTGTTATATTTTAATTCATGATTGTCTTACTCATCATCATTGATAGTAATAAACCAAGTTTTCTTTTTCTAATTTGTGTGGCTGTGGGAGTCACGTTGAAAACGGAATAAGGTAAAGCAGATGATTCAGGCACAGATTAAGCTGACCTGTTTGCTTGCCAAAACATATTTTAAAAAGAAAACTGCTTCATTTCTTTCAGGCAGCTGGCAGGCATGATACATTGTAGTCCTTCCAAAAATAACCAGTTGCCAACTTAAAGTCATATAATAGTCTGGTTATTTTTTTGGCAATACATGTATGTATATACAGTAAATGACATGGTAGCCCTTTCTGTGAAATCTGACAGCAATAACTACTGTACTCCATGAGATCTGTAAACTCCCGGTAAAATCTCATCCATGTTTCCTTCACATTGGAAAGCATATGATCACATGCTTTTAAAAACTTTCATGATTGGAACATTTAACAGCTGCCGGTCCCAAAGGAGCCACTTGTGTTTGATAATGTGCTGAACTGGCTTTGGTTATATCACACACCTGGTATGTGGCAAGTTGAAGGCAATGGCTCTCTGACCACAATACAGGCCTTTGTGTATCAAGTGTCAGTCATCACTGTGGTCTGCAGCCCTCAGAGTCTCCTCTCTGAGGGTCTCAGACTAAGCCCCTCAACAGTCTGCCCCAGCCCTGATGGAGACAAAGACTGCACTTTAACATGGCTACAGCTCCTCACAACTCAGCGCCTCATCTGTTTTGTATTTTTATTGTAACCAGTTGCAATGTTATTTATAAGTCTGCAGCTTTCCAGTAGTTTTTGCTAGTTTTGAACCATTTAAATGTTAAGTACATCCAGCCATGCGGTAAACCCACAGTTCCTTTCATTCAGGCTGTTGCTCTCTTTTTACCCAGAGCTCTCCCTTTGCTAAGGCTAATGCAGGCAGCAGCAGAATCAACAGTAGCAGCCACAAAAGGCTGGCATCTGTTCTATAGTAGTCGTCCTCAACATCACACAGAGCAGAGATGGCCAGCTATTCCAGTCCCATTTGTACTGCCAGGGCATCACCTCATTTGTTTAAAACAGAGGGAAGAAAGGCCTTTAATTAAATTAAGGAGCTTAAACTATGTAAAAAAAAAAAAAAAGTGGCGAGCTAACCCCACTCTGGGCTTCGTGCCAGTTTAATGTTTATTGTTTGTTTTTATTAACGAGGATATGCTATCATTATTCAGGATGAGTTATTTTTTGTTGGAGGGAAAACAAGTCAAATCCAGAAAATGTGACCCTTTAGTGTAAATTTCAAATGTGCATATAGTCAAAAAAAAAAAAGGAAAATTGGATTTCCTCCCCATGTCTGAGTGTCTACTTTGGGACAGTCAGTGATACTTTTGAATTGATTATACATATTTTATTGAATGAAAAATGTTTCAGCTGTGTGTTGTCTCCAATTAGACTCAGATGTGCTGAAAATGTAATAATTTTAGGGGTGCGTAGTATATAACCGTCTCAGCCCTGTGACACATTTCTGACACACTGTTCAGTTTTTATGTTCTTCTCCACACTGCTGAGTTCATTTGTGTTGACATCATGTACTTTTATGGGTTTCCAGTCCTCAGTGATCCAGAACTGTTCTCTGGGTCCTCTGGGAGTGCGAAGTTGGGCTGAAATTTCCTGCCTTATCAAACCTTCCAGGTTGCAAACAGCATTACCAAAACCTCTTTCACATATGGACAAAACCTCAAGACTTGTTGGACACTGGAGCTATTATGTTTCTACTGCAACAATACCATAGACTATAACTGGTCCTTTGTGGCCTATTCTTTCCCTCACTCTTTGTTGTATGTGCCTTGTGGTGAGCATGGCATCACAGGTCTTCGCCACTGAGGCCAGCAGCTTTTCTGAGCAACTGCAGCGGGCCAGAAATTCACCATGTAAAATGACAACTGTAGGAAATAATGGAGCTACCACCGCCAAATGACCCTACCAAGATGCAGTCTTGATGTCTTTCTGGGGAAGAGGCGAGACAGAGCAAAAGACCTGACCTGGAACAGGAGCCCGCAGACACACACATACTTACACACTTACACAGGCACATATTATACAGAGTCTTACATTATTTTTATTCTTTTGGCACACGTGAACAATTGGACAAAGCATTAATGTAAGCAATCTTCACAATAGCACTTGCTGGCTACAGCCAGTGTCTGGGAGCTGAGCATAATCTAATTTGGATGGGCAAACCCTTGTATGCCAAGGATTTACATTGCAGCCAAAACGCCTTGGTTTGCAATTTCCAAGACAGCAGTCGAAAAGGAGCAGAAAATTGCTTCCAGGGCTGCAGACCAGACAAGATTATATTCAAAGTCTTTGTGAGGGCTTTGCCTGAATAGGGCCCTGGCATCACACACACACACACACATCCATGCACATGTATGCATGCACACACATACAAAATCACACACATACACATGCAGGAGGGAACAGTATAACCACTATAACCAATAGGTTAGGAGTCTGGATTTTGTGGAGCACCAGTGTAAGCTCCATTTGAATATTTACAGGCTGAGCTTTGGGATACGGGAAATGGACAATTGTAGTCATCAATACTGAGGAGAGGAGGTGTTGCGGGGCAGAAAAGGGCAGTTCAATAGGTTAATACACTGGCCTTTCACCTTTTGATTCCAGTTAGGGACATGTCAGCAGATGAATATATTTTATCGTACACAACCTCCAGGACATCACAGATACGACGTCTGTTTGAACTATAGCGAGGGAAATGGATGCATCACTGTAGAAATTAGTCGTACCTGACTGTATGGGGTTCAACAACAAGGCTTGGCTGCTGCCCCAGGACCAATAAACTGCAGATTTGGACCACATGACTGGTCTGTCATTTGCCCAAAATGTGATAAGACTCTTTTTCTCTGCTTGGCCAGCAGCCGACTCTCATCTCTGCTGTGCTTTTTCTAACCGGTCACATTGGACACCACCTCAGTCAGGGTCTTGAAATAGATTTTGTTTTCTTTTGTGACAGAGAAAACAGTTGCTGAGGCTGAAAATTGAATCAGTGCTCTAATTTGTCCACAATTTCAGAGTATAAGGGATTCAGCTGCTCATAAACACGCAATTTATAATTTATAGTTTACGGACAATTACAGTATGTATCTGTATCAAGGACTAGTTGTACCTATTATATCTAGTTTTGTAATGGTTGTCTGTGGTCCTGGCTCCACCGACCTGCTGCTGTTTATTATCTACATTTCTAACACATTACTATGTTTAGTGTTCCACTCTGCTACAGTTAAATTTTGGATTAATATTCTATGCCAGCTATTATAAATAATTATAATCATGACAGCTTTTGCTTCTGTGCTCTGTTTCCTATCATAACTGTAATCTGCTGAGCACACAGTATCCACTAACTGTTCACTAACTGTAATCTAAATGCTGGTCTTCTAACACTGTCCACTGCCAACCCTGTTTGTATCATGTTTTATATGCTGCATGTCCCTCTCCTCCTCTCCTCCATTCCCAGCTGTCCTGTCTTCCTCCTTTTCCTCCTTGCACCCAGCCCGGCCCTCGGCAGGTGTGCCCCCCATATGAGCCAGGTTCTGCTCAAGGTTTCTTTCTTGCCACTGTCTCCTTAAGTGCTGATCTGGGGTCAGGCTCTGGGTCTCTGTGAAGCGCTTTGAGACAATTTTGACTGTGGAAGGAGCTATATAAATAAAATTGAATTGAATTGAAATTATGACAAGATAGATGAAAAGACTTGAATGCTGCTTAAATTTAGACTTTGGCTTTGTTGTTTGCTTTTTCCACAAGTCAAAATTGTATATCTGAATTATTTAAGCTGTGTGTACTGCCTGAATACAATGAGGGCTACATGGGGCAAGTTACTTTTTGGAATTTACCTTCACCCATGACCCTAAAAAACAGCATAGCCAGTTATAGCTACAGTGCATAATAGAGGGAAACAATTCAAATGGTTACAAATGGATTCACATGTGCTGTATTTGACTGTAGGCGCTCTCGTGCATTCTAGGTAAAAGCTTCCACTGGGTGAGGAGGAGATGGTAAATAATGGAACAAAGTAATTGCCCTCTGCAGACAATAATATCTTTAGATAAATATTTCAAAAAGGTAAATTGCAGAAGGGTTGTAAAAGGTTTTATTGTGCTGATGGGATATAGTACAAAACAAATAAAAAGACAAGCAAGAAAATCGGCTCCTGTAAAGCATGAATATTTTACATGTCCTCAGGTTAAAGGCTTGTGTACTGTTGAACAGAGAGTCTGATCTACACCACGTTCTCCTAGGTCAGTGGCCAGGGAGGGAAGGAGAGAGAAAGAGAGCTAGAGCCGTAGTGATAAAGGTTAGGGAGGAATGCATTGTACTGTTCAGACACACTTTGTATGAAAAGATGAATTGATCCATCTGTAAGCAGCACTTAGACCCACTCCTCTGCCCGGTCATTACAGTGGGATAAATCAATATTTAATATCCCCCTCTAACAGCCACACTGGATGATCTTAACCTCTCCTTAATCCCATTTATGCTACCTTCCCAGAATCTTCTTCATGTAAGCTCTCACTATGATAAACTTCCAAACAAGAGACTGGGAGGGGAGCTATTAAAGACCACACCATATTTATGTCAGGTGAGGCGCTTTCCTGAAATATTAATATTCTGAAACTGACCAAAGTGAAAGCTTTTATCTGGGGCATTCAAACCTTTCTAGTCCGTTGGCTTGTATCAGCAAAAGTCTCTCTCTCCCCTTCTCTCTCGTTTCACCGCTGAATTACAACCTGCTGTTCTTTATTGCAGCCGAAGGATGAAGATGATGGGGCAATTCTTTTAGCTGACTTGATAAAGCGTGCCTCTAATTTCATACCATCCTAATAGGACCAGTGTCACTGAAACTAAGAGGTGACAATATCTCACTGTGATTTGCACAGAGTCAGAGAGTCAAGCACGAGCTCGGTTAAGGTGTCATTCAACGAGACATATAAATGATGTAGTGAAAACAGACGTACACACACACGTTACTTGAGGCGATGCTTTCAGTTAATTTAGTTTAGTAATTATATTAGTCGATCTTTTTCGAGAAACCCACAGGTACGTGTGTTGAGCCTCAATGACGTCAAATGAGGGATTGTAGCAATGCAGCGATCACATTTTCCACCTGAATGTGCTCTAATTATTATCTGGTATTTCAGTTTTGCGTTGTCAATACTGTGATCCACCTAGTACGCTCAATTCTTAAATAGTTTTTCAGTTTATGGCCTTTTTATTACTACTTCTCATTTACCTACCATCCCTCCCCACATACACGCATCTTTCTTTTTCTGTTTTTCTGTCCCTTTCTTAAAAATACACTCACTCTCCTCAGGTGGCAAACACAAACAGAAGGTAGATTACAGGTGAGGAGTGACTGACTACTTCAAGCAGAAGAAAAACAACAAAAAAAGAAAACACATTCTCCTCCTCTGAGATGATTGCTTTAACACTGGTTGAACAGACCAAGTCCAAAATTCAGAGGAAAGTAAAACCGACAAAAGACTAAGCTCTACCTGCTAAGAACAATGTAGCCGTAGGTGTGTGCTGCCTGTTGAAAATGGCTCTTTACTAGCATTGTCCATTTACTGCTTTCATGTCGTGGCAGATTTGGCTGCTTGGTTGACCACAGACTCACCTCTGTTAGGAGGCAGGGAGGTAGCTGTATCAGCTCCCATGACTGATAATGAAAATAGGGTGCTTACGCACTCATGCTAAAAGCTTCACATACCATGTTGTAAGTAAACAAAGAAAGCTAAGAAAAAAAAAACCTTACAATTTAATTTTGTGAAAGGTGATGGGCTTGTTTGTTTAATTAAATTTATGCAGAAATTGGGACATGGTAAAAAAAAAACCAAAAAAAAACCTGATTTTATGGATTGATTCATTATTTTAAAGATCTTTTCTCTTCTACTTATGAAGGGGTAAGTGCAGGAGAGGCTCCGTCTCTGTCCTCTCTGTGGGCTGCACTAATTTATTTGCTTCACTTCAGTAAGAGCATAGTTGATTGCCACCTGCACAGACAGTGATCTCTTCCAAACACCAAATTAGGGGGAAATCAAAATAGATATTCATTGACTTTTTTACATATACATTGACCTAGTTGAGGCTGTTGGTTGAAAGTGTCAGGTAGTGAAATATTAATGAGCATCGCTCCCAGTTCCTGCCTGCTCCTCACAGCCAACTGGCAACATGGCATCAAGCTGAAGAGAGGAGGACAGCTTTTTTCTCTCCTTGATTGACTCATCGATTGAAGATATTTTTAAAGGGAATCCCTGGGAGTGTGTGCTCCTGGTACAAAGCAGCCTCGTCCCGTGTCAGGGGACGGAGAGGGCTGCAAGTCTGCTTTAATTGGGCAGAGACTTCAGAGTCTTCTTAACCCACACCGGGCACTGCCATGGCCTGTCACGGCCCTCACACCAACATCAACAACGCCGAGCCCTCTAAACACGCACACACAAACATATTCATGCTAATTTGAGTAAACAGACATGTACACACTGAACTATGCCAGCTCTTATCAATATGACCACCCTGGATGTGGATTAAAGAAAAATATTAGTCTTAAGAATGACTGCTGTATTAAAATCACCATGTTCCACTTTTTTTTTTTTTTTTTTTTTAGTAGTTTCTTTCCTCCACTACTTGCAGGGAGAGCTGAACATTCTTGGTGGTCAACTGCTTGTTTATTGCCTTATGGAACAAAAAGGAGAAGACCTGAATCAGGAATAAAAAGGCGACAGAGTAAATGATAGTAGTTCTAACCTTGTCAGATCTGCAGTTGTTGAGGCCCACTGAAGTGAGGGCGGACAGCTTCGCCTCCATGCCCTGCTGGTGATGTTGCAGCTGTTCCCGCTGGATCTGCTCCCTCATTTTCCTAGCCTCCTGGATGGCCTTCATCACGGTGTCCTGGTCCCCGAACAGCGCAGTAGAGTTTAGGCTGGACAGAATATCTACATACACGCACACAGTTTGGACAGCAAAATTAGTACTAAAACGGGACCACGGCCTCGCAATGTGGTTTCGCCACATGAGAGCACATACTGCAAGTGTGTGTTTGCACAGAGTAAATCAGAGTGTATGTGTGGGCTCTTGTTTGTGAAGTGGAGACACTCTGAGGTCTTACCCAGAGATGAGCCCCGTCCCAGGCCTCCTCCGAGTGGGCTGGGGATACCACCCTTTCCGATGAGACTGTTGGGGCTGTTTTTACTGCCGGGGAACAGGTTTTGTGTTGGGGATGTGGGCGATTTGACCAGTTCTGTCGTCTTTGGCCGAGCAGACAGGTTGAGCGGCTGTGTTCCTTCCTCCTACGGCAGCAGAGATAGGAGTATGAGAGAAGACAGATGTGAATAGGTGCCCCCCACCCCCACCCCTTTTGGAGGAGCTTCGGATTCCCAGACAGCACAGCTCTCCTCTGTTCCTGGTTAATTATAGGATCCCTATCCTGACCCACACCTCCTCCCTGATCCTCCTCTCTTTGCTTTTTTCCCCCTTCTCCTCTGCTCTCCTCTCCTCATCCATCCTTCCTCAGGAGCTGTGCCACTGCGATCTTCCTCACAGTTGCCCAGCTCCTTTGTTCACACTAATTAAAGCAGATTCTGTCTCTCTGTACATCTTCATCTGTTCTCCCTCTCCTCCTCCCTGCTCTCTGTGTCTGCACTCTGGTTCGAAGAATAAATAATGACCAGATAACGGGAGTGCCAGTGATCAAAGACAGCTGTTCCATTCATCAGATGTCGACTTACATTATCTACTTCATTAACTTGTTTTCTAATTTCATTCCTCATTTGTGCATACTTGGTTTTATCATGTGCTTTGATATGCCTATTCCTAAAAAAAAAAAGATATGATTCCAAAAAAAAAAAGAAAAAAACCCTCAATAGTGTAGTTCTGAGTTGAGGTCAGAGCACGATGCATGTGTTTGGTGTTGTATTTGCTGGGCTGGTTACAGCCTTTCAGAGCAGCTACTGATGTGAGATGAAGAACACTGTTCTCCAAGGTGCCATCCTCAGCAGTCTGTCTACTGGGGACCAAACATGTTTCATCTGTGGGTACCTGCTAATAAAAAATGGCACGCAGAAGCCAGACATTTCAAAGAGTTGCTCCTTTGCTTAAAATGGTTTAAAAACTCAACTGTAAAAAGAAGGATACATGTACACAAAAGTAACCTTAAGTAAACCTTAATGGGTTATTGTGGACAATCTGACAAGCTGACAATGTTTGTGTTGAAATCACTTTGAAAAGATCAATAGAAATTTATTTTTTTAACCTAATATTGAAATAAATGTAAATTATTTTTACATAATTGAAACATCTGCTCAGAATTGACTTAATTAAACATATAATCAGCCCTTAATTAGATATTTAAATTCACCTTAAATGTAAACAAATTTCCAGATGATGGACAAAGAGCCCTGTAAACTAAGAGACAACAGCACCGTCAATATGCACAATGGATTTGCTTAAATAAAATGAATTGCTGGTTTATTTCAAATAGAAACAACTTAAACATTTACATCCCAGAAGAGAAATGTCACTCTACGCAGTATAAATCATGTGTGTATACAGCAGTCTTTCAAATCAGATTAGGGCTCATGCTGTCGTTAACAGTATTTTTCTAAGCCCAAGTGTCTCCTTGTCCAAACATATGGCTCAAGCATAGACTGCCTCAAGGCCTTGTTATTGCTGTACCAATAACAGTTTGTCATGCATTGAAGCTGAAAGCGGACAAACAAAACTAAAGGCAATCTGATTCCACCGGACTGTGGATACAGATGGGTGGATGCCAGTGTATGTTTGCTTTCCATTTATATACGATTTGTTTCATTTAAGTCTTTAATTTTGTAATATTTGGCAGTATTTGTAATATTTTGACTAAAGCTTTTGTATTAATATTGTCCTAATTGGCTTCCATCTAACCTGATAAATAGAGAATTTTACTCATGGGATGAAATGACAGTGTTGAGTCAGTCTGAGGGCAATCTGTCAATGTAAATCCCAGGAGGCGGGAGACCCACAAGGATTGAGTGTGTGTGTGTGTGTGTGTGTGTGTGTGTGTGTGTGTATGTGTGTGTGTGCGTGTGTGCGTGCGTGTGAGAGGGAAGAGAAAGCCAGAGTGCCTTGCTAACATTTCAAGGAGATGATTTATGGTCTTTCTCCATTGTGATATTATTAAGCTAAACTATTCCAAATGGGCGTATGTTTCTGATTATGGCCTTACTGAGTGGGGATGATGTATATGGCCTTTCCCCTGCATGGAGGTCTGGTGGAGTCATGCCATACAGCAGCATTAAACACACAACCTGCATTTGGTTTGTTTACAAGGCAACAAAACTCATCCGTCTTAGTCTTTGCTTCACTTTTGTCAGCATTTGTATGGCACTGTTCAGTGGTTTTATTTCATTTCATCTATAAAAAAAACGAAGAAAAAAACTTTTCATTGTGAAAAAAAAGAAAAAAAATTAGAAACCATGTGTTCCACAAATTACTGGCTTGGATCAACTATAGCCATAGCAACCATGTCCACATAGTTCTGGTTAAGAGAGAGAGGGCCTTGTTAAAGCACCACAGATTGATGGCCTGTTAGAGGCTGGGCTCAGCACTGGCCGGCTGTAAGTACTGACTGAATTAGTGACCAGTGTTGATGCTGGTTTATTCAGACAGCACCGACTAGGGTAGGCTAGGTCAAGTACCACTCGAGGCCTGGGTGGTCAGGTTGAGGGAATTGAGGGTTGTACCTTCACTTGAGTGATGGGGCTGGAGGAACTCTTGTCATTCTTCAGAGAGGAGGGAGAAATGGGCCCACTTGCATTGAGGGGCTGGGGGAGTGGAGGCATCTTGGCTCCAGGAGAGACCTGCATGCTGGCAAGCTGGGCGGCATACAGTTGCTGTAGGGAGGTGGAGAAACCCGCAAGGCGTTAACATCCAAATCCAGCAAACATTCAAAGTTTTATATTCTGTCTTTTCCTCTCCCTAGAA
The DNA here is from genome assembly GCA_037833715.1 of Toxotes lorentzi. Taxonomy (NCBI): domain Eukaryota; kingdom Metazoa; phylum Chordata; class Actinopteri; family Toxotidae; genus Toxotes; species Toxotes lorentzi. The sequence continues at coordinate 17,733,404 of JBBMJY010000001.1, forward strand.
CTCTCTGCTTCTGTCTTGCCTTCATCTCCCCCTCTCTCTCTTTTACGTCTTTCCTCTCTTTCCATGAGGCTGGCAGAGAACCTCCATCAAAGGTCTTAACTGTATTTCAAAGGCTGAACCCAGAGAGAGACAGCAGTCTTAAAAACCACACAGAGATGGCTTTCATTCAAAATACTTGGAGCCCCTATTTTCCACTCATCACAGAGAAAAGTTTGCCGACTGGATGCAAGTGTGTTAGCAAAGATCTCTCATTTCTCTAGATCTACACAGCTTCCTATTGAAGTTTCTAGCCTGTGATTTGTCTCCACGCTGCCATGTGAGACAGTCCCATTCCACAATGTTAGAAACCCAACCTCAGCTGGATTGCCATCACAGAATATTTTAAACACAAGCATTATTAAGGCTTAGAAACCTGCACAAAGAACACTGATGTAATCACCGTTATTTTCCATGGCGTTAAATCAGTAAGATGTCCAACTGTTGGTGACATTACCACACAAGCGGGTGGTTCAAATGACTGGCGAAGCACTCAATAACAGTTGTGCCTGTAACAGGGCTGAACTCTGAAAGCTCAATTTACATTTCCACCACTGGGCTGATTATGTGGCATATACTAGAAAGGGTGGTTTAAGACGCTGATATGAGGGTTTGGACGTATTTTTTAAAAAAATCTGGTGAACCACAGTCTGCTAATTGTCTGCTGGATCAGATTTTTGACATAGTAATTCATCCTTTATCCTGGATACAGTTACAGTTTAATGTCTTGACATTAAGTTGTGTGCCTATTTTTTTATACCATTAAAACCTGAAACAAATAATACCAGACTGATTGGATTTAATGATTATTTTTGTGCTTGTTTTTCTGTGCCCGCAGAGCTCAGCACTCCCACACCTCTGAGACTTCTTTCCACCCCAGCTCGGCTTTGATTGGCCACCAGGTAAGTGATGAAATTGGCTTTTGTCTCCTGCTGCAAATGGCAGGGCTCTGTCAAATAGAGCTACTGTCTGAGAAAGAGTGTTACTCCATGTAGCCTTAGACCTCACTTCACCAGAGAGATATCACCCCTTAACTCCCCCACTGGCATGCTTTCTTCAGACTAGGTAAACCTTATGGTTTGTTGTGTTATTCAGTCAGATGGTGCTGTCAGGGAGAATCTAATTTCTCTTCCTCAGGCCAATCAGCAAACCCTTTCTCATTTCCTGGTTCGACTGGGCACCTACAGACCACATTTGTGTGGATGGAAAAAAGCAACCCGGCCCCGCTGGCCTCACCTTTGGTGGTGTAGATGCAGGCTAAAGCCAAACAAAGCACTTTATGTCCATGCACATATCTCCAGACATAAACACATATGTGCTCCTGTAAGAAACTTTATCACTGCCATATAAACGGCAGTACAAAAGGTCCATTCTTCCAGGGGACCTGGGGATAACAACAGCACATGGGCAGCGGAAATGACAGACTGATTATGTTCCCACAATGATAGCACTGCCCCCACCTCCCTCACAAACAGCCTTTTGTCTCTGACAGGAATGGACACAGGAGCGGTCCCACTCTGTTTTCTCCTCATCTGAGCTAGACTTAGTTAATGTCAGTGGTAAAGGCACTCTGTGTGTGTCTGTGTGCATCTGTGTGTGTGTCGGTGGGAGAGAAAAACAGTGGCAGAGAGAGAGAGAGAGGGGGGATACTCCATTCGCTGGCTGTCACTCCAGGCTACACATGAGTCTTAGTAGAAGAGCGGAAGCTGAGTCTGTTGGACAGATGTTTGCTAACAGGCCTGTCGCTCAGGCATGCCCCTGACCTTGAGTGGGAAGAACTTTATTGTCCCGGAAAAAGACCATAATTATACTTTGCTTTCAAATTAGACGCAGTCAGGATGCCCCTTTTCAGCACTGATTAGCAGGTCAGTGCCATGGGGTGAGAAGCAATGGCTACCCTTGTAACCAGGAACAGTCTGCCTCCAAGAGCCAAAGAACAATAAATACAATCAGTGGGAAAGACAGACGAAAGGTGTGTTAACCCACCATACGCTGCTCAAGGACAGATATGAAATACGTCAGTGTTCAGTGTGCGTAGTCTGGATGCTTTTGCCTTAGCGTTATGATGTGGCTAGGTACAAATCAAAAACAGTAAGTTTATAGCAGATTACAAGATTGTTTCACATCCAACATTTAGTTAGAAACATTACAGGAAGTTGTCTATATAACAGGCATTGTGGTGTCAAAGGCTGAAGGATGGTGCATCCTGCCTAGGCTGGTCTCCCTAAGCAGAAGACATCTGCCTGTTTCCCCCAGTTGACTTTCTCACATCTAATAGCCCCTTCTTCATATCTACTTGCCAGGTGGGGGCAGCAAAAGGTTCATGGTAATGAGGGTCAAGCTGAAAGTCAATGCTCCAACTCTGGGGTATTGGAGGGTGAAAGCCTGAGTGGAGCGCAGGGCTCTTCTGTTTCCATTTTATCTTGCGTCTTTCCCCTTCTACACTCTTAACTTTAGTTAGCTTTAGTCGACTTGAAGACAGGAACAACTTCATGCCATTTTACATTATTAAATATGTGCACGGATAGCAATTACAGTATTATTACAACACAGCATGGGTCATTTTTTTTGTTTTTTTCTTTAGTGCTTTGAAAGGATTTTCTGTTTTCCTAAAACAGCACTAAGAAAAATAACCAACATGCATACTGGGACAGGCAGACACAAAATCTAAGGTTTTTCTTCTGACCCTGTCGTTCCCTGTTTCCCAGTAGAGCGGAGCAGATCTCAGCAAGCATGGATTCAAAGCGTGTGCAGCACGCCCAAGGTCAGCCTGTTAGCCTCTGGTAATTAAAAACAAGCCCTCTGGAGGCAGCAGAGGTTAAACATGGAGGTTCACTTTTCTGCCTGCGACATTAAACTGAGATTACACACTCTGCTGATGATGTTGGACATCTCAGAAGAATGATATGCAATTAAGACAGGCAGCCTCTGTTTGTTTGGTATAACAACAAAGCTGATAGTATGGGTCAATATACAAAATAATCAATTGTAAGATAATTATGAGAAAAACATTCATTGCTTTTTTTTCTTTCTGCAAATACTGGAACATATGCCTTGTAGTATACAGAAAGAAACTTTCTGTGGAAAAACAAATGCGCATCTTGTTTTTGCAGTCACAGCATGGCAATATGTGCTGAAAAATGCAGTGGCAGATATTTGTCAGATTGGTTGCTGCCAGCAATGATGGTGCATTGCACATTTACAACTGCGGCGTGCAAAAAAAATATAAAAAATAAACACCCCCAAAAAAATGCCTAAAACCCAACAATTCCTAACACCAATTGACATCCTCTGCATTTTACATGAGATAGGTATTATCTGATGACTGCCACACTCTCTTAATTGCACTCACAAACACACTCTAGTCTCTTTGTTTAGTGAGAGCGTCTGTCTGTCTGTCAATGTCTCATTCACCTCTGCCTGGCCTGGGCGCTGAGCACTGGGCTGGATATGAGGGCATTAACTGTGCTTCAGTGCACCACACCATTTAAAAGGCAGCGCAGCGCCAGCCCTGTTTGCCACAAGGCTTGTACAGGCTCATTGCCCATGGCAACTGGGCAGGCTGACCCAGGCTAGGCCCAGATGTCAGGAGTGGAGGAAGGCGTCCTGGTGCACTGTGCCGATGCTTTCCAGTATGGCCCAACATCTGTCTCATCTGCTGGCACCCAACCTGGTCTCCTCTTACCCCCTCCTCCCTCCTCTTGCCTTTCTGTGGTTCTCTATCTTACATCTACAGTATATATATTTAAGTTCTTCTCTTTTCAGTTTCTCTCTCTGGCACACACACAAACATAGCCCGCCTTGTGCAAGTGTGTGTGGGTTTCTCCAAGCCCGGGGGCCCCAGAGCCAGCCCTCAGTGTTGCTCACTGTATTATCCACTCTATCTGTCCATCTGTCCCTCTGTTCACCACTGCCTCTATCCAGCTGCTCACCTATCCGTCCTATTAGCCAGCCTTCCACGCTCAGCTAGCATTGCTGCACTGCTCTGGGTTACCTTCAAAGACCCAGCTCCTCTGCTCATAAACACAGAAACAGCTGCTCTCTACAGTATGTCTGTTCTCTCTTGTCTCCCCTCCTCCTCCTCCTCCTCTCTCTCTCTCTTTCTTTCAAAGTCAAAAGTGCTTCACTTGTTAATGATGGAGGCCGTTTCTTCACATCTGTACCACACAGACGTTTACATCCAAACAAAAGATAATGTGCGGTTTGCTGCTCTCCCACTTTCTTCCTGTTTGTCCCTGACTGTGTAACACTCCTTCTTATCACTCAAGTCGTCTAAACCACTGAGGACTCCTTCAGATATGTCTGTCTGATTGAGATCTGGTCCAAGTTGTCGCTGAGCACGTGGGCTGCTTTTCATCTTTACAGTGGGAGCACGAGCTGAGGCTGGGCCCAGGTTTGTCCTCTCTGGGCCTAGAGAGATGCCATAGCACATGTAGCGGACGGTAATTGCATTGTTACGTCTTAAATCAAGCAGGCTTGACTTTCTGTACTGTAAAGCATAAGGAGGTGACGGGCCCAGACAGTTAAAGGAAAAAAGAGCCAGCGTAACACACAGAAAGAACGAGGTAAGAAAAGAGGAGAGAGAAATACACAAACTAAGACACTTACAGAAGGTTCAAGATGTGGATGGGAAATTGGAAAAGCAAGACAGCGAGACAAAAACAGCGAGATATAGAAAATGAAGCTTTGACTGAGTGAAAGCAGAGGATTTCTATTTATTTAGTCCACATGATACTGCATAGAGAGAACCCAGATGTTCTGTTTTATCCAATAATGCTTTCTTTAAAATAGTTTAATCCCCAAAGTCTGCTTCCAATGATAAAAAACAGGACTTTCTCAAAGGTCCTCCTGTTTACTGGCTCTGTAAAAAGGACGGGCCATATATATTAAGTTCATATTGGCCTTAAGTAAATTGTTTTTCACTTGGCAACTGACGTAAGGTATAGTGTACAATCAGCAAATTAAGTGCTACCCCAAATAGAAAATTCTTTTGTGGAATTAGGGAAATTCCCTTCTTGTCTCTTCACTCAATTGAATATAGTCGGTGTCCTGACAGATTGGGGTACAATCTGAGCACAATTTCCTCTGTTAGGTGAGAGGTGTCAGTTGTAATCAGGGAAGGACAGGCAGGGATGGAGCCATTGTTTCCTGCTGGTCCTGGGCTCATCCTGGCTCTGTGTGGGCACTAATGAAGAGGGGCATGTCGCGCAGGGATAGTTTACCCGCCTCCTCTCCTGTGAGTTGAGAACGAGAGCCAATCTGTCAGGGAAACATTGAGTGAAATTGCCCTGTGGTACAGCAATGCCTGGTGACAGCCACTTGCAGACTGCCAGCCACCAGAGTGATGCTACCACCCTGTATTGACAAGCAAATTACAGTCTCCAACACTCAAACGCTTCCTGGAAGATTCATTTACATCCATCAGCTTTAAACCTTTGTTACCTTGTTGGGTTTTCTTCTCCTAGAGAGAAAGGGCGTTGAATGGGGGGGTGCAGTGGATCCCAGACTGTTATGACAGAGGAGATTGTGAAGAGGCTGTGTGGCCAACATTAAGACTGACGGAGCGGCTAGCCTCTCTGACTGGATGGCTGATCACATTACCTCTGCAGCATTGTGGGAATTAATTCTTCCAATAAGATAATTTTTAAGGTTCATATATTGCACAATCTAAACTGAGTAAATTGGTGAAAATTATACCTTGCCATGCAGCTGACAGGAAGAGATATTTTAATTGGAGGGGGGGGGCATCTTATTCAGCCATATGTATATGGGATTTTGTATCTCTGTGTGTATGTGTGTGTTGTGTGTTGTGTAAGGAAGATGAAGAATGGGCTTGGAGGTGGAAGTAGAAAAGTTTAGGGCAGTTTAAAGGGTAAGTGTAGTATTGTGCTTGATGATGCATGAAAAATAATCTCAGTAAGTAATATTTTCAGGGGAGCCTCAACTCAGTGTATTTTATTTTATTTCATTTTGTTTTAATAGTGTTTTTATTCCAAATAAACTAATCAGTGGTGTTTAAATTACAAGTTGCATCATTATAACACTTGGTATAATTTGTTAATTTCAAAGTAGCTGTCACTTTTTTTTTTTTTTAAGAGCGCAGCCATAGGTACTTAACTGCACTACTTAGCAGAGTGTCTCCTAAAATATTGTGTTGTAATTTTGGCATTGTTTATGAGATTTGTTTCTCTGCTTCTTCTGTATTCATGAGTCTTCTCACTCAAACACACACACACACACACACACACACACACACACACACACACATGCAATGAAGTACACTTTTCAATAGTTTAATTTTGAAGAAGAAGGAGAGCGCTGGTGCTATTATTGCTCTAAAAGGGAGGAGACAACTCTAACTTAATTCCATGTCTGGGTTGATATGATGTTTTTAATCATAGCGGGCTCTCAGTGCTTTGTAGAGGAAGTGGTGGCAGTAACTTGGTTTGTTGATCCCAGCTATGTAGAAAAGGGCATGTTTGACTTGCCTTGCTGTTTTAAGGGGAGTATATGCAGGGTAAATAGCAGCCAGCAGGCGGAATATGTGACAGGCTGACAGACTTCAATTAATGGAAAATGCACCTCTTTTTGTTTACTGTGTTCTATAAAGGTCAGCCAAGTCATGGTCTTGGAGGCACTGTTTTTGCCCATTCCCAGGGTTAGATACATAATCAGAATTAATGACTCTAGACCCGTCTCCCCTTCTCACCCCAAGCTTCAGATATATGACTGTCTCATCTGACCTCATACACCACTATAAATAGACCCAGCATGCCTGTCTGAACAACCACTCCTTTTCAATGGACTTTGCTATGATACACAATCTAAAGAACATATTCACTTAGGCAGCCTCCATCTTTTGTTCTCACGGACACACGTGCAAAGAGTTTCCCCCTCAGTCCTGAGCTCTCTTGTTTAATCTTGTCGTACTCCTCTCTGCGGTTGAGCATCACGTGTTGCAGCTTTCAGTAACTTTCTGCTTTTATTCAAAAAGCAGCAGTGGTGACTGAACCATATGTTCGGAGAAATGCTTTTTAATCCTTTGTTTCCTTCTTTTGTTTCTAAAGAAAAGTACTGATTTCTACTTTCAAATAAGCTTAAAATCTACAGTTACTCAGAACTGCAAAGGAAACTCGTAATTAGAGAACAAGAGAACAAATAGCACTAAATAAATATGGTTGTTATTGAGCTTCCCGTTGCTACTCGTATGTTTTCTTTATGGAAATAAAAGTCAGGAAAAAGTTAAAAGAATCATTATCACCAATTTGGAAATGAAGCTCACGCACAGGCTTAGAGAAACGTGGTTACAGTAGTATTTATAGTAGTAACAACTTGAAGGATAGAACGCAGATAATTATCTATATTAAACATTATGGCCTCGGGTTAAGCTCTGACCTGGGTTCAGCTCTTTTAAATGCTGTTTGAGAAAAGTCCTGGAGGAGCCTGTAGGGCTTGGAGCCTATCCCAACATTTTCTGTGGCTCAAAAACCCCTACTCAGCTTCGCTTTGTATTACATACCATGAGCTTGCTTTTACTAGAAAGATATTCAAATTACTCAGATTTTCATCCATTCTTCCTTTTATATCTCACAGAGATAAAAGAAATACAACAGGGGCTCTACTAGATAAAAGCAATAAGAAGGAGATTGCTTACACAGTCAATTGTCTTCTGATAAATTCACTGGTAGGCGATTAAGGCAAGCAAAGTGATTCTCATTCCCTCTAATAACTATTATCTTCCTAACTCCTCTGTCTGGCAGAGCTAGTGGGGATAAATCCTCTATAAAACGGGATAAATTACATATGTAAGGTGATAAGCGTGTGTGAGCTGGGGGCCTCCAGGATTATTTAGTGTGCAGCTCATTACTTAGCGTACAGCTGCTTAGCCATCCTTTCTGCCCTGGGCTTGGCGGGCGTCCCTAGCATTCTTTGTCATAGTACTGTACATACCTGAAGCTGGAGGGGGCTGAGTCCTGACGCTGCTGCAGCTGCCATTGTGGATGGAATGAACTGCACTGGGTAGTTATCACCTGTCAGAGAGGGAGAGAGAGACAACAATGCATACAGGTTCAGACAATGAGCCGGCCCACAGCGACCAGGCAAGTGCCAACACGGATCCGGGGCCCTCCACTACTTTGCCACGGCAATGTGGCACATTGCAACGAGCCCTCGGCTTCAAGCCCAAACATCTGCATTAACAAAAGGCTAAGCTGGTTCGACTGGAGCAGGATTAGTTAGGAACGTTCTACACCATTCCCTCCTTCCTCCACCTGCACACAACTCCTCCTGGAAAATACCATGACAACAACAGCTACTACATATTTTAACAAGTTCGGAGTACTTTTATGGTTTGTTTGTGTGTGTGTGTGTGTGTATGTGGTTTTGTTCTGACTAAATGTTAAATATCTCCCCTGGTATTTAATTAGTGACTATGTAAAAGGACTAGCATGTTCTCTCAGGCAGTCCATACAGCTGTAGACTTGTCTGGCTATTGTTCAACACTACATTGTTTGTGTCTGAGTGATAGCTTTGGCAGCAGAGTGAAAGCACTTGTATGTGAACTGGTTACAACAAGTGTGCAGTCACAATAACAAGGGTAGAAAAAAAACACACACACATTCTTATCTCACATATCACTGTGATCAAGCAAGGAGGAATTGGTCTTCAAATAGCAGCACTATTCATTACTATTCACTACTGTTGGCCTGCCATCAGCACGTTTGTCAGGCAGGGATATAAAAATGGCTGCAGTATGAGTGATATCCATGGGGGTGCAGAAGCTTTTACACATTCAGCCTTGTGTGTTGAGACAGACAGAACAGCCCCAGTGAGACGGGGCAGCACAGCGTTCATAGAGGGGAGGTTGGTTTGAAGCATGTGTCTGGAGGAGGAGGGGGGGTGGGGTACACAGTAGGAGTGGGGAGGGGTAGTTGGCCCTCGCTCAGACCCCACTTCTGCCTGTCACTTCTCCTCACAAACATATGGAGCCATTAAGCCACAGACAAGGTAAATGTATATACCTTCTCTTTCACTTTGCCCTCGCCTGCTCGCCTCACTTTGCAATCTTGTACAGCACAGCACAATGTGATACAGGCCATGGAAATTCAATCCCCATTTAGTAGCAAATAAAATCACACAGCAGAAGTGGTTTCAAATAGTGCTGGGTTGGATGTATGGGGGTACACTGTGGTTATTTCTACACCTCCTCTTTTTGGTATCGCTTTCTTTCTGTATCTCTCCCTCTGTGCTGTCTGTGACGTAGGATTTGGGAATAATAAATGACTGGATGTCTTTAGATGTCATGTGAAACCTGGGGAGGGTCATGTGCTAAGTGAGCACACCACGACTCGGGCTTGGGGGTCTCGGGCTCCGAGGTCTGGGTCTCGGGTGCACTCAGTCTGGGTTGAGGCACCAGACTCCAGCAGAATGGGCTCAGTGCCAGGTTAGCATTACAAGTGAAAGGGAATTACGTTAAATACTGTGTTTGGTAGGTCTTCTGTTTTTTTTTCTTTCTTTCTTTTATTAAACTGGCCATGGCTGGTCCCATGCCCAGAACCTGGACCCTCAATGCTAAGGGGTGGGGGAGCGGTGTAGGTGACGCAACAGGTCACAACAGGCTATATTTCCCTGCTCATGTGATGCCATGAAATACAAGTCATATATCTGCTGAGGGTTGACAGATGTAGCTGAGACCTTTCTTAGACCAGATCAAATGATGATGAATTATATGACTGTGCCACTTATACTTGATCTTCTCTTTTCACTGCCTTTTAAATATCATTCAATTAGAAACGCTGTTCACAGGAAAACAGACAAATAAATATACAGGTATATCATTTCACATTGTTAAGATTTCATTCTGTATATTTGATGAGACCATACAGTAGACAAAATGATGGTAAAGTTAAGTATATCAAGAAGAAAAACCATGTTGTCCAACTGGAATGACATAAACATCACAATATCAGAGAATGGGTTTGAATGTGACAAATAAAATGTGGTAAAAAAATACAAGATTTAAGATAAACTAGCATGAGGACACTGTCAACTGTCAGCAGGATGTCTATGAGGAAGACTGGCAAAAGAACCCAAAGACTATGGGGCCATTCTGGGGGTCCATTAGAGGCACATCAGACTGAATACTGCCATGTCTGTGTAAACAGTGCGAACAGACTGGGAAGTCCGACTTGTATCTATTTGTTTAAAAGATGAGTTGGTGTTTCTATGACTGTGCTTGTCTACCGTGCAACACCAGGCCATTGAGCACAGCCAGCGGATGGGGTGATGACTTACCGCTATGGTGCTAGAATGACTCTGTTGCCATGTGAGCACCACAGGGCTGGGGGTCATAAGCAGTGGTCCCTGGGGTCTGTCTCATAATGATAACATCAGATTAGTGTGCCTTAGTCTTGGAAGTGAATGCTTGGCCACTCACTTCATGGAGAAAGGACACGGCAGCATCCTGTATACCCTGCAGGTGGTGGTGATAACATTGTACTCTCTGGGTATATTGTGTATATTGTGTTGGAAGGGGGGAAATAATAGAGGTTTTGAAAATACCTCTCCTGACTACAAGAGTCATTTTCAGACCCCCTTTGCTATTTCTTCATGAACTCATGAATTATGCAGGAACCATACACATGGCGACCCCTGACCATGATTCCATAATAGCTCCTGTTATTTGAACTAAAACATTTTCCGTGTCAAACCTATTGCAGAAAGCACACTGGTAAAAGACTCCCCCTCAGGCACTTTGTTTAAGCTGTCATGGCTCCATAGTTCCAAAATAGCTGACTTTCTTTTTCATCCTGTGGTTTTATAGTTAATTCATTAACTGTACTACCACACCTTTTTAACGTTCTGCTGTGAACCTGCTGACTTCCTAGTGTTTCTTTTTCCATTTTCAGCCCTCTTCCTTGTTCTGGTACTGTTTTACAACAGATGAGCAGATTTCCTTTTTCTAGCTGACTCATAAATACTTTTCTTCTTGACAGTGAGGTTTTCATCAACACAACACTGTACATATGTACAAATTTAATTTGATTAAATCACATATAGATTTGTCTAAATATTGCTTGGCCTGGGGACCAAGTAGACCATGTGGGGGAAAAAGCTTAAACTGAGAAGAAGGAAGAAGTTTAGAGTACAGTGCCACATCTTTAATTTTCATAAGAATATGAGGGTGTATGAGGTTACTGCTTTGGCAGGGCATTTGTCAACATGTTGCAACAATTTTTCAAAGAATATTTTGTTTCTTTTTATTTTGAAGGCTGCGGAGCTTGTCTTTACTCAGTTCAAAAGACAGAGGAAGGGAAAGAGGCATGCTGTTACAAGCAACGAAAGCAGTCTTATGTGCAAGAAAACCCGTTCCTTACATCACCCAAAAACTGTCCGCCATATAATTGTCTTTTAATTACTTAATTTCCATGTCAAAAGGCATAATTGTGTGAAACTGTAATTGAGGGGGTGCTAACAATAGGACTTTCCATGCAGGTTTTATCCTCTGTGTTACTGGACCTCTTACAGTGGATACTTGAAAAACGATTACAGCCGGGACACTCCTGAAAGATACTTTCATGTTGAAGACATGTTTACATTCCTCTGCTTCTTTACCCATATCTATTGTTCCACATGGACTAGAACATTCCCAGGCCTTGGTCTCAAGTCCAAGTTCAGACAGAGCGGAGCATGTCAGTGGCTTCAACTGTCAATCAAGCATTTGTTGGTTGCTGTATATTTGTGTAAGATGTGTAACAACTTTATTACAAAATTTCATAATTATGAGTAAAAGACATAGCAAGCAGAGAGAAAAAGGTGGCAGGACAAAATGAAGACTTAAGTTGCAAGCATACCTGGCTTATAAGACATTCCCGGAGGGAAGAGAAAGCCTTGCTGGGCGGCGGCGGCTGCTGCCAGAGTGCGTTGGTCGTGTGGAAAAATGGGGATCATGAGCGGAGGCATGTGACCCTGGACCTGCTGAACAGATAGGGAGCAGAGATCAGAGAGGCCTAAGCATAGGCATGGTACACAGAAACACAGAGCCCCACTCAGGGGGAGGCCAGATCACAGCTCTTCCTAACGCGTGCTGACAGGGGGCTCTGCAGCAATGACGGCACTCGTGCGCTCACACAATACCTAGCCGAGCTACGCCTGCTCTTAATCCAAACCACAATTTCACCTTGGCACATCAAAGGCTCCGTGTGCGCACATTGTTCCAGCATCAGTTAGAGGAAGCGACATGCAGGACAGAGAGCAGAGAGGCTCGGTAGGTCTGTATAGCTTCTGTAGAAAAGTGCCATACATGTTGAAAGAAGCATTCACCAACACCCTGGCTGTCGCAGTAGATACAACATGTCAGCAAGAGGATTGTTGAATGTATTACACAGGTGCAGAGACAGGACTGATCAGCATGCACATGCACGCTCACACACACACACTCACCTCAAGGGAAGATCAACTACCCGAATAATCTTGGATGATCATTTTTTTAGATAAAAAGCCTAAAGACAATCCAGTAATTTATTACAACTGTCTTCAGCGGAGGAAAAATAGCAGAGAGTTGAAAAGTTCTTGCCGCGTCCTCTATTTCATTTTAATGTCATTCTCGTACTGTCTGTTCCACTCACATATTAACCTTCACCATTCAGCCTGTTGCTGACTTGCCCTACTGGGGATATCAACACGAGCTCCCTGCATGTTTGTGTCAAGGGTGGGTGAGTAGCTTATGTCTCGAAAGTGGTGTGTGGGTGTTTTTGCACACATGTTGCCAGGTCTAATCTCACTGTCATTCTCTGCTTCCTGAAACTCTATGATGGGGAGCAGCCCGGCTACCATGGGCCTGCGAGAGTTAATCTAGCGCTGAGCCAGGCCACCTCAGGGGAACCTGCCTGGAAAATGGGTTAATAAAGGTCATCCCCCAAAATAAACACTTTACGGAATGTTTCTCCATTCATCCCTCCTTAAAATCAACTTGCAATAAAACGGGTCTGGGTGCAATTACTGCCGCTGCATTGGGGCATGAAATCAACCTGCTCTGAGCAACGACTTTCCCCCCCATGTTCTGGCTGAGGTCTGCTATGATCTTCACTTTTTCAGCCGTTGCTGCTCCCCCTGTAGACCCTTTACCAGACTAGTCGCACCCAGTTTCTCTCACAGCTAGCACGCTAAACCTACTTAAAACTACTTTATTGATCTGTCCAGAGGTGCAGAGCTAGACTGAAAAATAAATAGAACCATTTTATGTCCACTGAGCTTTTACAGAAGTGCAAGTGCAGAAAGTGCATTTTAGAAGAATAGAAAAGTATGTAATTCTTCCAGAAGTAATTCTGTAAAATGTGCTGTTGCTGAAGAAAAATAAATGTCCAAGGAGACTGCGACAAATGACCTTAAATAAAACATTGCTTTATAGGGATTTGTGTTCCAAGTTTCCAGGCTGAATGGATGAAAGATGGATCTTGGCCTTGCATGTATGGAACATATGGAAAAACACAATAATTAATGTCACAACATGAGGTAGGGCCAGAGACAGGCGGGGGGACACTGGGGAACACAGCTTTTCTCTGTCTGTGTATTTGGACTGTAAAACCAGATGGAGTCTGTTTGCTGAATGTGTGGTAGTCACAGGACAGAAAACGGCTCCCTCAAGTCCACATCCCTCCATGTCTGCTACAAATGTCTTTCATGGTAGTTCATACATTTTCATGGTTTTAACTAACATACATTAGTCGTAAACTAAAGGTGATGTTCATTTTCTTTTCTTAATCAAGATTCTGAAGATGAACAACAAAAAAGTAATTCAATATTTTCTATCATTCACACAATTCTGTAATTTATTTGACTTTAGTCATTTGAAAATACAAATGCGACTACATTAATTAAAATAGCTGGACTGCGCAGAAGATGTACACAGACCATATAGAGATCAGCACAAGGCATCAGATACTTGGATGTATTTTTCTCCAGCAACACTAAATGTAAATGATATAATTTCATCTGGGATATCAGCTTTTATTACTATTATTATTTTAAAATATGGAGCAGAAAATACAAGATTCATCGAGCCAAGACAGACTGTAAATGTGCGTTGAAGGGGAAATAAATGCATTGAGTTGGAATTGCTGTGATTTGCAGTAATGAGCTCCACGCATTAAAGTTTAATTTACAGCAACTAATGTCAGAGAAAGGCAAATCAAATTTTAAGGAGCTTCAAGGTGGCAACAAATAGTGGAGGTTAGTTGAGCTGTCAATTAACAGCTGGCACAGTGGCTGAGCAGATTATAACATTTTCGCAAGTGCTTTTAAAAAAAAAAAGATAACTGTTGGAAGAAAAAATCAAGAAGTTTATTTAAAAAAAAAAAAACAAACAAAAAAAAAAACAGACAGAAAAAAGTGCATATATGTGTGCCTCCCGCTCTCCCTCAAGTTCATCTATGTATGGGCTGAGTGCCCAGGATATTTCTATTGCCAAGATGATCTTGAGGAGTCAGAGAATGAAGTGGAGCAGATGTGAGCGGGGCATTTGGGCAGCGTCCTCCTTTCTCCTCGTAAATACAGCGCCATTGTTGTGCTGGCACTGCTCTTCCTTTGTCTTAGCACTGCTAAGTACTGGATAATGTCATTTCAAACCATCTGCCCCCAGGCTTCATTAAAGATACATGAATGGGCTATCTTATGAGGAACAGGTGCTATTGTTTGTCCCTCAAGACCCAGCACTAAGGATCTGACTCGGAATACTTGAAGAGGAGCATCTGTAGTGATCAGTCAGACAGACTTGGCTGAGGCCCCCGTCTCTGCCAGCACGCGCTCCAACAGAGGTTTCCGGGGGAACTCAGCCGCCTTGCAACATGTATCATCAATTCACATGACCTGATGAAGGCTGTAGCAGGCCAGCGCGCAATCTGTTTCCCTCTCTATGTGATGCTGGTATTTGATAAATAGAACCAACTTGCAGTTCCTCATCAACTTGAATACCATATAGATGCCATATTACTGAGGAGCTAATCAGGTTTATTTTAAGTAAGAAAAAAATCAGGACAGCTTATGTTGTTTTTGAGAAATGTAGTTGTTGCTTTCTTTAAGTCAGATTTAGATTATTGTTAATCCTTTGTTTTTCATCTTTTTTTTTTAACTGATCATTCATTTGAGTAAATAAAACGTAAAGAGTGTAAGTGATCCGAGTTAAAGAAGAAATCACTTCAATTATATCATAACTGACCGTACAGTAGTTTACAGCAGCAGCCCATCCTGGGGTCAGACTGCAGAGGCCGAGTCAGACGGCTCAGACAGACACTCATCTCTGATGTGTAAATACACAAGGTGTAAAAGACAGGGTAGACTTGAAAGAGCTCCCTTTATTTCTCCTAGCACTTACAACACATGCAGTATGCGCACAGACACACACACACACGTCTTCACACCTAAATTTGTTTCAATACTGCATTAACCCATGAATGTTGTACTTGTAGATGTACAATTAGTTGCCTAGATCCAATGCTTACTTGTGGCGAAATACAGACAGTACTTAACATATTTTAGATGAAAGATGCACTTTTACTTTTAAAAGTCTGTGCAGTTAAAAATACATTTCATGTTTTTTAAAAAAAATTCACAGACCAGCATTAAAGCTCAGGTAATGCTATAAAATATTTGTGACACTGGAAAAAAAGTGAATGATGTTGCTTTTATAAACGTGTAAGCATCCACCTATAACACATGAGCAAGCAGCTCCAAAACACTGAGTGCAAATGGAGATGTACAGCACATTACAGCTCTCACTTGGGCCCCTGTCAACACCCATGTTCCTCACTGTCTGTTATAGCCTCTACAAAGCACCAAGGAGGCCTGAAGACCCCCTGCTGGCTTTCCCTCTAAACCCCCGTTACACTTCATGCACTGATCCACACTCAAGTTTTCTACTCGTTATAGGCCGCAATTCTCTATGTGAAGGAAACCAGTTTTTGTTTTTAGTGGCAGAGTCAGTCAGTATTAAGAAGATTAAAAGACAAAAGGGGCAAAAAACATCTACCTCATTCTCCGCTTGTTTCATGGTTATTAGCTTGAAAGGACCTGTGAGATCCTGGCTCTAATATCCTGATTATCTGCTACTCGACACCTTTTAACACACCTCTCACACAGATGCTTATCTTGGATGTAATCTGCATTCATCTGCCTTGGAGAGACTTGTAAAAAGTAAAACCGCTTCAAGTGTTTTATGAAAATACGGAACACAATACGACCGCAAAGAGCCAACAATTTCTGAGGAGCTCGTGGTGATGATGTTCTTAATTCTGTACAATCATTTAGATTTATAATAGGTGCCTTTCCCATTAGGAAAAGATCACAATCACCAGTAATCAGTAATTAGTGGGGGACTCATGTTTCACTGACATCTCATTTTAATAAAATTACTTCCACACTTTAGTAGCTGTCAGATCCGCAGCTCTCGCTAACCCTCTTTTTCACATTTTCTATAGGAGGGGTTCTGTAATTTCACCCAGGGAGGATAGGCTCCAGCTGTTGCTGTAAGAACTGATAGTTCACACTTCGTTCCCCCCTGCTCTCCACTGAGCTGCACACCAAATGCCTGCGAGTAGAAATCACCTTTTGTGATCCATTTAAAGGGAAAGTGATCTTAAGGAAGTTGGCAAGTCTGGCTACATCTCAACAGCAGCACACACAGTAAAACTGACACTAGACAGCAGGATATGTTTAACACCCGCCACTGTGTACATAGCCCGCTGGGTGTACACTGTACTGGAGCCTAACCAGGAGGAAAATCATTCAGTGGAAGCACGTCTAGGCTGCTGAATCCTCTGTGTTACTTCAGGGTTTTTTTCTTCCTCCCCAATGAAACAATCAACAGAACCACTGCTCTGTTTAACAGAACAGAGGTTCTGTCTACAGGTCACTTATCAGCCGGTTATACTACCACTACGCACTGAACAGTTACATCATATGGCAGACACACACATTGATTGAACACAGATGTGATGGTGTTTGGATTTGTCTGTAGCTAATGGTAATCAGACAAATAGATCAATAGATTTGAACTAGACTTTGATGCTCTAGACTTCAGCCTTTGAATGAAGGTCTTCATATTACCACCCACTAGACTGAAGCACATTATTCCTGCTTGTCTGCTCTGGAAATGAGCGCACTGAAATGGGGAGGGCAAATACACTGGAGAGGCTCAGGTCACTAACAAAGGGCCCTTGTCCTTGTCAAGTCTCTGACCTTTTTACCTCACTTCCTTCCTGCACCTGAAATTTGTGTACAGCACCCTTTCCTACAAAATTCAAAAGCAGAGATCTAGTGCCAAAGATCAACAGTGCTTAAAAAAAATCCCCATAATATTTTCTGTGAATTGTTGGGGTACAGCACTGACTCTGACAGCAGGCACTGTTTGCTCAGGTTTGAGTGTGACGCTGCACATCAGTCATGCCTGTGTGTGTTACACTGCGAGCTGTTCAGGATAAAGTGCACCAAATCCAGACACTTGAGTGAGGTCAGGCTATGCACAGGGAATAACCAATAGATGACTTCTTGTTCCACTAATTCCTTACACAGTAAAACAAGCCGTCTTGGAAAACAGCCATTCCAATATGTCTATATTAAGACGGGAGCTTGAAAGCAGGGTAGTTCAACCCTCTGACCCGCCTAGCACACCCCACCCCTAATCCCTCCACTCCAACCCTCCTCCATCTCATCGCTCCTCCTGACTTTGTTGGAATTCAGGCTAAAACTGCAGGCTACTGTTTGCTTAAATACAGAGCCTGGTATTTACAGGATTTCTGCAAACTGCTGTTGAATGTTGTAGGAAGAATCATGAAAGCTTGACATCAAATGGTAAAAAATAGGGTTAGGGTTAGACAAAAATAAATAAAACAAACATTTCTGAATCACAAGTCAGTGAATGTGTAAGAACATTTAAATAATGCATTGACAAAAAAATACATTTCTATAAATGAAACGTGATTATTAGAAATAGTGTACAAAAGTAAATTGTGCTAATTCTTTAAATTAAATTCATCTGTCCGAAAAAATTTGATTTGTATTCAAAATAAATTATAGAAGCCTTGTAGCATGTCCTGCTTGTTTGGGGGGGGGGGGCATACTTGGAAGTAAGAATGATTTTTTTTTTTTTTTTTTTCAAGGTCTGTACGTAAAATTAAGGTTTGCAGTAAACTGGCTAAATCCATGGGGACTCCCTCAAACAGCATGTGTAATGACGGGAAAGAAGAAAACAGACATAAACAAACCCACAAGTGGGTTTGGGGCAGGCATCATTGTCCTGCATATACATCCTCGCTGTATGGAAATGGGAATAAGCGAAATGCCTCTGACCCTCAATGCAGGAGGGGCGAGTGAGTTTCTAAAGAACATTGGACACGGGCTAGTCAGATAGCCAGCTATATCCATGGGATGCAAACAGGGTAGGGGGAGTGGGGAAATAGAGGGATTTAAGTGTGTGAGGCTTATGAAATAATGTGGCTGTAAAGGTCTGAAATATCACATCTTCAACAGTTTGTAGCAAGAGAGGCATAAATGCTCTGTCTGTCCACTATCAACTGTTATGCGTTTTAGAAAATAATGAAAGAAATATTCCCTTGAGACTGAGGCAGTGTCTGTGTTATATTTCAGTTTGAAGTACGTTTAGTCCCTTAATTTAAACATGTATTTCAAATTTACCTCTTTTGCAGTTATTAAGTTTATGAGAAAAAAGTATTTTGTCTGACTGTGAAACAGTAGACCACCCCTAATTTGTGTGACAGTGATTGTCCACACTACGCCAGGGTTTCCCCCTCTGTCCCATCATCCTATCATAGACTGAGGCTCTGTCTTCACTATTACCTCCCAGCTGCTGAGGCCACAGAAAACAACAGAGCCCATTCTGTTGTTCAGCACAGAACGGGCCTGTCAGGAGGGGCCACTTTATTAGAGACACAAGTGTTTTGTTGAGACTTCAAACATGCTCAAATATCATCACCTGAGGATGGGCAAGAAAAGCAATAGCATTTTGTAAAAGATCAAACAAGAGCGGTAATATGACAACATGTTTGGAAAAAATACTTAAGATTGGATTTTTTTTTTTTCAAGAATTAGCATTGAAATTGAAGAGATATTTAAAAGAAAATAAAAGTATTTTTAGAGCTGAGTTGCCGGGAAAAAACAAAACAACAAACAACAAAATAATTCTATTTCTATAAAAAACTGCGCGGGACAAAATGGCTCATTCATTGTGTTCTGGTGGGGAATGCTTGGTCTCTCCTCTGCCCCAAAAACAAAAAGCTCCTTTTTTACGTTGGCCATGGGCTGAATGCTTTGCTTTGCCACCCCAGCCCTAAGAAAACACGCGCCCCTTTCTCCCTGCCGGCTGCCCGTACACAGTAGAGCCTGTTAATGCAGCTCCTTCTCCCTGTGAGTGTGTCCACTGCTGAGGACGATGGCCACGCAAAGCCAATGCAAAGACAAAACAGTTTGCACAACATTAGCAGAGAAAACACAGTCCATGCAGAGAGCGAGAGGAAACTAAATCAACATCACACTGGAGGACGTGTTATCCCTCAACTGATATTTTCCTTTCGAGGGGTTGGGTTACAATCGATGTTAAGTCCACGAAGGTTTGCGGAGCTCCAAACAGGTGCTTTATATTCAGACGGAACATAAAAGTACTTCATTCATCATATGTGTATGTACAGAGTAGACCATCCATTATCAGGGTTATTTAGCACCACAGTTAATTCACAAGACAAATTCACATTGCCGTATGCCTCATAAGCTTCTGTCTTTTGTCGATTACGCTTGTCACTTGTGAGGACTGATAAAAGGCTGGAAGTTTGTCATGAATTAACCTGTCCCAGCGCTGCTTAACGAAACCCTCAGGTGACTAATTTTAAGTAGACCCTCAGGTGTGATTTCACACATTACAGCTGTTCCTGCAGCACCTCTCATATGGAGCCTCTTAATTATTGCTGCTTAAACTGCTGAGGTGTCTGAATACAAAGGCCAATTACACATGCATTTTATTGTGTAATTTACAGTAATAATTGATTTATGTTTGTCTACATTCCTACCTCATTGGCAAAGACACAGTACAAGCAAGCATATTTCATTTGACTGCATCCGTAGAGACTCAATAAAGCCCGTTCAGTTGTTACACTAACAAAGAAAGATAGATCTGCCCTGTTTTTTTTAATTTACTCATCTTTTTAAAGCAGTACATTTCAGTAACCCTGTGAACTATAACTCAAAGCTGAATAGTGCATTTCATCCAGAAAAAAAAAGCGTAATGGGACAAAACCCACAGACCCCAGTTTGTTCAAACAGCATCTACTGTTTATAAAGCAAGAATTTGTTTTAACAGGCAAATGGCATTACATACTAACTGCATCCACTTAGCTTCATTTGCAAACTATCACTGCCATTGCTGAGCTGAGGTTGTATCTATTACACCTCTTTGTGCATCATTAAGTTTTAACACGGCCGCGATGGCTTTATTGTTTAAATTGCACATGACTTTGTTTAACGTCAGCATTTCTTCTGCTTCCTGACAAGAAGTCACATTTCATAACTAATTGAATTGATCCCTCCCTCCCCACCGATAGAGTCCACTAAATGGAATTATTTGTATCCAAGTGTCAATATATTAAATCACAGGGGCTAATGAGTCGGGTCACCGCTTTCTTTTATCTTCAGTCTTGCATGTGCACATCTTCATCAGCTAACAGTCTCCTTAAATGGAGGATGAACATGCTGGACTGAGCCTCCCTGGGCGAGAGCCAAGCCCGTCTGACTAGGCTGTTAATGCCCCCACATAATCCTACTAGCAGGCTAACACAGAGCCCTTCAACACGAGGGAAAGAAGTGGCAGCACAGCATTTACACAGACACGTGTGTGCACACAGCAGCTCACGCACACACTCGCACACACATTATCATTTCCCTGCTCTATTATTCTCTTATTATCATGCTAACGGTTCCAATCTAGCTGTGCTAATTGGGGGACTTACACATTCTCTTTAACAATGTCTATTTTTGTGCTTTTCTTTTGCCAGTGCATTAATAAGTCTCACACTGAGAAAATCATTTGTGCCGGGGAGACAACAAAAGCATCTGAGAATACACAAATTAGCGCTATTATCTTTGTGCAATTACCATACAGCCCTGTGTTTATTTAAACTCATCTGACTGATTTAAAATATTTACCATAATGTTGTAGTTTTGGAGTCTTTGCTTCTCTAAATTGGTAACTAAACAGAATCAGTGCATTAAATTACTGCGTGGGAATGGATAACATGCATATTCCTTTGTATAGAAAAAAAAAAGAAAAGGACTGAATAAAAAGTGATGGCACTACTGGTAACACTAATGGTACTACTACTAAAAGACAATTTATCATATAGACTAAATGCCAATTTAACAGAATCTGTTTTTGTTCCTGCTGGGAGATCTGATTAGATAACTGTTTGTACAGCGCTAGACAAAACTTCAATGCTTCAGCTGTAGGAAAAGGCTCCACATAGAACAGTCCTGGCTGCATAATTGTAGAAGAATTAGGCTTCGTGGGGCTGGAGAGGATCGAGGAAACAGTTAATACAGTCTGTTAATACAGTCTCCAGCTATTAGGGGAAACTGCTTCTCCGTAACAAAGATCTCACATTGGGTTGATGATTTATGTTGCATCATGTCCGTGACCCCAAACATCCTAAGCAGACAGCAGAATCACTGTGAAATGGCATCACAACAAGAATGTGGAAGTCCTTGAGTGGCTTAACTAAAGCAGGATTTTATTGAAAAAAAGAGTGACGTGATGATAGCTGCTGATCAAGGTAGATGTATAAACATGTATAAAAATACTGAGGAGGCCCAGTTGATTCTAATTTCATATCAAAATGGCAAAAGGAAAAGATGTTTTTGAAAGAAGGTTCATTGTTAGGGCCCGGATGGCTGACATGGTTTGGGTCCACTTGCTCCCTTAGAAGGAAGGGTCACTGCAAATCAATACAAAGTTGTTCTGAGTGATCACCTTTATCCTATGATGAGACATTTCTATCCTGATGGGAGTGGTCTCTTTTAGATTGACAGTGCTCTCATCCATAGGGCCTGAGGGATCATTGATGAGTATGAAAATGATGTGAATCATATACTGTGGCCTTCGGAGTCACCAGATCTCAACCCAGTTGAACACCTATGGGAGATTATAGACCAATATGTCAGACAGCGCTCTCCACCACCATCGTCAAAACGCCAGATGAGGGATCATGTTTTGAAAGAATGGTGTTCATCCCTCCAGTAGAATCCAGAGACTTGATGAAAAAAAAATGCCCAGCCGCACTGATGCTGTTCTGGCAGCATGTGGTGACCTTACTAAGACACTTTGTGTTGGTTTTTCCTTTAATTTCATCCATATAACTAGCTAGATTATGGCATTGGTGAGGGAGCAATTAATAGATAATTTGATTTCTTTTTAACAGCAGTTGAAGTGAGCAGACTCTACAGCCACTGAATACAGAAGACACTTTTACAGACCTTCCCCTGTGAATTCTCTGCTTTCTTTCTTTGAGAGAGAAATGGGAAATCCATGTGCAACTCACTATAACACACTGATGTCCAGCCCCCCCCCCCCCCCCTTCTAAAACAGACTAACTGAAAGTAAACAGCAGCATGTGAGATAACGTTGTCTGTATTAAAAAGCAGTATAAAAGAAAAGAAGGATATATAAACCTGTGCTTAATTTAGTTAAAAAATGTGTAAATAGTAACTCAAGCTGCATAGTTTAATAACCTACCTTAAAATATATATTTTTTAAAAACCAAAACAGCGCCATATTACAGAGTATTACATTTAGTCACACTGAAGTTGAGAGATTTTTGTTTCATCTCAAAAATATGCTTTAAACTCTACCTCTGGATTGTCTACCTAACAAATTGTGGGCAGAAAAATTCTGGTGCAAGTGAATTTCATCTTTAATCTTGGGACCTTAAGCATGTAACTGAATGGCTGCATGTCCCCCACTGTTTCTTTACACCATGAAAGATGTGAGAGACATGTGAGAAAGCCTCTAAGACTTTGAAGTGTGCAGTAGACAACAATACATTGGCCTTTTCTATTTTAATCTCTGCTTTCTCTTTTTAAATGGAAGAGAGCCATAGTTTCTCTATGTGTGTTTGTGTATCTTTGTGGGCACAAAGGTTAAAGGTATGATGCAGAGGCACAGATAATGTGTGTGTACATAAAGTGAGGTTGGAGTTTGATGGCAGGCCATGTATAGGGAAAGAACAGCAGGTCAAAGGGAGATAAATAGAACCAGACCTGCTTGGTGAACAGATCATTTAAGGTTTCAAAAACAAGTGTGAAAAAAACAAACAAACAAAAAAAAAAACAAACTCTTGTCCACAATGGCCTCCATAGAAATCTAGAGATCTTGGATCTCACAGTGTACTCAGGGCTGGCACATCAATGCCATGGCCAATGACAAATGACAGTATCATGATATTGTGATATTTCTGATGGATAAAAAATTCAAATTAAATGATTTGAATTAAAAGTGTCCCTCTGTTTCATCTGGGGAGCTCTGCTTTCTCCAGCCTGTTTGTGAAGATAAAGTTCACCCTGACCTTTCAGCCAATATTTATTCTCTTGATGTGTGTATCAATGCGTTGGAACCCCGTGTGCCTGTGTACTGTACATGATCACCTCTGTGCATGTGTATGAGTATCTGTGTGCAAGCGTCAAACCCTGTTTTTTTTCCTTGAGGAATGCATGAACTGGGGTCATTAACATTTGAGGTGAAGGGATGGGTGCTTGTGGCATAGCTATGGACGCTACTGTCACTTGAATTTCATACAGCTCCACGTCTCACGAGGGCATT
Organism: Toxotes lorentzi; assembly: GCA_037833715.1. NCBI lineage: Eukaryota > Metazoa > Chordata > Actinopteri > Toxotidae > Toxotes > Toxotes lorentzi. The sequence goes on from JBBMJY010000001.1 coordinate 17,757,309, forward strand.
TTATTTTATTTTATTTTATTTTATTTTATTTTATAAACGGAAAGACTAGTATTCTGCCATTACCACTTGAATGCTGCTCACTTCTTAGTAACATGTGTCCTGCCTTTAACTCTCAGGCACTGTAACTAGAAAATGCACGTAGAAGAAAATGTCAGCAAACAAGAGTCAACAGTCTGATGATCAACGTGATGCTGTTTAGCTGCTCATCTGCTGCGACTGCTCATCCATTAGGAGCAGGAGAAAGAGGGTGTGTTTATGAAACAGAAAGCTATGAAGAGCAGGCTCAGATAATGGTCAGTGTGCCTGAGTGATGCTGAGTTGAAACAAATAAGACAAACAGAACAGTGTGCTCATTATTTCTCTTTTTTTGGCAAGCTCCCATTGCCTGCACACAGACTCAGAGCGATAAGTAACTTATGGGACACACCGGTTTTCTGCTAATATCTGTGTTTAATTGTCATACGTGTCTTATTAAATCCTGAATGGTGTTTCAGATTTTCAACCAAATCAATTTAGGAGTTAATCTCATCCTGGGATTGAATTAGTGCCAAGACGATTTCAACGACAAGGATGGACTGAAGGAATACAAACAAGCTGAGGAAAAACACACAAAGCCTTGAGCTTTAACTTTTGATAAGCCCCTAACACTGCAATCAAAACATCTGCTATCTTAAAACAAGTGACATTGTAATCCCGAGGGACAAAGACTAAATCTCTCTCCCTCTCTTGTAGGAATGATGAGAAGGGATAAAAACAGAGATGGCTATTCAAAAGGGAAACTTGATTAAACTGCATGCTGCCTTGCTCCAAACCTCGCTCGCTAAACCTTTGTGACTACACACTTCTGTCGGATTCCCTTCGATCCACATGCAGAAACCCCTTGACAGCACACACATAGCATGCCAACAACAGTCTCCAGTTGCAAGCCCCGTGGTTTTATTGCTGGGACGGTTTACAGTGTCCACTGAAGTGGTCAGTTACATCATCAATACGAGACCTTAGCAAGAGGCTTTCTCTGGCTTTTCTCCCTGAAGCCAAAACACAAGGACTTTGATGGCCAGTAGGGTCTCCAATAAAGTTTGGTGTTCTCCATGCTAATAGCAGAGTAACTCAATCTCCCAACACTGCTTACCACTTTGCTAAAAGCCTGTGACATACAGGCTGGAAGCTTGTTTACAGAACTAATTAAGTCAGAGCTGTTATATATTAAAATGGCCAGGGCATTTTTAAGAGGCAGCAGTAATGAAAACAGAGTGGCAAAAAATGCTTCACTAACTTGCCCCTGACTCTCTTTTATCTACTTCGCTACTTCAAGAGGAGTGGCCATCACTGTGCTGGATGTTTGGAGGAACTAGGTTAGGGAGAGAGAACATCTTCTTCTTTAAAAGAATTATTCTGGGATAAACAATTTTGCACATGATCAAATTTATTTGAAGTATTGAGAGCGATCTCTGTTTGTTTCTGTCCGAAAAGTGCAGCCAGCAGAGGCTGATGGGCAGAGGAACAGATGGTTTGAACATCGGATTCCTTTGTTTAATTGTGGATGTGGCTTTTCTTTTTTTTTTTTTTTTTTTATCAGGGAAGATCTGTGGCTCTTTTGGCCGAGGGAGAAGCTGGCTAACTGGGCTCTACAAGAAAGGACTTTACTTGTATCTCTGTTCAAGTGTTTGAAATGGATATTTAGAAGTATGTTCCCATACACACTCGACCCCCCACCCTCTCTCAAAACTATGCATCAAGGAGAATTTTCAGGTATCATTTGCCTTTAACTTTGTGATGAAGGCAAGGGCCTCTAAAAGTGAGATGCATTAGGGCTGTGCCCTCATGCTCAATGAGCATAAGTAAAGGACCCTCCATGATATGAGTAATACTAGCCCCTCGATAGTGTACTTCATTTTAGAGTGTTTTTTAGACAGACTGTCGTTCTCCGTGCTTCTCTTTAGTGAAGTGTAATATGGAATAATTTCTCCAGTAGACTGTCCCCAGTTGAAGTGAAAGGTCCAGACTAGTGGCTTCTCAAGAACATGTTAACAGTATGGCCTTTCTCTTGCAAAGAGCCCTTGACAGAGCAATTTTAATGTCATAGCAGTAAACCTGGTTGTTGCGCTAACTGCTGTTTAAAATCAGAAGTTTGCTTTGCCTGTGTATTATAACAACAAAAGGTGTTATGTAGGGGTATGGTGCCCCATATAATACCTAAGGAGAAACTACTACTACAAGTAGTATCTCCTGTGAGGAGTGCTAAAAAGTGATGGAAGAACAATTTATTGCAAGTGAGTGTTTGAAGAGGTGGGGAAAAAAAGGAAAAATGAAAACGAGGATAGGGAGTTGTCGGTTAGAGGAACAAGCGGAGGAGGGGGAGGAGGTGAATGGAGAGCGATGTGCCTGACACTAAGCACACCCAGCAGGATAACGTTAGCTTCACACAGGCAGCCAGGCTCACAGCCTTGACCACTGCCAGTTACCGACCCTGGATTACCCTGTGCTGTCTGACTGTGTCCAGCAACATGCAGCCTGGGTGGTCTCACACTTGCACCACTTTGTACTGTATCACATAAGGCACACACAAGCATACACACACTAATGAGGGTGATAGTGTCTGGCATGAGGTGCATAGCTTAAAAAAATAAAACAGACAGAATAAAGAACTGGGAGAAAAACAAACAATGCTCACTGACAACATAGGTTTCAGGATCTCTCGTGCTATGTGGAAGCACGCCACGTTGCCCTTCTGGGCCCGACTTGTTTCAGAGGCATTTACCAGCCTCTTTCATGTCCCCCACCTCCAGGCTCTTCTCCTTCAACAAGACTCATTAGCTGTTGTTACTTTTCCCCCTTTTTTTTTGTTCATTAAGAAGTGCTAATTATTCTCCTCCATATTTTAAAACCCTCACGATTACCAACAGGCAATTAACATTTGATGAGAGTGATGAATGTTAGTTTGACACAAAAATTAAAGATAAAAAGACAAGCAATATAAGAAAGAGAAAAAAAGAGATGAGAAGGAGAGGCTAGCAGAAGTTAGCAATGATATTTACTTTAATGTCTAATTTTATTGATCTGTGCCATTAGATCCAGACATTTGGCTCATGGTGACAGCAGTGGCGCACTAATTACACTGAAGAGGGAGGAATGTTGTAGTAATCAGCGTGGAGAAAGCGAGGGGTGTAAGCTGCCGAGTGTTAGAGGGGCCAACAGAAACACATTCACTGACCTGGATCTGCTGCTGGAGGAGGTTGATTTTGTGCTGCTGCTGCAGGAGCTGCTGCTGTTGTCTCGCAATCTGGTCGGAAACAGAGACAGTGACGTTGAATTAAAAAATTCCTGGTAGAGTTGACATAAAGAAGAGAAGGAACTACAATCATTTGATACTTTTGTTCTGTTTTTGTTAGAAAACGTTATATGGGAACCGTGCTGCAACTCCAAGCTGAATAGCAGAGATTGTTGAAATAGATGACATGCAGCATTTAAAAAGATGGCAGTTACAAAAAAATATTATAGGGAAGAAAGAAGCAGATTAGTAAAGCAGAGTAACACAAATTTTTCTCTTGTCTTACAAAATATATTCTTCTAACTAACTGACAAAAATCAACATTTTCAGTGCTCTAAATGAACATGAACGGCACAGTCAGAATCAGTGGTGAAAGAGAATAAATGATTTTACAGGACAGACGAACATGGTCACAATGGAGATAACTAGCGCAGTTAGTGTTCGGGTGACAGAGGTCCCTGCCGCCCCTGAGTGACGAGCGACCGCACCGCAGTCCCTCTCATCCCAGCAGTCCCTCTTTCTACATGCCCACTTCATTGAGCATGACAACCTAGTTTTAAGTGTCATTTAATTTTCATTTTTAAATATAATTACAAAGTGTTCACTGTAAGATATCGGTCGTCTGCAAATGTGTCAAGATTAATTTGTGCTGGCTTCCTCACGAGTGTCAACAGTTAATTACTGTGTTGTATCTTGATGGCTTGATGACATTCTAGCTCTCAGCAGGCTCTCCCCCTCTCTCTCCCCCCCTTTATTTTATTAATATTCTTCCATTTGAAAATAAGATCAAATAATAAAATATCTTCCTGCAAACATCTATGTTTCAATGTCCACAAAACCCACAGAGTTGAGTGTAGTTTGCAAATGAACATCATTGATTGGAAAAAAAAATCAATACTGTTAATGTATTTTTAGTGTACTATGACCAAATGCATCACTCCAAGGTATATGGTCTATCTCTTCATTTACCACAGGAAGGTCTGAGAGTGTGCTGAGAAAACTCTGAGTGAACTCCTCGCTGATAATTGACTCATAGCCATTAGGGTGGCTGGTGATAATAAAAGTGTCGCCCGTGTGGATAGTTTGTGTCCTTATTTCTTCCCAGACATTAACACACTTCATGGCCTCTGCTAATTTGCTGATTTGTACAATATGGCTCATTGGCCTGATTTGTGCTGCAAATCTAATGCCAGGCTTGTTCTAATAGGAGTCGATTTATAAGATATAGACGACTTCCATGTTTAATATAACGTTTAATTCACACATTCCGTGGCATTTGTTAGTACAAGTCATAATAACATTTTTCCTACCACACAGCATAAATGTGGGCGAGCGAGCGTGACCGAAATATCTGAGGCAACGCAGAATATCACATCTCTTAAATCTAATATTATTCCAAATTCCTACAGAGGAGTAAAATTTTATTGGCATCTTTCAGGCATGAAATTTAATATGAAATAGAGAGGGATTTGTTACAAATGTAGTTCATGGGGTTAATTATAGGGATGGAAGGGAGTAAACAAGTTTAAAGGAGGAAGGAGAATAGATGTTTTAAACAGAAAGAAAGAGAGAGAGAAACCAAAAAAAAAGAGAAAGGAATCCAAGGAAGATGGAGGGAATGTGGGAATATGGTGACTATTACCAGAAGACAAAGGGTACAAAGAGATACTGTGAATGTGAGAAAAGAAAACAGTGAGCAGTTACCTGCTCCTGCTGCTGACGTGCTAACTCCATTTGCTGCCTCTGTTTCTCCATCTGTGAGGCGGCGAGCTTCTTCTGTTCGTCGTGGGCAGCCAGAAGCTGCTCTCGCAGGCTGATCAGCTGGGTGATCATTGTGGAGAGCTGGTGTTCCTTTTCTGCCAGGCTCTCTGGAGTACCTAGTGAGGGGAGGGGGGGGGGGGGCAAGAGAGCGAGCCATGTCATTAGTCAAAAGGATAAACACAAGGTGGAGATTCTGAGTCAAAAACAGAGATACATGTGTGTGTTATGCATACCTGAAAGAAAAATAAAACAGTACACAAAAAGTTTCACAGGCCATAACAAAATAACCAAGATTGTTTGTAACAGAGCAGAACATGCTGCGCACAATGATCATCCTATTGTGCATGTTGTTCTGTACACAATATACAGTACAAAGAAAACAACACAAGCAGCAACCAAATACAGTGAAATCACTAGAAAGTGTTAAAAGGACAATGTTTAAGAACTGGCCAACTGTTGAATTCATGCTCCAAACAAACAGAGGGCACCATAGTACCAGAAAGTTGTCATTAGAAACAAGGAAATGCACTCTTTGGTCCCTCCTCCCCCCTCCGCTTCTCCTGTGCCATAGTTGGACTGGTCATGGGGCATACCGGGACAAAACCCGGTGAGCCGCTGCATTGGCTGGGTCGGTGGACCGTCAAAAAATCCATGAAGTCCTTACTTGCTCTCTCTGTGTACCTGTCATTCAGGGTGCGCATGAGAGCGTGTCCGGGACTGGTGTCATTGGCCACTCACAAGTGAGGTTCAACCCTCACGCTAAGCTAAAGTTAACTTGACTAAATCTAGCTGGGCAGCACAGGGCACAGGGCAGTTGTTGACATGTTGCAAAACCTGCATCAGTAGCTGAGCTTGAGGAAAGAGTGGAGGAATGTCGCAGAGAGGTGATGGTTGTCACACAGGTTTATAGCCAACTTACTATTGCCTCTTGAGGTACCGAGTTGTATTACGGGATGAGATGGGGCTAGCTGCTTCGCATGCTAACTTTAGTAAATATCTCTGCTACAGAATACATAGACATTTTTGGCATGATGTCACGAAGCTCGTTATTTCTTCACATTCTGTTGATAATCTTAGTTAAATTTCGAATGTTTTAAACTAAAATTCTTACACATTGCTGCTTTAAGGTCACACACAGCCTGGAGTTGACTGTTTTACTGTAGCTGGCGTTCACAGCTTTCAGAGGAAGAAGGGGAAGGAATTGTTCCCAGCATGGTGACAAAGTGCTGCGGGGAACTGTCAAACTGAGGTGGCAGCTTCTGTCAGAGTACCAGGGCTGAATATAAAGAAAGTGTTGAGAGTCAGTGTTTGCGCTGGCCTCCAAACTGCACAAGTTTTCATTACACGGCCATCCCAGCAACACATTAGAGGAGGAATTCCTTGCAGATTTCGAGTGAAAGAAACGGGCAAACATATAAAAAAAAACAAAAAAAACAAAACAGCACCAAAAACCCCAGTGTTTACTCGCCAAAAAGATGCACTGAATACACTGTGTCAATCATCGATAAGGAGCTTTATATCATAATAATCAACACAGAGCAACACACTCTTTATTTTACTATTTGTGTAGCTACTTCATGCATACTTCAAAAAGAAATGCAATGACAGACCAATAGGCTTACTTCTCTGTCTATGGTCACATGTCCACACTGTGTGTGATAGAAAGAGCAGCTGCACTGCTCTTTCCCTCCGCCTAATCAATGCTAAGTGATCCTACCATTGACTTACACAGCCAACATAATTGCCAGTGAGAGGCTAGACAGTAACTCACTCTCCTCCCACTGCACTCCTGTGTGACAAGCTGATCTGGGGGAACATACAAGAAAAGAGATGGGGAAACTGACAGAAGAGATAGAGAGAGAGAGAGAGACAGCAAGAGAAAGAAAGAGAAGGATAAAAGCATAGAGATCCAGATAACAGTACAGTGAAGCTTGGCCTGGGGCCAGCAGGAGCTGAATTCTTTCCTGGGTGTCTTCCTCTCGTCTCTGGCCACATCTGTCTTGAGTTTCTCCGAGAGCTCCCAGGGGCCCTCTCCACTCAAACTATTTTAATTTGACTAAACACCTGATTTATTTTATCTCTCCGATGAGGAAAGCCGTTTGTCTTAATAGGGCCTGTCAACCTCCAGAACCCATTCAGGGCAATTTACTGGCACGCTTGTCTGAACCTCGGTTCGCCTCACTCTGCCTCCGCTGCCTGCTGCAATGGAAGAGAGCTGCAATTCTCCATTTATCCTCCTAACGAAAAAAAGCACCTAAAAGCAGCTATTCATTGGGGCTGCGTGCAGTTTCCAAGGCCTGAATTGACTTCTTATTCACCCGACTACACTTGTTGTGAATGGCTTATCTGTAAAATTGATACAATCAGCACCAATTTTATTAACCTTTGGCTGTGTCCATGAAGGACCTGCCTTTACAAATACATCAGTGGTTGTCACAATATATCACAACTATCAATACTGTAGTGGGGAGGAGGGAGGGACTGAAGAGAGAAGGAAAGAAAGAAAAAGAGAGACAAAGGGAGAAAGGGGGAAAAAAAAGATTAAAAGAAAGTAAATCATCATCCAGGTGAAGACGGGGGCAGTCCAGCCTAGAGACCAGCATAGATGAGCCTGAGTCGGGAACCAAACACCTGGACTCAATGATACCTTGCCGTTTCTGCCGATGGTACAGTAGTTTAGTAGTGTCAACACTAAAATACATTTTTGTAAAAATACATTTTAAAAAATGTAAAATTAGCTGGAATGTACAGCGCATACTGTATATTTTGTGTTTGTGTGCCTGAATGTGCAAGGGGGGGGGACGTGTGGAGGGCTCAGTTCTGCCTGGACACCAAAAGAATACTAACAGAGGGCCCATTGTTTTGATGTTGAGCTGAACTGTGGGAAGCCAGAACTGCCCTCTGTCCTGCAATCTGGACCTTCCCTCTTTGCTAATTTTAATAGCAATTATTTAACCTTTAGTCTTTTTTGCCTATTTTCTGAAATCCTTCCAGGAGTATCGACAAGGAATGTTAGTGGTGTGTGCTGCTGAAGACAAACATTTAAACACAACTTTTGGCATCTAAATATCTAAATATGGAAACATGGTAGACGAATTTCACCTCGGAGACTATACACAGTGTAGTAGAAAATCAGACTCATATGTTTTTTTGTTGGCTGGTTAGTGTAAAAATCTCTTTCTTCCTGTTTTAAATTATGGATCAGCTTTAAAATCCAGATAAAACTTTTATTGGGTGGTGCAGAAGAGGAGAGTCGCGGTCTGTCTCTAACCAGCCTGCTGACAAAAGAGGCCGTTTCCTGCATATTGCATGGCTTTTAACAGCAGTGGGGCTGGGGTCTGCCCGTTAACATGTCTCCTCACATTGCGCTTCCGATGGCAGACAGACAGCCCAGAGATGCCTTGGCGCTATATAAACTGGCCCAGACCTAACATGTTGTGACATCCTCCTGTTAGACGACTGAGGCTCAGTAGGACAATACTAGCCTGACAGAGGAAGAGGATCCCAGGAGTGAGCGGTCAAGCTGTGCTGGCACTTAGCTTGTTTTTTCTTCTCAGGGTACTGTGTTAACTTCAGAGATTCTAGATTGACAAATAGGAGGAGGAGATGGTAAAACTGTGTTGTTCAGTTTCAGCCCATTCAGCATTCACCTTTTGAGATTCCTGCCTCTTTTAAACGTCACAAAGTAGGGCAGAAAACATCAACGGGTGACTAAATAAATGATAAGAGGAAAACAAGCAGAGCCATGGTTGCTTGGGGAGGGATGGGGGTATTTGAGCCTTGGGGTCTTTGGATAAAAGGCACTTTGTAGGGGTGCGATTTGTTCTGTCCAATACCCACATCTCCCTCTCTCTTGGCTCCCTCCTCTCCGCTCTAATCAAGCAGTCTCTAATTTGGGTTCCAAGTCCAGTACCGGGGAAAAAGAAGGAGGCTTGTTACTTTGAAGAGTCCCGAGTGAATAACACAGATAAAAGATTCAGGCACAAAAAAAGAAGAAAAGCGAGGGAGGGTGAGGGTGAAAAGGGGGAAAATCACAAGGCACCCTATTCTCTCCCCTTCCTTTGGTTAGGACAGCTGAGCCATTATGACCAGATCTGAATTGAGTTTTTTAGCGCCAGAAGACTGGAATTTCTTTGTCTCGCTATCAGTCAGCCATTGTGGATGCTTCCATATGCTGCAAGCCCATCCTAAGTAAATTAGGACTTGTCTAAATGCTACGATTGTACCAAGCTGTATCCACACACAGACCGCACATAGCTTGAATGCCTTGCGTGCTGGGGCTCTCTCTCTCTGCTCTCTGCTAAAGTGTGTGTGAATGCAGACACATGAGTGTGTACAGATGTGTGTTGCGTGCTGCTCCAATCGATAAAAGGTACATGCCTCTGAGTAAATGCACACGTGTGTGAACTCTGCGGTCATCTGACCCTTTGTCCATTCTTTCTGTAGAAAACACAAAGAGCCAATTGAGTAGCAGCTAATGGCATCTATTGGTACTTTCTTTAGTGTTCAAAATAGAAAGATTTTTCTGCTCACAGACCTTTCTCCAAAACCATAAAACTGCTTCAACAAAAGCATGAAACGCTAGCCAGTCTTTGTACCAAATTCACTTTTGTGACATTGAATTTGACTGAAACATCCATTATCCTAAAATTTTATCCAAACTATGTCATATTGAGGATCTACGTTGGTAGAAAATCTAGAAGCTAGAGTAACAAGAGCTAGTTTTATGGTATCCCTTTGCTTTTAACTACTATATACGCTTGTTCAGCAATGCTACAAAGCCATATGTTTTTCCAGTAATATAGTGTTAACATGTCCCCATGTCCTGCAACCACGACAATATGAACAACAGCTGTTTTACCTGGCTTGCTGCCTCTGCCATGATATAAAAGCTGTTAATCTTGCCAATAAAACCCCATTAACAAGCATGAGCAATGACTCACAAGCACATGTCATCCACTGGCAGCAATGAATCCCAGTCCCTAAGCTTCCCTACATGTTATGTCTAGTTCACACTGTGAAACTACCCATCATCTTGTTGAAAAAGTCAGATCTTCTCAAATTTTTAGAACAACTTAATCGTATGTGCTTGAGATTTTAAACAGCTATTTACTTTTTGGAAATGCTAATGGAAGTCTGGTATTACAAGCTTCTTGTGGTATGTCTATATGTCTGTCCCTGTGTGTGCATATATATTTGAGTATCGGCAGATATGATTATAATCATTTTAATGGCTCAGGAAATTATTCTTTTTGATAAATACTCTGATTGGCATGTGGAGAGCTTATTAATAAAAGCCCACTTCATCTCCTGTGGTTCTGCTGTCCATGCCGAACACCGATGGAGACTAATATTTTGATGATAGAGGAAGCTTCACTCTTAAGTATAATTATGCTAATGTAAAAGCTCCAGCACTTCTCTGGCTGTCCATGACACAGGACAAGGTACTTTATCAAAGCCAAGATAGAGGCTCGACCTGAACAGATTACTCCACAGGGAATGCCAGTGACCCTGAAATTCACACTGGAGACAAAAAAATAACAGAAACTTTACTTCTGTTCTTTCAATAACTCAACAACACATCATTCTTTGACTCTGTAATACAGTGTGACAAACCAGAGGCATCATATAGCAAAGATCATTACATGAGAACAATCCCTCCATTCATCTCTCATGGCCTTTATGATGATGAGTCTGACCCCTGTGCCCTTAAATTATTAAAAACATGCAGTTTTCAAGGTCTCTGTCGCACAAAGGGTGTAAAGCCTGTGAGACAGTGATCAAGGCAACAGCTTACTGTCTGCAAAACCTTGGAAGTGAATTAGGAGTCAGATGTTATCTCAATCTTTTGACAGAACATTTATTCATTGGTCTTATCTATACAGCTGATAATTAAAGCAGAGCATATCTGTTTCCTTACAATGTGCAAAAGTGATCTTTCAAAAGAGTTTGAGACTGTTGTCTTTGATGGATAAATGTATCGACAATGCCGGCCAAGTTTTCAAGCTGTCAAGACATTGACACACAGTGACATCAAGAGTTCTAACAAGAGGCGGTGTAGCACCGGGTATTCATTTTGTAACAGAAGGGGTCTTGCTTCTATACCAGAAGTTGCTAGACATCCTTCGTGCTTTATGCTAATTTCTGTGTTAAATTGTTTGTGACGCAGTTTTTACTTCAGTAAGTTGTAGATGAAGATGTCGAAGCTTCCAGTGAAATACACAGAATAAATTTAACTTTTGAGTTTAAATTACTATTTTAATAAAGTACCTTAATCAGATGATAAAGCATGATTAGTATTTGGGAAAATAAAAGTCAACTCTAAACTGAAATAAAAACGAATGGTCTGTGTAGAAATTAATAGTGGAAATAAAATGGAAGTTTTTAACAGGGAAAAGAGAGGTCAGGATTTCTCTGGGCCATAGTGCAAGGTTAGTCTTAAAAACTGCAGGTTCTCTATATAATGAGAGGAGGCCCATATAAAGTTGGTCGGAAGCGCCATTACAAGCTCACAGGGCAATATTAAATAATTTCTTTTTTTAAAAAATGGAGGTTGAAGTGTCTTTGAAAAAAAACTGAGAAAGTTATCAACAAAAATTTGAAAAGTTCTCACCCTTTCTCACCCGTGCAACAACCGTCATGCTTGATTTTTTTTTCTCTCCTATAATGTGAGGACACCAAGATTAAAGTTAAGTTGTTCTGTCGTCAAGAAAGCTACTGAGGAAAAACAAGCCACATTGCATAGATAAATGAAAAAAAATGGAGGTGTGCATGCAATGAGAAAAGGTCCTGTCAAAAAGTTTGCATGAAGTGTCTATTTAAAAAAATGATTGATAAAAATGGCCATTTTGAATGCTCTTTTGGACGATCCCTAAAATTTAGATATTTGCATCTGTTCAGAGAATAGTATTTATTTGTATTTGTTTACATTCTTAGTACAAACATAGGTCAGCCCATCAGCAGCTTTTCATGGATGTGAAGATACAATTTGCTTTGCTGAGGAAAAGCTGGTAAACATGTTGGGTATGTGTCCTCTTTATAAATGAAAATAAGAATCACATTCTCTTCAGATGAAGAGAGGATTGATATGCGTTTTTACATGAAATATATTATTCAACATTTAAAGTTATTAGTTAAACAAACCGTGACAAACCGCTGGAATATAAATCACAACAGAAACAGAGAAATTCTATTCCTATCGCACACACTGACAAACACACTTACACAAACACACCAGCACAGCACTTCCTTCTTTACCTCCATTGCCACAAGCTAAATTCCTCAATTCATTAGAGGAGAAAAACACACAGTCCAACACTCTCATACATTCATCTGGCAAATGTGGCCTGAGGAATAATGATTTACTGTGGCTCATATTTCACCTGAGTGCACAGGGCAAACAGTTGACTGAAGTGTTGTGGAGAAAATGCTAACTGAGGCATTTTTGGACTGGAGCAACTGGACAGATAGTGTTTTGTGCCGTTTGTGTGAATGTTTTTGTATGTTTTGGTAAATATGATATATACACAATATTCATATACAGTATGTTGTAAAAAAAAATACTCAAGGCATTTGAAATCTACTACACAGAATTCCTTTCCTACTTGTTTCTAAAGCTACATAAGTCGGTGTCACAGGGAAATGTGTGCACAGACATTGTGCTGTGTATCTCCAGTGGCATAAAAAACCTCACTTTATGGAAACCATTAAGAATAAAGTTAAATTTTAAAGTGAATAATCATGTTTTGAGGCTAACCCATATAGCTGGACAATATGGGCTCTGTGTTCACACAGTGGACTCCTTTCTGTCTGTGCAGGAGTAAAGCCAGCACAGGTAGGGCCAGCATCAAATCAGTCTCAGCTGCCGCCCTGCCTTGCCCTGTGTTCTCCTCCTAAAGAGCTTCCACTTATCTGCCTGCCACAGGACTGTCTGTGTGCACCCAACCACTGTCATGTAGACACCATTCTCAAATTGATTGTGACAGTGCAAGAGTCCTGATTTTTCTGCTTCAGAATTCAAGCAGCAGCCATCTCAACACCAGTGTAATGTTGAGCTTTTTTTCCTCGTTTTATTTATTTGTTTTTTCTTTTTTCTTTCTTTTTTTTTTTTTTTTTTTTTTTTTTAGAAAATTCCTACAGAATGAATACAGCTTGTGTTCCAATTTAGTAACTACATATTTTCCTTCAGTTTGAGCAAATGCTTGAGCATTTCGCTCCCCACCCCACCCCACCCCACAACGGGGGGCTGAGAGACTGGCACTCAGCAGGGAAACTTAAACAGCTCTGTTGAGTATGAGGCTCAAAGACCCTGCACAGAGCAAGCATGCAACAGAGAGTGACCTTATCTACCATAAGACGCTGTGTACTATATTTGTACACAGTTGACACAATGTATATGTACATACATACATTCATATATATGCAGTGAAATTATGTAGGGGCATTATAAGCATCCTAAATCGTGATGAATGGGGGCTTTGCATTTTTTTTAAGCATAATATTTATTTGAGCAATATAATTATAAGTGTCCAGTCACATAAGATCAAATATGGTTTTCTCTCTCGTACACTTTCTCTCTGTCTCTTTCTCTCTGTCCCTCTTGCACTCCTCCTTCCACCTTGCCTCCTATTATCTGCTACTTTCTGTGGTTTGGAGCCCTTCCAGCTGGCCTCCCTTTCTTGCTCTGTGGTTTTGTTCAGGAGATTTCATCTCTCTCCTCATCGTTCCTGCAGATTGACAGCTAAGCTCAGGTATGAAAACAAACAGCTCTGGAATTGACTGGTGAAAAGAAATCCGCCACTAATGCTCCTTCACAAACTCTCCTTTTTGCCTGCCCCCGTGGATGCTAAGCCCTAACAGCATACAAGAAAAGGTGATAGAGATTTGAAATCATTAAGTCTTAATAACACCATTCTACATGTGTGGCTTAAGCACACTGCCTCTACTGGATTATTGCTCTTGTTTCTGCCGAATCCGAAACCTTAAAAAATGCCTTTTCCTCAGAAACAGCACATTATGTAGCTGAACCCCCACATAACAATAAGCTATAATTATAGATGTGTCATCTGTAAGAGGTAAATGGTTGGTTGGGTGTGCAGAGCCTGAAAAGCAAATCTCTGATGTTGCTGATACTATTGTTTTGTTTTGTTTGTTTACTGTACGTGCATGTTCACCTCAGCAGCATAAAGTATTCAGGGCATGTTTCAACAAAACAGCAGTAAAAGAATGTCTTTCTCGTCACGGGTAAAGCCTCGGGTCAAATTCTGTCACACCTATTGTTTTGCATTTTTATTTGACTTCTAAGAATGAGACAAAATTGTTTCCTCACCAGTCAGATTGTAGTGCTTGCCTCTGCAATAACACAATTACTTTTCTTTCAAGGTTTTGATGAAAGAATGTCAAAAGGTAGCCTGCAAGCTGCTCAGTATAATTGGTTAAGGAATCACTGAGTGATCAGCATAGAATATACAAGGCCACTCTGCCAGTAGGTACTGTAGTCTTTATTCTCTACTTTCTTTTATTCATTTAAAACCTACAGGCATGTTTGCCTTTTGTACTGATTTTAACCTAACAATTAATGGAACCTCTGATTCATCATAACACTTTAGATCTTAATCATAAGGTGTTTTCTGCTTGGTACCTTTGTTTGTGTTTTAATTAAGTGGACCTTGTGCGTCTCCAACCCTGGGCTTCTTTTTAATTGCCCGTATTTACATCAGGCAGACATCAAACGCAGAGAGAGAGACATTTGTAAGGGGGAGCACAAAGCAGCCCTTTGAAATGTCTACAGTCATATGAAATGGCATGCTAATTAAAAATCTAAGGCTGCCACTGTGATAGGAGAAGCATTTATATTGGTAACTGTGGTGTATAGACTGTCTCCATAACTCATCAACAGACAGAGGCCATAGTGTTTATTATCAGACTCCCTACCTGTTTACAAACCACCAAGTAACCTTCCCGTTCCCATTCATCAGAAGAAATGCCCTGCCTGTAATTTAACAGTCCAGCTTTCAAAAGGCTAAATCATTTTAAACATTTTACCCAGTGCACTTTGATCTACAGTGGCATACAGTATACTAGGGCAGGTACAATGAATCTAGTTTACCAAGCAATGATTTATCCTTCAGTTCATTAAGGTTATTGCCAATGAATATAGTTATTAGAGCATTCAACAGCCTTTTTTCCCCCTTTCCTCTGCAAGTGGAGAAACTGTAATTCAATGATTAAAACCGAACACTAGTTTTATTTATGTATGTCACGCATGTTTTATAAAAAGAGACAATTAAGCAAATGATTAAAATCACCTGCACAGCAGTGAATCGAGATCTATTTATAGGTTTGTGAATGGTCCACATGAAAAGTTCATAAAAAAAAAATATTGGCGTTTGAAGAAACTGAATTTATTTTATTTGGATGGTTTTCAAGAAATAAAAAAGACAGAAAGAGGTTGTCTGATGAAGAGAATCTTTAAGGGAGAGCACAGGATCCAGTGACAGCCTGATGTTATCAGCCAGCTGGTATTGTGCTTTCCTGTGCTGTATAAACAGACCAGCTCTCAGTAACACTCAGTGCTAAGGACTAAGCAGCAGCCCTGCCCATCCTCGGCCCACCTTCAAGCCGTCATAAACAGAGATTTTGGGGGAGTGCTGAGTTGCGCTTTGCCGTGCTGCACTCGATACGCTGCCCAGGGCGTTCACTGTCAGAGTCAAGACATTCCACTCAAACGCAGGCTCACTGAGGAGACGACTCTGTGCGCCTCCGCACCGTCTCCCCTCCTCTCTGAGCGGCTTCTCTCGTCTCAGCTCAGCCATGCTCTGTTTACATCAAGCACACTTTGGTTCAACAATTACCAGAACGGCATGAAGGCACTGCATGTGCCAGAGCAGAGCAGCTAGACCCAGGGCCGTGTGAGGGGACAACAACAATAAAACGCTGACAAGCACAGAGTGCCTCAGAATGGGTCTAAATGGACTGGAATTTTGAAGACAGCACTTTGGACAGAGTTGGGCATTCCAACAAAAGATAAGGGAGGAGAGAAATGAATGAGGAGGGCAGCCAAAGGCCTTTGTTTTATTTCAGAGTACAAGGCTGTTTCTGAGATTATACAGTACATAGATTATGTGTGTCTGATAGGAATGAGGGACTTATTAACACGTTTTGATGCAGTCACTGTAGTCCTACCTTTTACTTCTGCCAAAAGCTCACTGGTGTTGAGCCTCTCCATCTTCTCTTTCCAGTCTTTAGAAAGAAGTTTCTCCATGCATGAGGATTCTAAAAAAAAAAAAAAAAAAAAGAAAGAAAATATGGATGAATAAATCATTTAAGATTTTTTTAATAATTATGAAATAGTGTATATGGAATTTAGTTTCTAGGTTTTTTTTTTATTTTTGGCAATGTTATGAAACTCTAAGTCTGTTCACTTAAATGAAAATTAAAGATGATATCAGATGGAAGAGAGGTATTTTATTTGATTGCACTGCACGGCAAACATTAAAGAGAGTCAGTCTGACAGTTGAGAGATGGGCTAAGGGCTGAGTGAAGAGGGAAGCAGGCATTGTGGGGATAGCATAAGCGCAGAGACACACATTAAGTGGGAGGCAAAGAGAGAGACTGGGTACGTCAGAGAATTCACATAGCTGCCAATGATGAAAACAATTAACATTTGTCCAGCAGACAATGAATCAGAGGAGAAATGGCTGCAATCTGCCATGCTGTCGCTGGGGTAGCTGATAAAGAACACACTGGGCCGGCCGACCCAGGCCTTCGCCATCCCTGCACTGCATAGGGGTCAGCCTGTTCCCATCAAACACCAGCAGCGCGAGAAAGCCTCCACCCCTCCACCTTGAGCCACTGTCTCCACAAACTGCCTCCAATCTGAACCAGATCAAGACATGTAATGTCCAGTCCTGTTCTGGGAGAACAAATAACGTTCTGTCTGTTTGATCAATATCAAACAGCTGTGCTGATTTGTATAGCAATTGTCCTCAGGCTTCATATATCACCTGAGGATGATATCATTTGTAAAACTGTGTTTCTCTAGATTTTTATCAAAATGCAAAACCAAAGCAGACACACTAATTATTACCACAAAGCCCTGGGGCATAATAATAAGTAGTCGAACCACATATTTAACAGTGGATCATTTCTGAATATAGTTCTGACAACAAAAGGACATCATTCATAAGCATGGAAATATTACAAATGATGCCACTGAGGAGGTTTTTTTTTATGTGCTTTTGATTCCATGTTGTACATAATGTTAAACTGGGAGGAAGAAGAGGAAGGGTCTGTCACATGATGCGATATTCTGGACGCTCCATTTTCACCATCATCATCCTTGACATCATCAAAAACAGAGGAGATTTATACCATGTAGAATGTATACAAGCGTTGTTTCCTTTTATCCTGCTGTAACATCTCTTGCCCTCGGCTTCCACAAACCAAACACTGTTGCTCCCTCTAACAAACACACTGACTTCAGAGGAACTAGGAGTAACAGGGTCAGTAGTTCTTGTGGCCTTGTTTAAGGATGGCTTTCAGAGAGATCAAGCAGAGTGACCATTTTGTTTGATTGTCCACTTCCTCCAGTGTGATGGGGGTCGACAGGACATCTTCAGCTCAGGGTCATTATAACATTACTTCTGCTTTATTGACTTTCCAATTCCCAACTCACAGTTTGTCCCCTTGACCCTAAGAGAGGGAGAGAGAAAAAGCTGTTTGTGCTGTGTGTGTGTGTTTGTGTGTGTTAACTCCCTCCATGGCACAAAGATCACAGATCTTAAAACAGAGGTTAAGGGCAGCGGGGGGAGTAGCAGAGCTCAGCTCTTCTTCCCTGCACCTCACCCCTGGGTGAGACAGTTTCCTCTCCCGGAACAACAAACTCCCCTCACATCATAATCCTCAGAAAGAGAGAACATCAGTGCATGACATTTTCTCCCCTAAAGCAAAAAAAAGGCTTATTTTTAAAGTGGTGTAAAGGGGAATTAAACAAACATAGTCAACATATGTTGATATGTAGACATATGCTCCTGCTCTCTCTCACACACACACACACACACACTTTCATCACAGATGCTGCTCCAGCACTTGATCATTAAGGAATGCACCAACTGTTGGAGATAATATGGTGCCAGCTTCCATTCTACTCCAGTCCTCCCCCTCCCTTCCACCTCCCTCCCAGGAGAGCTGCCGCTCCCTCAATTCTCCATCCCCTCTGCTGGGCCAGACACGACCTGCCAAGTCCTCCAACAGGAGAGACTACAGCTGGAATGCACCGCTGTCCTCCCTGCCTTCCACCTGGGAGAGGTGAATAATGACCTGGATTAGTCTATAAAATAACTCTCAAACACCTTTCAGTGTTCAAACATCATCGGACAAAACAGGCAACCAAAAATGGATTTGGTGAAAGCAGAGCAACTTTAGCGCAGGCGCACTCAAGGAAAACAGTAAATGAGTCAGATGTCTGGCTTTTTTCAAAGCACCCTTCCACAGCCTATTTTTCAGAAGAATTTAGATTAATAGGAGGAATGCTATTTCAGTGTCTAAAATGCCTGTCCGTTTTCTCTGGAGAAATTATAGATGCCAAAAGAAACACTGCTTAGTATCAACATAATAATTACTGTCAGGTTATGACACAGAGAATATCAAGCTGAGGTACAATGTATTCACCATAAAATAACAAATTATTTATGACCCTGTGCACCCCCTCCCCCCAAAAAAAAGAAAAAAAAAGAGAAAATCACACCACTGATTTCACTGGTCAGTAAATGCTGGTAGATTTGCAAGAAAAAGACAAACATAATTATTTAAGACATTTAATACAGAACTTTTGAAGTTTTTGGTGTAAAGGAGAGTTGCATACTTGTCCTCTTAAAGTAGGACATCACATACTGGGGAATTAGCTTAAACAAGAGAAGAGTCCAGTGAGTTTATTTTTATTTTCCTATGGGGGCTCTTAAATCTCTCACACCCCCACCCCTTCCATTTCTTACCCTCCCCCTCTCGAGATAAAATGCTCTGTGGCTGGGGAGCAGGCCATTCGGCTGGGATGAGAATGGAATGAAAACAATAGCCCTTATCAGGCTCTTATTTACATTTTCCCAGCGTCCCTGCAGTAGACAGCTTGGCTTGTCACCAAGCCCAGATCGCCCCACTGGACCCAGACCAACTTCCTCCAGCCCCAGCGATTCCAATGGTCCCTATGGACCCTTGCCTGGCACAGACCCCCTCCACTCTGCAGCTAGCACAGATAGCAACATACAAGACAAAACTAGTGGAGTGTGTGTCCAAGACGTGTTCCCATTGAGAGCGGAATGGTTTCTGGACTACTAAGCCCGTCTGGGTCTCATTGTCTCTTCTCTGGGGCTGGTGCTATACAGCTGGAAAAATGCACTGAGCCCTTTCCCGAGATTCTTCTGAGAGTTTCCAAGTGGCACTCAGAAGAAAGTGAATAGTCAGCACTGATTTAATACTGCTAAACTCAATATCTGTTTATCTCCTATCAGTGCTGTCATCTCAGGTACACAGCTTTACTATGCAGGTATTCTGTGATCGTATTAATGTGGGTGAACAGGCACAGGGATTGAGATACCTAAAGCCCAGATGAGTTGGATAGATTAGGCTACAGCTGTTTTTTTTTTACTGTATTAAAAACAAAGCTAATGATCCTCATAAATCTCAACAAAAGAATGTTTCTAGGTTGATGTGTGACATAAACAAAGCTTTCAGCACCTGGCAGTCAGGGCTGCCAGAATATCATGTTCACTGTAAACCACAGTAGTGAAGCTAAGAGGCAGGTTACCACAAACTATCTGTCCTATCTGTACTGACTGTTATGATTTCTGCTCTTTGTCAGTATACTCCAACAGTTGTTATCTGGCTGACATTTTAATGCAACAACTAATAATCTAAATTTGTTCTTTATTGTTCACATTGTAAGGCAAAAATACTTTTATTAAACAGAGTGCTAGTGAGCTATAAATGCCTGTGGTTGAGAAGCGAAGGTAGGGGAAAGCTGTTTGCTAATTTCTGTTTTTATTGCTGCTCTGAACAGAGTAGTTCGTTCAAACGATCATTGCAAACTGTAGAAAAGCTCAAATCGCTGAGTGAAACACCAAATAGACAAATGAACGCAGTTACAAACAAATCAAATCCTGTCACTTTGGAATTGGACGGTAATAAAGCAGATCTTAAAAATTCACGACACACTCATTTTCAAATGGCTCTCTAGATTGCCAAAGAGACGTGAAGTCCAGTATATTAAAGTTCACAAATATACCAGCACTGCTTGGGCAAAAAAAAGGCCATCTTCACTTTTACATATTAATGTTTTCCATATCTAAAAGGTTTAATCTGTTAAATTTGTTGATGCAACAAAACACGCCAGCATGTTTCAAAAGGCCGTGACTGCCTCAAAGCACAAAAATGGTTT
This sequence comes from Toxotes lorentzi, assembly GCA_037833715.1. Classification (NCBI taxonomy): domain Eukaryota; kingdom Metazoa; phylum Chordata; class Actinopteri; family Toxotidae; genus Toxotes; species Toxotes lorentzi. The sequence continues at coordinate 17,777,774 of JBBMJY010000001.1, forward strand.
GTTACAACATGCAGCACTGGGTGTTTTATTACCCTGTGTTGTCAGCAGTGAAAATGTTTCAACTGTCTGCCACCACATTCTGAGCTTCTCTGTGTGCACTATTCTCCCGGGAGAAAGATGATACTTGTGTTTGAGTGTTTGTTGTGTTGAAAAGCTGTTGGCAGAGAAAAGAGGGCTATCTAGGAGAGTCAAATTAGCCATAAGTCATGGATAACAGACTAAGAGACCTCCCCTTTAGCATTGGCCTTGTATATCAGTTGTCCCGGCCTCAAGGGGAAACATGTAATTACCAAATCAATGATCAGCTGACACTGACCATATACATAATTTCCTCCCCAGAATGCAGAGGCCCATACAGTGAGGCAGATAGGGAAACAATACTATTTGCAGTGAGCTTAGACTCTCTAAACAAGCTTCAAGCTTGAATGGAGCACATATTTTAACATCTGTCATAATCCAGTTACAGTCAGCCCGAACCAAAACCTCCACAGAACAGTAAACCGGGCATTAGGAGGATATATTAACTGCAATAACACAACTGAAGAATGCAATAAACATTTAAAAAACAATAAATAGGAGTGACTCTAAGGAGTGAGATTAAATAAGTTGCGATTTAAACACAAAGGATAGCTGCTCAAAATACATATATATATATATATATATATATA
>JBBMJY010000001.1:17778541-17802145 GCA_037833715.1 Toxotes lorentzi
GGACTGTAAGGAAGGAGGGAGAGGAAATAGCGTTCGAGACACAAAAAAGGGCTACCCAAGACAAATATATATATATATATATATATATATATATATATATATATATATATGAATGAAACCTGACCAGTAAGCATGATTTCCGTAAACAAGCTTCTTTACCATTCTGCACTGCAAACTTGCTTGGTTAACTCCAACCAAAGAAGCTGTAAGTGTTTAAATGTGCCAACTTCACATATGCAATTTGTTGGAACAATATATGTTATACAATATGTTCGTGAAAATATGTGACAACTAAAAAAAATTACTTTTTTTTTCTTTGGGTTCTTGTCAATGAAATAAAGTTGTTTATTATTTTAATATGTTGACGATTGTAACCTGGACATCCTACAAGCTAAAATGTCTAATGAAGTAAGCAACTGGATAATGAACATCCAGTGTTATTAGTAGTTTTAGTTTACACAAATCACTGTTATTTTGATGATTTATGCAGTCATAAATTATGCTTTAATGACTCCTCTATAGGATATTAGTACTTTTAATTTACTTTATTATAGTGGCTGTATTATGTGATTACACGTGTAAAAACTAAGTGTCTAAATTCTAAAACATAAAGGAAACTGGTGTGCCTTAAATAGCTTTTTAAACAGCTCTTAAATCTCTCTCCTACTTTCAGTGTTAGAGTATATTTCTTTAATTCAGGCATAAATTTCTATCTCAAAGATAAAACTCTCAGAATCTCAGTCAGACAATGATAGGCTGACGTCTAATTTCCCATGCACTCTGCGCTGCACGGGAAACAAATCAAAAGTCGAGATTGATAAAAAAGAAAATGACTGTGACACACTCCAAGGAGTCCTTTGAATATCTTAATCACAGACACACTAAAAACAAGACCCCATCATCACACCAAATAAAACATAATAATTACAAGAGGCAGGCAGGGAAGTGAAATGCAGAGAGAAAACATGTTTTTGTCATTCAGCCGGTAGTCCCTGAGACAACAGCTGTTGGATGCTGCAAATACTCCTGAAGTCTCCATAATCATGGCGTTATTGAAGTGAGGACAAAAAGGGCACTAATTGCAAGGGAGCAATCGGAACGCAATAGGTTACACACCCGGGTGATGCCGCACAATGCTAACGCTAAAGAGGGAGCTGGAGGGAAAAAAACATTCTGAGCACAACAGTGCGTTGTCGCTCATTTTCAGGCAATTACCTTTCCTCGTTGTCAACAGTTTTAATAACCTCTGCCGTTTCCAAAAGACTTTTTGGTGCAGTTAAATAATTCCAGCTTTTTAATATGTAATTACTAGTGCTGGCATGCATAAATAAAGAGGTCCAGCTCCTTCAGACATGTCAGTGTATTGTGGAGCACCTGCACCTCGTGGTGGGCTTTCTTTAACTGACACCTAATCATTATTCCACTTGGTGAACATCTCTGTTAGTCACCTTTAGTCTATCCTGTTTGGTCATGTAAACAGGTGCTATAAATATACTGTAGGTATCCTAGATGAGATATGCTTCATCTGAGGTTGTGACAGAAAGCACATCCTCTGCTCCAGTACCTCCTTGTTTCCCTTTCTCCATCCCATCTTCCCTACTTCTTGCTGTTCCTCCTTTACTGTATCCTCAACATAACAACGTCATCTGCCCGTCTACATGTCATGTTGCCAACAGTTCCCAACATCAGTTAGTCTCTTTGAGGGGTTATGGGTCAGAAGATGTTTTTACAAAGTTCTTTTAATGAACAGGAGGTCTGGCAAGATTGCTCCGTAAAAGCTGAGCTGAGAGCTGACTTTAGAGCAACAGTTTAATACAAATTAATTACCATAGTTTGCCACCAAAATAAATTCAATTCAGTGAATTCTGTGCTTTTGATACTCTGTTTCTTTGATGTTTTGTGAACATTTGTGGTTGCCTCCAGTAAATCTAATTCCGTTCTCTGTATTTATCCTATTAGTAAGTGAAGGCTGCAGAGTTAAATGCCAAGTGGACTGGAAGACCTCGACACATACAACGACCATGGCTCAAAACTAAAACTGTGCCGTTTGTAAAATAGATGCAATGTGCAGGTAACTTTCTTTCTTTCTTTTTTTTTTTTTTTTGAGTGTTTTAGCCTTTACCTCAGGCTGCTAAACACGCTGGCCTCTGTGCCCAGGAACCTCTCTCTTATCCCTCCCTTTATCTGCACTGACCAACGTGTTAATCCCACAGTGTTGACCTGGACATTCTGAGAAGCCGTATACACACACAGCACCCTGACCTCTCTAAATAGGACATGTGTCTATCAAGCATATATGAATTAACCATCCCCAAGAGGCTTCACCTCCTGAGCTGAGCAGCATGTGACCTCTCCCAATCCATTTTACTGCAGCACTCTGTGGCAATCAGGCTTGAATTATTAAAGTGAGCAGTGAGCAATGATCAATTCATTGCGGCCCTTGCTCGCAGACTGCCTGGCCGTACTTCAGCAGAAATGACATTGAGAACACTTGAGTATGCTTCCAGACAATGCACATAAATGTGAAATATGTCAGACCCAATATGTCAATAATCATAACTGTACAGGCTGAGGCCATGTCCAGGCTAATCCTGCAGAAATGCTGGTAGATGACTGTGAGGTGAGCAGATTTCAGCGCTGTGATTCCTTACAAATGTTTCCTTGAGAGAAAGAGTGGGAAGAAGTTGAGGGGCAGACGAGAGACCAGTATACTGCATGCTGATATGTGCTGTGCATTACTTCCTTTGGCATAAATGTTAAAAATAAATATTCTGTGCTATATATATTTTTTTATGTATCTTGAAACACTACCAAAGACTTGTGGGCCTTGTAGAGGGCATGGACCAGAAAAAGTCAAGATTCAGAGTTAAATTGCAGCCTTAACCCCCCCTGTTATCTACACAAATTAGAGAGGGGAAAACAAAGGCAAAAAAGTTGAGAGAGAGAAAGATTGCAGGGAAGCATGCAGCACAAGGAACCTGGAAGTAGGAGGAGGGCAAGGAAAAAAAAAAAATCCAATCAAAACTTCGTGAGGAGGAGATGAGGAGCCAAGATAAACCAGTACTCAGAGCCCCCAAAACTGCAATCTCCCCTTAAGCCGGAGAGTGGCAGCTGGCAGAACAGCTGGTGAATAGGATTAATGTCAGAAGAATGAAATAAAACTCAACATATGTCCGAGCCTGAGGTGTTGGGACTGTGCGTGATTGTGCCCCCGATGGATGCCATGTGTGCAGCTGGAAGGAGCTGCTGTGCTGCTTCGCTCTCTACCCCACAAGGTCACTTTTAAGAACTAGGACCATTAAATGCTTGGATAGCAAAAGGAACTTTTCATTCCCTCTCCTCTGCCTTCCTTTGCTTTAAAGTCTCTATTCAGGCAGCAGAGGGAGTCTATTGAACATAGCTATCAATACAATGCACTCTAAAATTCATCAGGGAAACAAACAATTACTACTTTGATTAAATTAAGGAAGACTAAATAGCACATGTAAAACGAACCAGACAAGGTCAGAGAGAAGTGGAGATTTTATTGAAATGGAGCAGGATAAAACACAAAAAATTTATTTCAATACTATTTTTTTTTTTTTACACAATTGTTTGTGATTTAATAATAACCAGCCTTTAATAAAGCACAGTACCTTCAAGTATCTCAAGTGCAACACTGATTACTTCATTTATTTTTTGAGACAAAGATATAATGTAGATGAGTATGTGTAAGCTTGCCTGTGTTTGGTTTATGAGCAAGAAAACGTAGACATTACTTCTGGAATCTCAGCGATACTGATGAGGGGATCAGCACTTGTGGAGATGAACATTATGAGGAGAAATATGTGGACTTGATTTCAATTTATAATTTCCATTTGATGTTGGTAATCATTAGGGTCCACACACTGTAATAAATTATAATAATTTCACACAAAAAATAAATTACTGGGTACCTTGCATTGGAGAGATTTTTTTGGGTACCCTGCAATTTAACTGTCAGATATAAACTTGCCTGCTAATCAATGCTCGAAAACATTCACATTTATTCATCTATGTTAAATTAATAGATGTGTGAAGAAAACGTGGAGTACTGTGATCATGGCTGTTCAGTGTGATTTAGTAAATTAATGGGTGTCTGACTCTACAAGGACAAAAAGAGACTAATAGGATCCACATGAATGCATTACAATTTGCAGTGAAGCCAAGTGTCTGGTATAGACATCGAAACTTTATTTCATCGTAAACGCTGGACGGTGGCGATGCGCTTCAGAGATTGAAGCATAAGATGAGATATTAAAAAAGCACAAATTACAAGAATAAGCTGGATAATATACTGTACTTTTTCTAATACAGTATACTGTAAATGTGTTGAATTTTGCCAAAGTGCGTGTGTGTGTGTGAATTAACTATATAGTTTAAATAAATGACAAATAATGAAGAAAAAAAAAAAGAAAATCTGAACTCACACTCAGGACATTTCTAGATCTGCAGAATCTCACAACCAACTTTGTTTACTAAGATGCCAGAGTGCACACACACCAGTTACTGAACTGTAGGACCAAAGGTCGCTATTTTTACATTATGATATTCATTCTCTGAGGGTAAAAAGGACGTGTGCACACAACAAAAAACTCTTGCAGTTTAAAAGTCTCAAGAATTCGAGGACATCTTTTTGTAGTCTTTTGTAACGTGTCAACAAACCAAAAGTTACTGAACAAATAAAATTCGTTAGAAAGTTAAAAATGAATGTTTGTATACTGTACTATTCTGACTCCTGCCTTGCCGCCGGATAAAGAAATGATGAAGTGGCTATAGCACTTCTAAAGGTTAAGCATTCCAACTCCTAGAAAACCCCATTCATTTGAACAACATCTAAGTGTTTCAATGTGCTGTTGTTCAAGTTGGTTCAGCAACAATAGAAGCTGGATTTTTCTATTCAATCGGCCCATTCCCTTTCTGTGGGGTACAGAGCCATACGGACTAAGACCTGCTGGGCCAAGATGTTTACTAAGATGCCAGAGTGCACACACACCAGTTACTGAACTGTAGGACCAAAGGTCGCTATTTTTAGATTATGATATTCATTCTCTGAGGGTGAAAAGGACGTGTGCACACAACAAAAAACTCTTGCAGTTTAAAAGTCTCAAGAATTCGAGGACATCTTTTTGTAGTCTTTTGTAACGTGTCAACAAACCAAAAGTTACTGAACAAATAAAATTCATAAGAAAGTTAAAAATGAATGTTTGTATACTGTACTATTCTGGCTCCTGCCTTGCCGCTGGATAAAGAAATGATGAAGTGGCTATAGCACTTCTAAAGGTTAAGCATTCCAACTCCTAGAAAACCCCATTCATTTCCCCACATCTAAGTGTTTCAATGTGCTGTTGTTCAAGTTCGTTCAGCAACAATAGAAGCTGGATTTTTCTATTCAATCGGCCCATTCCCTTTCTGTGGGATACAGAGCCATACGGACTAAGACCTGCTGGGCCAAGATGGAGAAATTTGCTTCTCATGAGCGACCGAGCTCATTGGTCCAGCTCACAACGGGGAAGCTAACAACAGGCTTACAGTATTTGCTTTGTTGAAGCAAAGTGCCACCCACCCAGAAAGAAATGACAAAGGAGGAGGAAAGAGGAAGATGAGGTGTGCAGTGAAGGCTATAGGAAATAAAATGATTGTATAAGGTATAATCACCCACTTTTATTTTGACAGTTTTATGCTAATTTGGACAAGAATAACAAAAAGCCCCCCCCCCAAAAAAAAATACAATACTTGACTTCAAATGATAACATACCCATTGGTTGAACTTTGAGCAATGAAATTGACAATGTAGTCATAAAGCATATTAACCATTCATCCGGTGCAGACTTAAAAATTATACTGGAGGTACTTTCAAAGAAAGATGACGTTGGTAAAATGATTATCATCATTGGCGCTGAGGCTTTGTGGTGCAATAAAACACATTTCTATTCGTTTCTTCTGACATCCTCATCACATCTCCTGGCGGATGTAATGTTATTGAACAAGGAGAAAGCAAAAGCACTGAGTGGGAGGAAACATCTGTTTCATCGTAACTGATTAAAGAGTCTCTTTGTTCAAGAGAGAACGCATCAACACATCAACGTTTGGTGTAAGACATTCATTCTTGCTGTTAGGGAAAAACAATGCAAATATGTTAATAGGCTGCATCTACACTAGTTGTCATGTTTGCTTGTGTCAAGGCGGATCTCTTGGCTGAATGGCTGACGTACCTCTGACTTTCAGAACAAGCCTGCAATGTGCTCTGAAATCATTAGCAGGCCACAGAGGCTGTCTGTGCCCAGGGTGTGAGTTACACTCGCACTATTTTGATCCTTGGTCAGATGACACCGGCTCTTTTGTCAAGTTATGTGTGGAGAATGCTTGGGAGCTGAGTGCTACAGCTAGGACAGTGATACTGAGCTGGCACACAAGTCTCCCAGTGTAACCCTACTGCAGGCATTCATGCGCACACACACACACACACACACAGCAGGACACATGTGCCCTCCCCATCCCATTGTGGAATAGCCCCTGTTCTTCCCATTTCTGACTGCCTCAGCCCCTCCTCCTCCTGCTCCACTCATTATATGAAGTTTGTCTGTATATCTCCCTCTTCATGTTCCTTTTAACTGGAGAACCAGGCTGATATTTCCCAATTCAAGGCTTCACAGCCCAATGACAAATATAGTAGCATTAATGGCTTCTGGCTTCTTATGTGTCAGCGTTTCACGTCTCTGTGCGGTGTCACATAAAACAGTCCAGCCATTACAAACTGCAGCTGATTTAATCACCTAGTCACTCACACACAACACAGGGGTAAATCTATTGTTTTTTTTTCCCAACAGCAAAAACCAGTGTCTTTACATTTTCCCAAATTCCTTTTGCACAATCAGTGATGTCACTCACTGCATTAAAATGCTCTTAATTTTAAATGCAGTTGATGAGACATACCTACAACCAGCCTGTGGGTGTGTGAGTGTAAAGACAAACAAGCCTCTGTGCTACCCTGGCTGTGATTTGTCTCTCAGAGACACCCGTTTCCTCCTATCAAGGGGTTCCTGTGCAGCCAGTAAGCCAGGATCACAATGGGAGTTTTGTGCTGCGTGGGTGCAGGGGGACACACTCAACAGCTGAAACCCAGGAAGATGGCCCCTGGAATGCTCCACAGCAGTTGCTACTGTTGACTAATCGGAATATGAGAACTGGGGAAGGTGATCTTGAATGCAAAGAATTGCACATTGAAGAAGCAGCTGCTTGTTTTGTCATCTGAATGACCAAGACAGCAGAAAGGGTTCCCATTTTGAAAGGGGCAACAAAATCTATATCTTAGCTTGTGTAAAGTGAAACCTGTGTCGGTCTGTGTTATGTGAGGGCTCTGTTTTGGAACAGATAGTAAATACATAATTCAGCAGTGGACCAGGCACTCTGGGCTCCCTATTCCCCTCATACAGCTACTCCATTTAGCCCTGGGCTCTGATCTCAGCCTGGCAGAGGAGCAACTTTGTCACTGGAGAGTAAGACAGGGCGGCAGACACAAAATCATAGGTGGAGGAAAAATGTTTATCTGTTTTAGGTAAGGGTCACAAGATGGTAGGGGAAACATGGAAAGGAGGAGGGGAAAAAAGGGAGGGAAAAGCAAAAACTGGAGAACAAGGAAAGGATGGGAAAGTAAGATTAGGGAGGAGTGAGGGGCAGGGTATCTTTTTTTGTGAAAGTTCACATGTCAGGCTGGCAGGCTGCCCGCGGCATACAGCCGAAAAATCTATTTAACGTCTGCTTCACAGGGTGACAAGAGGGTTGATTGGCAGAGAGCAGAGAGCCGCTTTTGATCATGTGTCCTAACAAGCGATTCCAGCTCATGTCTCTTCAGCCTGAACAGATCTACATTACCTATTCAAACAAAAGTGACAGACCAGAGCACTGCTCCGCTGGGCTGGTGCACCACGCCACAGACCAAGAGAGAACACACACACATTCACACATGCACAGAGGAGGCCCCCACTGACATATACAGTATATGCAAGCATGCACACACACACACACACACACAACTATATCGGCTATTTGATCAAATAGATTACTTGCACCAAGATAAGTAGCGTGCTCAAACCATGTTGACAGAATAAACAACAGATTATTAAAGGAAATGGGACCATGGCGCACAGGAGAGATGGTTCTTGACTGATGTTTGGCCAGCGTGTGTGTCCTGCCAGGAGGGTCCCGGCCTTACACTGTCCGGTAGGATGCTGCACTCGGAGGCAGCATAGAGCTATGTGTGAAGAATGCCTCAAAATCTGCAACCAAGGCAACTGGATCTCCAGCCCTCATTGCATATGCATAGAGTCAGAGGCTCATGCTCAGATCATTATAACAAAGATTCCTATTAATTAGGTGGGATAAAGCAGAACCAGATGACATGGCAGCTGGGATGAGAGGAGAGGGAAGAAGGGAGGGAACTAAAAGAGGAGGGGAGAAAGTGCATCAGTCTGTGTGGGGGGTGGGGGTGGAGGGTTATTTTCTTTTTTTTTTTAAATATAATCCATAATACATACTGCATTATATGTAACTTAACTTAAGAAAACATTGAAAAGCTTTCAAAAATTATTTTAAATGCTACATTAAAACTAAATACATTTCCAAATATAAATCCACTGGTGCCATTAAGCACCTGCATCCAATTTCCAGAGAACCTCCATGTAGAGTCAGCAGGGGCTGTGACACTGACAGGGGACAGTGTTACAACAGAGTCAAGAGTTCATCAGTGCTAATCAGACCACCGGCTTAGAGTTGATCCTATTCTCTTCCAAAGCTTTCACCCATCCCTGAATCTCATTACATGGCCTGTTGTAATAGAGGATAATGACCTGGGGCTACGCACACAATGCTGATCACTCCCCCACACTCAACCAACTGCACAGTCATTATACAGTGATAATACACAACCTTGCCACGGGGATTACACTTACAAATAGAGGAGAGGTGATAAAGGCAGAGGAAGAGGGAGAAACGTCTAAGAGGTAACATGGAAGCACATACATATAACCCTATGCTCAGACACAATTAGTTCACAGTGGCATACTGGGTTGTGCTATTTCATGTCACATGCAATGGTGAGGTTACCTGCCGCTCTAATAGGGGAACTCTTTTCTCTATAGTCATTAAATATCCTTCTACCTGAGATTAAAAATGGGTTGCAGTTTGGCTGAATGGTGGTGTGGCTCCCCTCTGCTAAGCTAATTAGCCATGACTCTGTCAAAGGGCTCCAGGTGTTGAATATTCTGCTTGAGCAGCTACTGTATCCACTCTAAAAGCTGTAGTTTTAAGGAAGGGCGTCATCTTTTTGTTTTGTTTTTTGTTTTTATTTTTGACAGGGGGTGGATTTTAGACTTAATAAATTTGGCCTTCTGTGTATCTGATTGCCTGTTGTGTCTGTAACGCAAACTGGAAATTGTTGGGTTATTGATATTCATAGATTATAGCTATAGATTATATGTTAAAATTCTCCACTGTCAGTTTAACAGCTGTCTCAAATGTCCTCAGACCACACTTGTTCACAGGCTGGAAGACCATGGGTCATGTGCAGCGCTGTTTTCTCATAAGCATCATGGGAAATCTGGACACCATAGCTATTGTAGTCACCAGTAATAATTACAAGAGGAAGTATCACTTGACTAATAATAAGAAAATAGATGCAATTTACAGAACACTGGAAATAGTTCTAAAATGACCAAACATACCGGATTGAGATCATTTAACACCCCCCCCCAATTCGTCGCAGATTTAAATACATCTCTTTCATTTCACAATTACTTTTACTCACCAGATCAAAAAGAAAGAACGAGGCTGCCTCTGTTTCAACATACCACTCAATAACACACAGATGACAAAAGATACATGAATGCATCCAATTCAGTGCTGGTTGTACTGGCAAGGACTCAACAAGTAAATACTGGCCTCAGGAAAATCCCTAAAAGCAAAGACAGGAGCTGAAACCCAATTATTTGTCCTTGTCTTGGGGACGATCATAAAGACTCAGCACACAAAGTATTTCTGTGTTGACTTGCACGGTATTGATTCATACTTTAGTGCATTATATAAAACTGTTCTAATTGCATGTGAATCAAATCAAGGTCACCTTGGCTTTTTATAATGGTGGCTATTTTTCTTTTTCCCCTAATACTTTATACTGACATTTTTAACTCTTGACAAGTGCTGTCTGGAGACTTATCCATAAATAATGCATTTACAATACCTAGTAAATAAACATGGGGCACAATCGTTAGCCCTGCTGGCAACTGGGCCTAATAGAGCTTTTACAGCAAAGGTGACTATTCAGCTAAATGCGGTGCTCGCTGCTGGGAGAACATTTTCATTCATTAGCACAGTCACAAGCACTTAAAGCACTTTAAGGACCAGAAATGGAGAGGAAGGGTGGAAGGATAGAGAGGGTGAAAGGGTGCAAGTATATAGAGATGAGGGGATGGAGGAGTGAGATCTACAATACTGAGCACCGCCTCTATTGTTATAGTCTTTATAGAGCATCGTGGTCAATGAAGGAAACTAATAATTTTCTTTGAATGGAGACACACAGTATTAGTAGAGGTCAGAATATTAGTTGTTTTTTTTTTTCTTAGACAGCCAACAATATTTGGATACCATGTCCACAAAAGCTTTGCAACCCAAAGCTTCAACCAGTGTTGCCTTATCACTTAAAGTAGAATTTCATGTTCCATATACAGTATGAGCAGTTTTACTGTGTAAAAAATGTACCACAGACCATTTGTTTCCCTCTACACTTGAGGTCACTGCGTTTATTCTCAGTGCATCAGGACAATGAACTTTCTTGACCAGACAAGCAAGCCCAGAGAAGAATGGTAGCAGATGGCGAAGAGTCTCTGAGGACCTCGGTGATCCCGACCAGGCAGGCACCAAAGCAGCAGAATTAGACACAACAGTTGTCATGCTTATATTTAGCTCATCTGTTGCTTGTGCCACATTAGCAACATCATTAAGACAACAAATGGCTTCTCCAACTTTCTTGTATGCTCTTTAATGGGCAATCCTGCCCTTTTCAGTTTCCAAACGTGTCTCACTCCATAAACAAAGACGTAAGATTATGATTCGTCACATGTTTCTGTGAGGTTTTCCTTCGGCAGTTTCTAAGAGTCCCTCTCCCTCCATTTTACAGTAATCACTGATCATCACCACTGAAGCTTTCTCAAGTGCTCTCAAGAACAGAGTATCTCTCAGTTCCTGCAGCTTGGGGACAGCATACTGAACTTTGTGAGCCTCTTGTCTTCTGCTGTGTTCCCTGCTCAGAAACTAATTTCCTGCAACAAGGGAGTTTATTTTGGTGGCGATAATACACAGCGCATGAGGCAGACCAAGTCTCTATTATTAACAGGAGATTAAAACAGCTGTATGGCACTCTAAAGCACCCTCTCCTCCCTGCGCTAACATACGGCCCTGGATTACAAGCTGCACTTGACCATTTAAATTACTGCAACAACCAGCCTTCACCAGCTGGGGCTCATTACCATAACACCCGTCGCCGCTACAAAGAGCACTGACAATCTTGCCCTGAAAATCAGCTCCGCAAGAAACAAGCCACACGAAACATATTCTTACCTCAGGGTAAAACAAAGAAATAGTAGTAGAACTGCTTTCACTTTTTCTCTTTACTAAACAAAATTTGTCATGTAAGGTGCGCTGGGAAACCAGCTGGTATGGAAGAAAACTGAAGCATTCAAAGGAAACTCTTATGAGACGGAGAGATACGTGAAAACTTCTGACAGAGGCAAATATTTCTTCTGTATTGAAGTAGTAATAGTGATTTTTTAAATCATATTTTTAGGTAGATTATCAATATTAGTGGTCATTAAATAATATAAAAGATTTTGAGAAGATGGTTACAATATAAATAGCCTCCATTGGCATAAAGTGTAAAAAAAAAAATGCTGGCACATGCATGCATCATGTGCACAGCATGTTTTGTGTGTTTAATGTCTCCAAGATATTTTGAGATTTGTTGATCATTTTGATCCATTTGAATAATAAAAGCTGTTCAGTTTTCTTAATGATCTCCAATTTATCAGAGTTCAGATGAATAAGGGCCGATTGTTCTGTCTTTTATTATCAAAACCACACCACAAAATAATCAGTCCCCATATCAGGATGTGGCTAAATGATTATCTGGTGAGAGGGCCTGTGATGCTCTGATACAAAGATCACCAAACGAACACTTAAAAAAGAAGTGGCAAATTATTTTTAGGCTAACAGAGGTCTAATTTATTCGTCTGATGAAGTGCTTAAGCTAAGAGCTCCCCAGACACTAAATGAGACACATGCATTCCCAAGGGAGTTTAACATTTGATTGGATGTAGTTATATTACTACAGCCCTAATTAAGAAGGGGGATGTGTTTCAGCAGCTCTTTCAAATATTTGTTTTTCCGCCATACTCTTGTTAGACTGCAGGCTGTGGGAGGGAGAGCCGAGCAGGGTGAAAATGGGTGCAGAGATGACAGAGACCTAAGAGTCTTATTGCAGAAAAGATTTTTTTTTTGTCTCCGCATAATGGTAAGAAAATAAAAACTGAATAAGATGAATTAGTGAGGCAAACAAAACAGGTAAAATCCAGGAGAAGGGCCTGGGGTTGTTTGTGTGTAGCAAACTTTGATGAACAACTGTGCAGAGTGAAAAGCGTTCTGTGTAGCAAAATAAAAAGAGGTAATGTTCCTGGCATCAGGTCAGCACTATGAGTTTTATAGTCAAAGAGTTTGCCTTGGCACGGAAGAAGACCACACTTATTCTGAGGTGCACTGCCACACAGTCTTTGTCACATTGGAAGAGGTTCAGAACAAACTGGAAACACTGTAACGTCAGTATTCCCAGCTTGTGTGTTCCCGTATGAGTGTATGAGACAGGAGAGATACAGGAGAAGAGAAGCCAGAAAGTTTTAAAAATGAAGAGGGAAAAATTTGGGATGATCATGCGCACTTGACGAAAAAGGTATTGCTACGCAGATACCCTAAACACACACACACACACACACACACACACACACACACACACACACACACACACACACACACACACACACACACACAGGTAGTCATACCGTCTTGCTCTGTCTTTGTCATCTCCTCCAGCTTCTTCTGCTTCAGCGTGTCCACTACATCTGCCAGGCTTCCTTTGCGGCGCTCTGGAGTTCCAAACGCTGATCCGCTCAGCAGGTCACTTCGCTCCCGGGCCCCCTCCTCAGGCTTGTGTGGGGAAGTAGAATTGTTCCGGAAGGAGTACAGGGAACATACTTTATTGCTGTCAGATTCCTGTAAGACAAACAAAAGTTGGGATGGCAACAAGGGATGGGATTTGTATTAAATGATGAGTGCGTTACTGTGTTCTTTCAGGGCTCCATTGAGCTTTTTGACAGTTTTTCATTCAAATGCAGTGATTGCTAGGTGTTTGCAGCTCACGGGCGATTTGGCCATATCAAATGGCTCCTCTCTGGCTTTCATACAGCAGCTCCTGTATCTTCTACAGAGCTAGCTGCGCGGGTAAATGAGATATGACAAGTGAAAAATTGAGATGAAATGATGAGGTACACTTTCGTAGGGCATATCCATAATGTGCTCAGGCTTTACTTTTCATCTGCATAGACTACACAGAGAAACCTCCCAACTGTAATTTCTCAAATTGCTTTTGAGTGTGCATTTGTGTTAGGGTGACTGCTGTGTAATTTGTTCATTTTCTAGTGGAGACCTATTCTCAGCTGAGTGCCTTGAGCCATCGTAAATCTGTGTCCTGTCTCGAGCTGTTGTTGTTTTTCAGTCCCACCTGTGTATGGTTTAGTATTTAACTAAGGGTCCCGTCTCTGGCTGACTGGCTGAGTGCTCCCTGTGCACAAACAGAGACATGAAGGAAATGGGGAGAAGAATGGGAGAGAGCTCGAGGGGGAGAGAGCGAGAGAGCGAGAGAGGGAGAGAAAACTGCACGCGGGAGTGTACAGTCAGCACACAGACCATGGCTGAGGGTTGCGTCTGACAGAAGGTGGTGTTAATTATGGTTTTTGGAGTCTGAGAATGCAGAAGGCAGCTAAGCAGCCAGGAGTTCGCAGCCTTTTAACGGGGGAACAGTTAGTTCTGATTTAAACTTTGGCCCTCATAGTGAAGAGAATAAACACGACACACATCTGTATCCAACACACACTGCACGCCCATCATGAAAAAGTGAGCTTTAATCAATGGCAGTGTGATAACAGCAGGGTTAAATGATACAAGCGCGTCTGGAGCCACCGACAATCCTAAATAAAAAAAAGCCAGGAATGCGGTAAATGTTGGCGGTGCCAATTTCTCATCCCTGCGTGGCATGTCGAGCCCCAGGCTGAGTTGCAGTGGTGTGTAGGATGGTCTGGTACCAAGCGCCAGGGTGGCACGACCGACCGGCCTACTCTACACCTCCCAGCCCTGTGCTGGATGAATATGCAGTGTGGCAGAGACAGTGGAGAGTGCTTGAGGGGAGTGGAGCAGTGCTGGGTTAATCAGCTGGCGTGGGTTCAGGGCACAGCCCACACAGACGCATGGCACAGCAGTGGAGTCAGGTAATCAGCAAAGGCAGCGCTCTCATTCCTTTCGCCTTATGCTTTTCCCCCTCTCTCTCTCTCTCTCTCTCTCTCTCTCTCTCTCTCTCTCTCTCTCTCTCTCTCCCTACCCTCCTCCATTTTACCTTTCCTCTCTTTCTTTTCTTGTTTTGTTTTTTGCTCATTTTGTCTTTTTCACTCTCTTTGTGTGTGTCCTTCCACTCACTTACTCTTTCAACCCATAATTCCCTCGAGGTAGCTTCCAACAATGAATCCAAGTTGCAGCATTTACACTCCTTCACAGTACAGTATATCATTTGAGATTCTGCTTATGATACAAGATCAAGGCTATAGGAGACGGTAATATAGAGATGCTCATACATTCAGCTGTTTACGTTTAGAATAGTTGTCATTCACCCATTGATGATGCGATATACTCCTTTGACTGTTGTCAGACTTGTATAATCCTTTCATGTTTCCTGAGGTTAGTTTGATGACTGGCAGCCTTGTTTACCTCTTAAATAGATCGACCTTAAAAGACCTATGCTTTCTATAAAGGTGTTGTTGACAATGTCATTAATCACTAGACTTTTTCTTTCAAAAAATGTATGTAGTACTATAAAATAACCTTTGCAGAGGATAATATTGTTCATTTTCTTAAGATGCTACAGTATAATGTGCAAAAAAAAATGATTGTAATGTTATAATTTCATCAAATATGGTAATGTTTTTTGTGTTTGCATTTTTATTGAAGATTAGTTAGTTTTTTCAAAAATTAGAACTGAGGTGACTTGTCATTGGTAGTTTGTTGCCATTTTT
The DNA here is from genome assembly GCA_037833715.1 of Toxotes lorentzi. NCBI lineage: Eukaryota > Metazoa > Chordata > Actinopteri > Toxotidae > Toxotes > Toxotes lorentzi. Next base: position 17,793,943 of record JBBMJY010000001.1, read on the forward strand.
ATAAAGCACTTCTAATGTGCCACAGATGAGGATGACACCTGAGCAATCCTTTGCTCGTCAATTAGCCTACACTGTCACAACCCAGCATGATGAGGAGCAGTCTGCTACAGAGCCTATTCATGTGTCTGTCTGCGTGTGTGTTCTGCTGCAGTGCTGAGGTGTTGAGGGTCTCAGTGGCCAACTGCAGAGCTACTTCAGAGGCCCTCTGGGTCTCTTTACCTCAGACCCGTCTGTCACAGACAACCACCTGCCTCCCATGTCTATAGCCCACAAGTGCCTGAGCTCTTCTTCGCTCTGCTCACATCAAAGCAGCTCCGCACTTAGAATGTACAGCGTCTGGGGTCTTGCTGCAGATGTAGCTTATACACAACAAGAAAAACAACACACGTGCACTAAGGACAAGACATGTTTCTTTAACAGCAACAATAATGCGAACTAAAGGAAACACAGGAGGCTACATCCTCTTCTGTCAGTCATGATGCATTTTTATGTCACGTTATTGAAGGGAGAGGTCCTCTGTTTAACCTAATAATAGCTGATGGTTTAGTGTTTGGCAGAGCTGCCTATCTGAAGACCCCAGAATCCCTGAGGTTTTACAGCATTAGGGAACCATGGGGCTGGAGCTAAGGATAGAGTATTGGCTGAGCTTCTTTGTACAAGCAAGGAACAATGAGTGCCTGCTGAGCCTGGATCTTGAATGCCCAAGGGAGGACAGTAAGACATTAGTGCACACTCAGAGGTTCGGAATGGTCCCGCTTTATGAGGTTTTCTTTAAAAAGAAACTTTTACTTCTACGTTTTTGCTTCTCCCCCACATCTATTCACAGTTTTCTTTTATTCCATTCCTACCACAAAGGCATCAAATAAGAATGAAAAAGGTTTGGAGTTTTAGCTGAACAATTTTGGCAAAGTTTTAGCAAACTGCTTTCATTGGAAGGCATTCACTGACTCCTCAGAGAGACCTGAGTGCTATACTCCTATTACTTGTCTTGTAAATCTTATTCAGCCCAGGGTGTCATCTCAGTCTGTTCTGCTGAATGGTAATTCTCCGTAAACTGATTTTTACAACTTACTGAAATGGCTGCCTGCAAGGTAGAAAAAAAAAAATCTAAATCACGGCTTTAGTAAATTGTCACCCCTAATAAGTATACTGAATTTTGACATTTCTCACCATACGCTGTTGGGCTGACACCAGGCTGTCCCAGTCGCTCTCTGGTGGTATGCTGCTGAGCGGCTGCATTTCATCAGGGTGGGATTTTCCGTGGAGCAGACTGTGCAGGGGCAGCTGTGGCGTGCCATGGGCCTCGGCACTCTCCTCTTTCTCCCAAGACAAGTGCTCCTGACTCATGGTGTCATCCCCATCAACCACAGAAGCGAAAGGAGACGTGGCTTGCTTGGAAGACATGACTCTGCTGTGAGGAAAGAAAAGGACAATAGAGTCAAGAAAAAGAACTGATACATTTTGAGGATCATCAACAATACATAAAAAGGAATGCTGTTTCCTTGAGTATTTCATACACGACCGGCAGGTCTGCTCAAGTGATCGAGAGCATGGCCGTAACTGGGATTATAAGTGGTGCACCTGAGCAGATAGTGCTGAATGGACTGAATGTTCCACCTGACAGTTGTCTGTAGTTCTCTGGCTGTGGAGTTTGCACTAGGCCATGGGGTCCCTAATCCTTTATTTAATGCAGATGGATGGCTTGATCTAGTGCTGGAACTGTGCCTGTTTGGGTCCTGGCCCAAACCCCAAGACAGTTACTCAGGCAGTAGGTCAGGCAGGCAGTGGGACTACCACCCAGATAAAAATTAAAAAAGAAAAAATAACTTACAGTTAAGTTAACTCCTCATACCCAGAGACATAAAACAAGCTTGCTTTTTCCTGTGATAGTATTCTCTCACCAAAGCAGTCAAAAACAAACAAAAGCCACCCTCGTCTTCTTTTGTTTCCACTCGTCAAATTAGGAAATTATTAACATTTTGGTGTGACAGTGTTCCCCCAGGCCAACAAATCCTACTTAAGCAGCTTAAAAATCAAAAGCTAACAGTGGAGGACTAAATTCACAAATCTGTCACATGCTTTCATGAATATTACAGTGAGTTACAGGAGTGTACTTGACATATCAGGTGCAAAGGAAACTCATGTTAATTCTAATTTCTTTTTTTTTTCCTTTTTACATCCCAATTCTTTTCGGTGCAGAATTTATACAACTAATTCTGCTTTTTCTCACAATTAATGAGGCTGCACTCATGCTGTGTGCTACAATGAATGAAATTAAACACTGTGCCAGCAAATCTAATTATGCATTTGGTATTAAATTAAAAAGGGGATAATATGGCCTTCCTACTGATGTGAAGTGGAGAGAAGGAGCTGGAGCATATTTAACTCCTAATCCGCTTTTCCCTGAGCTGTTGTTCTGCTTATTTTTCTCAACTACAGGACACTGACCATTAAAACTAGAACGTGACTACTTAGGGCTCAATCTTCTTCAGAGGATGAGTGTATGTCTGTGTGTGTGTGTGTATGTGTGTGTTTGTGTGTGTGTGGGTGAGAGAGAAAGAAGAAAGACAAATTGGGGGTGTGAAGGTATGGGTCTGTTTCTATGTGACAAAATGCTCAGGGTTCTTCTTGTAGTACATTTCATCACTGATCACCATCTGCCCCGTTCTCCTGCTCTGTCCGCAGGGGTCAGTGTGACAGCACTTTAGTTGCACCCTCAGCTTGCCTGGGGGGGTGGAGGGGAGTTTGAGAGGAGGGCACTCTCAAGGTTGAGGCAGGCTGTGGTGCGACTGTGTCCTTGCACGATCTGCTGAGAGACGTGCACTGAGAGATAGGCAAAGATATCTTCCATTTATTTTATGAACAAGGTCTTTGGGTCTAATAGTTCTTGGTCTTACTCAAGGAAGTCTGACAAGTGAGGTGTATTGCCCACATACGCACGCTGTGGAATAGTTACTGTTGTTACTGTGTATATTTGTGGCATGATTATTTGTATTGCACCAGTCAAAAACAAAGGCAACTCCAAGTGCTTCACAAACAGCAAAAAGCAACATTTAAAAGACAAAAAGGGGAAGTTACAATAAATTAGAAAAGGATAAAAGACAAAAGGAACTACAACAAAATACAGTGTAAAAGTTACTGTGCAAGTGCAGTTCCTTAATAAATAGCAGGAAGGTCTTAGTCTTGATCTACTGGACAATTATTTGTCACGCAGAGAAATTAAGAAATTAAAAAACCATGTTTTGTTTTAACCCTCAAAACAGTGAGTAGACTGACCCCAGGAGAGTTTAGAGGTCTGGAGGAAATTAATGCCAAAGCACATCATCATAAGTTTATACTGAATTATTATTCAGAAATGTGCACTGGTATATCCAAACACAACAGTCTGTGCCTCACCACACTGTCTGACTCTTAGTAACTTATTCACACAAACACACACACACACTCTGGCACATAGTCACAGATCAGCCTGTGCAGTGAAGGCTGACCTAAACAATGGTAGCCTAAACTAATCTCATGTGTCTCAGCAGCTGTACAAACAAACCCAGTAAGTCAGGTAGATGGCAGGGCAGGACTATAAGACCCATGCCGGACTGCATGTCTGTCCACCTGTCTGTCAGCCAGTCCTTCTGTCTTTTAGCCTCTGTGCCTGGGACGTGTTACCGAATGTGTCTTTAGTGGGAACTCAGCCCTCAATTTTAATCAGTCATTAAATTGTTTCCTGTAATTATATCAAACAGAAAGCGATCTCAAAATTGGGCACTGTTAATTAAAAATCAAAAGTCAGACCAAAGTTCAGAGCATGCACGTAATGGGGCAGAGGAGGGGTTGGGATAGTTAGAAAGAGAGGTGTGTGTGTGTGTGTGTGTGTGGTGAACACATGTAGTATGTAGAGCACTGAGATTCTGACGTATTTTTTATTCATGCACGCAGAAAGCCTAAGCGCCTTGTCCTCAATGGAGTGTGAGAGTGAAACAAAGCACTACTTTTGTATTACACAGTAAATCAAGTAGTATTATTTTACCACTAAAATATTCAGTCTCTCAGGCACTTTTACTTTGGTCTCCAGCCATCAGTCAAACTGCTGAGGCGTGAGTGAGAGAAAGGGATAGAGGGAGAGAAAAGGAGAGAGGGAGCGATGGAGACTCCATCCTCCTTTAACATGTGTCTACAGCAATCTTGTTAAAGAATGCAACAGATCTGCGGCAGGCTCAATAACAGTATTTGTCAGCAGGAGTTAATAATTTATTAGCAGTGCTGGGAGGGCTGCGCTCAGGCAGCTAAAGAGTGTGGAGAACCCCCCTCTGCCCCACCCCCACCTCTGACAAGCCCCATACAATACTACCTCATATTATTGAAAGGGAAAAGGAGAAGTGCAGCAATAATTCTCTGAGAATATCTGAGGGCAACCGTACGGCATTTTATTCCTCATATTCGGAGCAGGGATCACACAGGGCTGAGATCTAAAGGGGTTGGTGTGCAATGGATCAGCATAGACACAACAAAGACATTTGATGAGGAACAAAATAAAAAGCAGAAATCAGCTCAGTGTGGGTACTACCGATGCATGTAGAATCTGATCATATTTTCTGATAGAATAACACTGTTTGCAGCCTTGGCCTCCGTGCTCGCAAAAGAAAATCAGCAAAACAGCCCTGTTTGTACAACTACAGTGTATTCTGCCGCTGCTGAAATAACTTTACTCATATTAATAATTGAATCGGTTTCTCTGGAAAAATAAGCCCAAAATGTGCTTTTTAAACGGTGAAAATACTGTATGGTGAACTGAAGAGGTAGCTCATAAATCCTTGACAAGCCGCCCTCCCTCATGCTTGATTACACAACAACAATGGACAGCTAACAAACCAGAGTGATCAACAACTTTCTCAAAGACAAAGCCCCAGTGACTTTGAAGGCTTGAGGCAGAGATGAGGGAGGGTCAGTTAGAAAAGAGAACTGGTCTATATATAGCTGACAATATTGCACACATTCGAAGGATTAAGACTTAAGTTCTCCAGCCGTGGGCTCATATGGCCTGGAATGCTTTGAGTCATGAATTGTTCCCTGCGATAATGTTTCATCATCGTGCAAAAACAACCTCTGCTTAATTGGGGAGTATTAGGGGAGTGTTGTGCACTGCTTATCTTAGGGGTCTTGTGACTGCGGGACCATGTGTCCTCGGCTATCCCATTTCCTCTTTCATCATAGAAGGGTCTGACTGACTTTCATCCACTGTATCTGCTCTGTCACACTGTTTACCTTTTATAGACAATGGTGATATGTAACTCCACACCGTCGTCCCTGCCGCACTATCCCACCCACATGCCCACTTGTCTGGCTGCTGACGTCTTGCACCTTCAGGTTTTGATCTTAAGTTCCAGCAGGGGAGAATATTACATGATATGTTATTGGCAGACAGAGGAGAGAAAATCATAAAAAAAAAATTACTAGGCAGTTTTTAAAAAATGGGATGGAAAAGCAGGCAATGACAGATAAGGGGCTTCAACTTTCCATGTGCAATGCTGTGTACTCGCAGGCAGCATGCATGCATAGGAAAGGATTATATTCATACAAATAAACTTATACAAAACGACTGCATCTACAAAAGTCTGAAGTTAATTTGTGCAAAGAATAAGAAACAATCATATGCTAATCCCTAACAGTAAAAGTATATGAAAGTATTTCATATGCCGTCTACCTTCAGGAATAAGAAAGAATAGTTGGCATAACACTGACAGAGCTAATTAACAAATGTGCTGTGACTGTTCTGTTCTGTCATTATGTTAAAAAACAGAGAGTTTGCTTAATTGAATGAATTTCCAAACAAAGGCAATAACCTCGAAAATATATTGTTTAATCTTAGTAGTAATCTTTTAAAGTGCGGTGGAAGTAGAATAAGAAAATAGTTTGGGGGCTTTAAACCGTGTGTGTGTGTGTGAGAGAGAGAGAGAGAGAGAGAGAGAGAGAGGGAAAATCAGAGAGAGAGAAAATCATCTGTGTGTTTCCCTTCAGGGGTTCCTCCTGTTCTAACAGGTGTCGTGGTAGGGTTCCTCTGGGTTCTTCACCTGCCATAATGAGATATTACTACCTGACAGCTCCCAGCTGGAGGAGCATTGACACGGAATCCACCGTTTAGCACAATTAAATTATCACCCTCCATTGTGATTGTTCCATGCTGTGCAGCAGCCAGGTTTCTGGATACATAATCAACTCGTAATACGGGCTGTATACTGCACACAGTTAGTCTCTGTTTCACACATGCACACACACACAAGCACACATACTAAGAGCGTGCACACAGATACACAAATTGATTTAAATCTCTTAAATCTCAGCTGACAAAGTAATTGCAGATAATGATATTAAAATGTAGTAAATGCTTGGGAAAATACAGATTTTCCAACAAGGTAACCTACTGTACAGTGCCTGGAGAGTTGACTAAATGAATTTGTTTAAATTGTTCCTCCATTATTGTTGACCTTCCCCTGCAAAAAGTCAACTCAATTACGGCGGCACTTCATCCTCACTTCACACTCTCTCCTGATGCCTTCACTATTAGAAACTGCCACAGTTACCACAGCTAAAATCCACACTCAAATGATAGCCACCCAGAGCAAATTAAGCAAGCCACCTGAAGTGCACACTTTACATATTGAGCAGAGCACTGATAATTACTACTGCAGGGTAAATTATTTGCAATAATATGCAACTAGAGGAACTGCCTTGTAGCTCACTTTAAACACTTGTGCAGCTGCCATGACAGCATGGTTGGTGTCCTTGCCCCCCACACAAGGCAAAGGCTGATGCAGGTGTGAGAGTGCTTAAGTGTCTCTGTCTGTCTACTCAGGAAGGGTCGATGAGCACTCACACACTGAATCCCTCGTTTCCCCCCTTCCTCCCCCTCTCCCTCCACCTCCGCCTCCCTCTCCTCCTCCTCCTTCTTTGGTCCCCAGTGCCATTGGCCCTTTTCCTGATCCCAGGACACAAGCTCAGAGCTGGATGGCATAACAGCCTCTCAGTTCCCCTGGACACACACAAGTTCACTCATGCGTGTGCTTTCACAAATGAAGGATGGCCATCCCAAAAAATTCACTACTGGCCTTTTTTTCTGGACTTCTGGACATTATTCTTTAAAAGAAATTAGTCCAGTAGAAGGGGAACATACTGGATGTTGTGAGTCAGACACTTAGAAAAACACGCACACCAGAAGACACTAACAGTGGTGGGACAACAACTTCAGCAGTCTCCTCCACCAGCCAAACTGTTTCCCTGCCTGAGAGGAAGGGAAAAAAATACTGAGACAAGAAAAGCTACTTGTTGTTTTATGCCTCTTTCTTTCTTTTACTTTCTCTTTTTCTCTTGGCCTGCTGGGGGATGGAGTTCCCAAAGAGCCCTCTGTTGCTGCTGCCGCACTTAGGCAAACCTCACAGCGAGTCAAGCCATCAACCAACACAACCCTATTTGCTGAGCAACAGTAGAGCTTTGTGGCTTGCCTCATAGTTGACAGTAAGTTATGAGCCCTTTGTGAGCAGGAGAAGGAAAACAGAGATCGGAATTTGGCAGGAACATAATAATACAGAATTCTCCTGTTCATAGAACCTGAAATTTTCATGGAAACAATTGAGCATTGTTGAAGGAAAGAAAAGCAACGGTGACAGATGAAATATAGAGTGGGGCCCCCTTTTTGTAAAACAGTAAACAAAGCGCTATTCAGGCCAGGTCCATTCTGTCATTTATAAAGATAACTTCTTCTGTGCACTGGAGGGTTTGCAGCAAATGGCTGCACTTCAACAAATCGAGTGTAACATCTCTCACAGTTGCCAGAAAAGTGAGTTGAGGAGCTAGCTTCGGGGTGCCAAACAGAAGTGAAGGGACGCATCCCAAGTTACCAAAGAGATGCACAATGAGTCTATAGGGAGCAAAGAAATCTCAAAAGAGAGGGGAATTTAAAAAAAGAAGAAAGCAAGGCCTTTGAGCCAAAAAAAAAAAAAAATTAAAAAAGCACCACAATCTTAGACTTTTGTCCAAATACTAAAGGAAAAAAGCATTTTGAATGAATACTTTTGAATGGTTTATGAAACTGTGTGTGTTGGGGGGGGGGGGGGGGGGGCCTTGGTCCCCTTTCTTTTTTTTTTCCCCCCTGGGGTCCCTCTTGGCAACAAACCGGAAAAACCCACGTTTGAACTCCAGTCCAGAAATTCCC
>JBBMJY010000001.1:17802245-17841466 GCA_037833715.1 Toxotes lorentzi
CCCCCCCCCCCCCCCCCCCCCCCCCCCCCCCCCCCCCCCCCCCCCCCCCCCCCCCCCTCCCTCTGTCTTTGGTCTTGCCACCATGAGGTCACTATTGGCAACTTCAGTACCCAGCAGAACTGTGGTTGGTACAACTGCAATGGCTTTGGGCATCTGGAATGTCGACACACAGTGGCCGACTTTCTCCGTCACTATCCTTGTTGCTTTTTCGTAAGGCCTGGTCACCAAATTGGCAAATTTGCAATGTCTGCAGAAAAGAAAAGCAGTTTTGTTCCTTTTCATTCTCATCTCATAAATGGATTTCTGTAGCTAGAGGGAAAAAAATAGGAAATTACCTTCAGTGCTGTTGTAATTAAGCTGCTCTATTCTTATTCTAAGGGCTGGGAGGTCAACAGCTCATTAGCTACAGTTAGAGCTACCCCTACTTCTATCGTGTTTTTTTTTTCTTTCTGCCATTCTTTTTTTCTCTTTTTGAATAAATTTATGGTATTCATTGAACACTCGCACAAGGGAAGGCTCGCAAATGTGTCTCACCTTGTGACAACTGGACTTCTATTCCCTCTTTGTCTTTTGGGCCCTTGTGTGTTTTTTTAAGGACTGTGAGAAGAAGGGTTAGGATAGAACTGGGGAGGGGAGAGGGTAGCCACGTTTCATGTGACACGTCAATTGGAAAATCAAAACAGGGGTAGTTCATTTGCTCCACCCAGATGAGGCCATCTAGCAGAGAGCCATGATGAATAGGGGTCAGGCAAGCCACACCTCAAAGATTTATGATTAAGGCTTATTATGTTGGGAAACTGACATTGATTGCAGATTTAAACCACTGAAACCAATTAATTTGCCAGTGCAGAATAGAAAGCATGGTCAACAGTGTGTGTCATTCTGACAGGTTAGACGGGAAGAAGCCGAGCAAGAGTGAGGGACTAAATGAATGGCTGGCACCCGGCTCTGTTTGGAGGTGGTTAAAAGTTACCAGGAATGATTGACAGCTGATACAAAAAAAAAGAGAGAGACTGGAGAAAAATGAGATCTGAAGAGCAAAACCAGAAACCCCAGCCACTGATCTGAGTAATTGCCCAAAAATTTGATTCACAGAAGACATGTACAAGCTGCTGTTTTAGCAATGCTAAGATGGTTTCATTCATGGAGCGGCACTGAGAAAACCTGAGTAAATGAATGTGAAACATAGCCCTAATAAAATCAGAGAGCTGACAGACATGGTTGAACAGGAAAACGTGCTGTATTTCCACTCCGGGGAAGCGGCCACTGTAGTGGATTAGATGCTGACTGAAACACAAAATGCCTCAGCAGTCTGCTGATAACCGTGTGTCTGACCACTCATACTGTGCTTCAACTCGTCTTCGCGTTTGTCCAGAGCAATGCATAAAAAGATGCTGGAGCCACTAGTGATACACCGACCACAATCTGTTATCCAAGTGATTTTTGTGCTGTGTTCACAACAAATGCCACATTACTCTCGGTTGCATGTTATTTCTCTCTGTGGTTGTCGGGGGAAGCTTGTGTTTACAAATACCTTTTCCTCTGTGTTAGCTTCTCTTTTATTCTTTTGCTGGCTCGCTCAGAGGACACATGCATCATGACAGCGCTTCAAAATGAAATCATTAACTAAATTGCTTTCTTAAAAAGCCACAAGTGTGCGGCAGGATTTGTGTGTGTGTTTGGCTGTGGGCCATGGGGCCTCTGGTTCCCAGGCAGCCTCTGCCCCAGCTCTGTTGTGGTTCCCTGCCACCACACTCATTATGCTTAGCCTCAGCACAGCACGGTGCAGGGCTGCGGCTCGGCTCAACTCACTCACTGAGCTAGTAGGAAATAATCTGGTAATCTCAAACTACTCCTCCATTTCAACTGGGGCCCCATTCACACAAAGAGGCCCTTTGTTCCAATACATTTATGACCACCCTTTGGATCTCAATCAGAGAATCAATCAAAAACACATTAAACAAATTTGGTTTCATATTTGATGTTAAAAACTTGAAGGGAATTTTCTCTAGAGCTGACCTATGATTTTATACTCCTGTGGATTAAACAACAGTTCCTGCCGTGACATGTCAAAATGCTAACAAACTTCAATAATGGGAAAAATATCCATATCGGCTTCAAATATCTATGAACATACAGCTTAATAAAATAAAAAGGAAATTCAATCTGTGAAATTTACACACAGAAACACACCTAGACAAATGCACACAGACATTAAATAACACAAACCAAAAAAAACAACAAAACAAACTGAAAATAACTTTCAAGAAACTTTACCAGGCTTACTGAGATAGATTTCAGTAAACAAAGCAAACAGAATGGAAGGCAAACAGGGAGTGAAGGCCAGACAAATATTTGATAAGAGGATAGAGACTGTAGCTGAACTGCACAACAGGATAGATGAGGACCCCACCTACCCCCACACACACACACATGCACACACCTACACACCTGAACACCTAACCCTCAACCCCAACTGTATATCTGCTCTCCACTGGGCTGAAGGTAGCAGATGTGTCTTTCACAGCCTGTGGAGTGTGTAACCAATCTGCAAACAATAGCTGGAACTTGACAAAGGTCGTTGCACTTGCAACACACTCCTTACAGTAAAGGGCAGTCAAATCCCATTGGTCACTTATGGTAAACCATGCCCCTTAGTGTTTGTTTTTTTATTTACTTTACAGACCAGTAAGGCATTTAACATTGAACACAAGTGCCGTCCATTACTTGCAAATTTTCTGTTAGTGTCTAGGCCCGTTAGTCAGCCACTATAATGCTATTTGAGCTCCTATGTAAGCCCCTTAACAAAGTTTAAGTCACCTTTTTGACCTTCTGTTAAGCTAACAGTTGATGTAAACGTGTTCAATCCTATTAACCTAATAATATACATGGACCCGGGTAAAGTGCTAAAAGCCCGCTCTGAGTCTTAATTACAACAGACATTATAACATGACAGTGTAAACGATCCAGCACCAGCCATGCTTCTAATACCTGCCACAGGATGTGGGGCAACAAAAGAGTAATTACATTTCACAGCATACCAGATCAATGATGCCTTTTTATTATTTCTATTTAAAGCTCTTTTAAGGATTTTCAACTCAATAACTATAACACATTTAAAGGGATAATTACAAAAATGTACTGCTTAGGAATAAACCAAATATTTAACAAAATTAACAATGTGAAAAAGGTGTTTGTGCCTGGTCCCACACAGTTTAAAGCCCCCACACCTGACCCAGAAAGTGCTATCTGGTGTGGGTAGCAAAGGTGAATTGGTCCCATCATTATAGAAAAACGGCCTGTGTTCTGACAAAAAAACAAAAACAAAAACAGAAACTAGGAGAACCTCTTCAAATGCAAAAAGAGGATCAATTTATTTAATATCCAAAAAGAGACTACGGTGAAATAATGTGGCATAAAGGTGAATGGATTGTTCATTGGACCATCATCAATACAACTTACAGAACATGTAATTCTAGAGACTTAAATAGGCCAATCAGGAGAAAGATGGCAAGAGGGAGAGCGTGTTTTCCATGAGCTACTTGGGTGTGGTTGAAAGGTCCCAACAGTGTCTTAAGGAATGCTATAATGCACACACGGGTGAATCAACACCTGTGTGTGCATTATCTACATGTGCACACAGTATATGTGTGTTCAAAATATACAGCATGATTTACCTAAAATATCATAAAACACAGAGCTGATAAAAGCTATGGTAGCACCTAAGAAAAAAAATGCAGCTGCAGAATGAAATACCAAAATACATATAAGTGAAAGCACAAAGGAAAGCTTCAGTATCTTTCCTGCAACTATGTCCCTTCCATTCGCCGTGTTTCTTCTCCTGCTAAGCATTTATGATACTTATGTTTTGATATATGCATTGTGTGTGTCTATGTGTTTTATGTCCTTTGGGGGCCACATATTAGACGGGAACAGAATGTGTCACAAATCTTTGAATATAAAATATATCAGCCTTATTTTAATAATATCTATGATGAAATATGAAATAAGAGATCAATGTGTTGTACATTGCACACACGGCATGTCCTGTTGATTTTGAAAAGCAACACTTTGTTTGCAGCTCTGTGTATTGGAGATCGTGTTGTGCAGAGTTTGTGCAGTCTATAAACCGTCCTCTGGTGTCAGCAGGGCAGCCGTCCAGCATCAGTCTGGCATATCAGCTATAAATGGCAGCTATATCACTACAGCACAGGCTAAAAATACAGGACCCGGTTTCCTCCGTTTCCCTGTATTCTCAATTGTGTGTGTAACTTGAGTTGTGAGACCCTGTAAGACTAGTTTTATGTGGGGAAAAAAAAATCAGTATTAGTTTTGGCCCTGTGTAGGAGAAAGTAACAAATCCCCAGTATTTTGACAGCAAAATACAAAAAAAAAAAAAAATTATAGCATGAGAGACCCTTTTCTCTTTGCTTGCGAGTCAGGTTTTAAGAAAGCTCTCTAAAAGCTATCAAAAGTTTCAAAATTTCCCACATCCCCCTCCTGTGGGTGTGCCTGTAAAGTGCTTCACTCTCCTCTCTCAAAAAGCTCTAAGGAATTGCATCATGGGACGGGGTGTAAGACGATGGTAGCAACATACTGTAACATGAGGGAAATACCTCATGTTGGTTGATTCATAAACACATTGTGCACTGGCTGGCTGGCCACTCAGATTGGTCTGTGCTGTGCTGGTTGTGATGATAGAGCTTACTGTGCCCAGTGCCAAGTCCCTTCACTGGTCTGAGTATTGTTGTTTCGGGGCGTGCGCGTACACACACACACACATGCACAGAGTCACAGAGATTATAGCGTGGCTCTGTTTTAATTGAGTCTCAGCCTTTGTGGTGTCTGTTATCTCTGACTAATAACATACATTGGCCCTCTGTCATTATCAGAGTGGGTCTTTATCAGAGACCCTTGTTTGATACAGTTAGAGTTGATGCATTATGAGCTGCACACCAAGAGTCAGCAGTGATCTGCATATTCAATAACTTCCGTAATTATATGCGCAATTCATCAGATGGGATGTGATTGCAGGGGAAGTGGAATAGAGTGGAATAGAGAGGAGCAGAGAGGTCTGATTCCTGGAGGACTAAAGTCTAATCACAAAACTAACATGATAATTGAAATCTAAATTGAAAGGCTTAGCTCTCAGGGAGAGTATGTCAGACATGGAGCACAGAGGCACCAGTGAGAGTGAGTGAAGGAGGAGGAGGAGACAAAGAGCTGAAGAAAAAATAAGACTTAAAACTGTGCGTATAGTGCAGAAGCCACTAAGCCACTAACAATAAACACAAGAAAAAACAGGGGTGTTTCACACCAGTATTACAACAAGCCCCCCAAAACATCTGTGTAATCCGGTTAGGAGGTAAAGAGATCAAGTGTGTGGGTCTGTGGGTGTGTGTTGGCATTACTGTAAAGTGGTGTAGAGTTAACACTTACTGGCAGTTACTTTCAATATGAATTTTCATGTACGATTCGTAACTGTGTAACTATGAACTCCTCAATTTAAAAACAATATAGTTTACAGGATATATATTTAATTAATTTATTTCTTTATTTTTAGCAAAACTCTTTACTAACAAATAAGGGCAAGTGTTAAAAAAAAAAAAAAATAAATCTCTTGTTTTCCTCAACACACTCATATCCTGGTCCTGGAGAGTGTGCGTCAGACCCAGACCCAGAGTCGTTCAATAATTGCTCAATATTCCACACTGTCACCATCATCTCTCTTTGCTTGAGTAGACTGTACCACGTGGCCTTTAAATTCCTTTTTTTTTTTAAAGGTGACTGAAGGAATTGTCTGACATGTTCTCTTGCACTGAACAGAAAAGTTCTCAGCTTACATGAGAGTGTTTAGTTGTTTTAGCTGTTCATTCATTTAAAACACTGCAATACTTCACAACAAATACAGAAATGCAAATGCAGAAAAAAAAATGGCCGAAATGTTTCCTTTTGGTTTTGGAGGTATTCTTTCCTTTCGCAACACAGTATTAGTGTTTCATTTTTCCAAACATTCTCTGGAGTTATATGTAATCATATAAATAGTTTTCTTTTCAGATGCATCTAATCAAGGGAAGTATTGTGTCGGGGCGTTGCACTGAAATAAAACTGTCCTCCATTTCACCTTAAGGGCTGTGCTGTCTTCACATTCATTTCTCATGTTTTACTCGTTGTAAGCGCAACCCTGTGAGGAACTGAGAAAGAGAGAGGATGCAGAAAAGTCCTCTGTCCCATTCTCCTCTCCTCTGCCATTCTCTGCTGTCCCTCCCGACCACAGGATTCATATTCATCCCTCAATAACGTTTAATTAGTAATGCCAAATTCATTAACCTGTACTGCTGTTACGCTGGCCTCAGCCATAAATTAGCTTAATGTGAGCAGACGTATTGCAGCTGTAATAAGGGACATAAAACTCAAAGAGAAACACATACTGTTCCTCCATAGTCATGGATCATTATAACTCAACAGGGTTTTAGAGCAGGAGCATTCCCTTTCAGAGTAGCGATTCTTTAGCACCTCTTAACTATAAACCCATCAAACACGTTTTTCTAGTAATGCTGTAGAAACTTGTTTTAGTGCTGATAGAAATAAAAACAATATTATGGAAATGCATTACTCATGACAACCATTACTTTCATCACCACTTCTCACCTCGTGCTTTTCAATGCTTTCACTAACATACTGAGGTTATAATATCACTGAGGGTTTAGTGGAAATGAAAAGAAGCTGAAAAATGCTGTTACGCAGATGTTAGTGCAAGTCAAGAGTGCACTGCTTAAATTTTAAGGTAGTTTTAATAATATATGTACAAGTCCAGGCTGTTTCCAACAAAGTTGAGGTGTCAGAAAGCAAAGCAGAATCAGTTGTAAGAGATGCAAGGGAGAATTCGAGCTGCTCCTGACAGCTCTGTCTAATTGGTCCAACTCTTTGGCATCTTGTTTGTGCTTATTTAATCAGCTGTGGGAATGTACATTCTGACTGTGGGGCATCTTACCCCCTCTATCACAATCAATTAAGTAAGTAGATATATATATGTGTGTGTGTGTGTGTGTGTGTGTATATATATATATATATAACTTATATATATAAAACAAACTTGAGTTTTTGTTTCTGGGGCAGACAAATGGATTCAGAAAACAAACTGCTATTGTAAAAATGTCGGGCGTCTTTCACTGTCCTAGGATTACACATTGACCTTTCTGCTCCTCTATCCCCCAGTGATCTCGCCTAACAACTCGCACCAAAGAGCCTATTAGGCCTGGATCCCACTTTGTTGTTAAAAAGGGTCTTGTCCTTTCAGAACACTCACTTCCTTGCTTTCTGTTTTTTCAAGCATAGGTGGTGGAGAAACACAAGTTCATTGTTCCCTTGCAGATGGAAGTTGGAGTTACCAGGGTAACAGCTCTAATCCTCCTCTTTTTTTTTTTTTCCACTTTTTTCATATTAACAGCCTATCAAGTGCTACCTTTTAAGTCACAGGCAGGAGCGCTCACTCACTTTTAATTAGCTATGATTCTGTTTGCCAGGAGACAGCATGATGAGCTAATCGAAATTTACGAAATAATGACGTACTGCAAGTAGCTACTTCTTTCTCCTCGGGCCTGCTCCAAGAATAACAATAATGAGGCCATTATCGGGGATTGCACTTTAAAATGCTGCCCTGCCACCAAAACAGAGGACATAATTGTTCTGGTGTTTTCCATACAATCAACAACCCATTGTTGATAACTTGAGAACTAAGGGAGCAAAGAATGGGTGCCATAATGATTGGTCTGTGCAGCCATGAAGATCCTGTACAAAGTGTCCACAGAGGAAGGACCTCGATAGACTACTGATTTGCTTGTAAGGGCTGTGGATGAAGACGACTGTCTGGCTTTGTAAAAAAAAAAAAAAATGTCCTTTTTGCTTTTTGTGTCTGTCTTGCCGCTCAAATAACTCCCAAGCCGCATTAGAGAGGAACCATTCATATGGTGAAAGGCTGGGAGTCACACAGGCTCATGTGAAGGGGCCACATAGTTTCTGGAGAGAATGACCATTTATATAACCTCCCTCCATTTCAGAAAGACGTATAACTGATCTCTAGCAGAAGATAATAAAAGGTGTGTTTGTTATCTATAAGAAGGCTACACAGTGTTCCCAAAAGAATTATTTATTGATATTTGACCAGTGCTTCTACACGCACACACACATATATATATATATATATATCTATAAAGTCAGTTTAGTTCACTACTCATGTATGTCAACTGAGCTTTATCTAACATGCCAGGATGACTCAATTAGATAATTGCATATCTATGTTCCAAAACTAACTTCATTACAAATGCAGCTCAGCCATTTGGAAATTAAAATATCCCTGAGAGTAGATGATGATAAATAGAGGTTGAAAATAAAATATTTTGTCAAAAAAAGTTCCACATCTAAACCTGCTGGGTGAGAGCTCAGCGGGGTTGTACAAACACGGTGCTGCACCTATTAGCTGTGCTCCATTGTAAAGGAGTGAGAGAGACAAAGCTCGAGGGCAGGAGGAATGCTAAGTGGGCCCCTTAGCCTAGTCAACCTTCAGTGGGTTTCATTTATCTTCATCTTGTTAGACTAAATTAATTAACAATCTCAATGTTACACACTTTCTCCTTTCATTACATCAAATAATGGCAGAAATGAAGGGGGAGGTCCAGCCCACTGGGAGTAGACAGACTGAAGACATCTCTCTCTCTCTCTCTGTACACATCTCTGTATTCGGTCTCTCTTCCTTCCCCTTTCTCTCTCACTCTCACTCTCATTTTCTCAGTCTCTTTGACTACACAAACAAAAACCTGTTAAACGTCTTCCATAAACATATGAAAAATTGATCTAAACTGAAAACACATCTTCTCCTCAACAAAGAGGCTCACAATAACACAAGCGCAAACCGTTGTCTATTAAACACACCGCACACATTGTATCCTGTAGTTCAGAGAACTTCTGCATCAGTTTTAGAAACACTGGGAATTTTAAACAGACAGGCATTATTTTTATAAGACAGTACAAAGGCTTTGAGTTGTACATAAAATAAGAAGTTTAGACTTTTTTCCCATCACATCTAAAGAGTTTGATGTATTTTTCACAATGGCCGTGTATTCTAGTTCTATTAGGAGGCATTTCTACAGCTATTAAAACTAACTGCATGTATGACTCGAAACTAAACTCGTGACTCATTACAATAATGAAAAGCCCATCGGGTGTGCCTGTGAGATATGACATATAGTAAAAAAAAAAAAAAAAAAGTAAATAGCATCTGCACATTGAGCAGAAATGTATAAGCATGTTCAGAAAGTCCCCTTTGACCTAATTCAGTTGCTTGAGAAAAGATACCGGGATTCTTCACCGGAGGAATGTGTAACTGTCACATCCTTCCAACCCCTGTTTCTATCCTTTTCTCCCCTTTCACCCCTACCCCCACTCCACAGCCGACTCCAGGACACAAGTCTTATCCAGGCAAAAGGGCTAACCCTGAAGCAAAGCCTGCCTTTAATCTTGGCCTGATTGTTGAGGCCGCCAATCTCCAGCCAGTGTGCGTGATATCGTTCTACTGGCACTTCTCCTTTAATTAAAACAGACACTCACAGAAGGATGTGGATCAGCAGTGCAATAATGTGTTTACTTAGAATAATCACAGTGTTTTCTCACAGCTATGAGAACAAAAGGAAATTGTTGAGAAACAGCCATGGTCAAAGGTCATGTTTCTTTTTTTTTCTCTCTCCCTCTCTCTCTCTCTCTACCTCTTTGCATGTATTAGATGTAGAAATGTCCACGCTGTATTTGAAATATGCTGCCGGCTGTCTTCACTATCCCACCCCACTGCAACATACAGGGTACAGCATATCTGTAGTGCAGTTAGTTATCCACCAAACTGGTTTCGACAGGTGGTGAGAGCTAAACACTGTCATCCACTTTGTAGCCCTACTCCAAAGAAACCGGAAATGAGCATAGGCAGTGCGCTCTCAAAAATGTAACATGCTATATGCCTGAATAACTCCTGTCAAACCTAAGCAGATACATCACACCAAATAAATTGGTGCCATGCCCTGAAAGATAAATATACTGTATATTGTATATTTTTGCATTATAGATTTTATTTGTTAACTGCCGCAGGCAGGAAGTATATCAGTTATTTCTAAATATATACTAAATATATAAAATTCATACATAAGTTAGAAATGGCTTTTTCACTTCATTAAATATAAGTAAAATAAAAAGAAGCTCTTTTAGTGAACAGGTATAGGTGCCTATGTGAAAAGGTCCTTTAGAATATAATTTGTACAGTATAATTCTGCAAGGTAATGTCAATTCCATCAAAACTCAACATGCTTTTTTCTTTTAAAATCTTTAAACTTTTAAAATGTGGAACTCAATCTTATTTTTAGTAAGATTTTAAACGCTTGAATTCTAAAGATAAATAAAATACATTTAAATGCATGAGAGATTTTCCTATTGAATTACTCCATTGCATTTTGATTCGAGTAATGGCATCAAATTGTCCTTTCTTTTTAAAATGCCCCCAGCAGTTCTGAGAGAAAAAAAATGGTGTTAATTTAATCAAATAAGTGACCTTTTGAAAAAGAAATCAAAGAGGATTCATTAGCTTTAGTAAAGTTTGGCTGACAGCAGCTTTGAAAGGCAGATGCTGCTGCTGTGGCTTCTAATGAGCCAACCCTAATTAGGGAGCAACACTGGAGCCTAGAGAAGGTGGTTGACTAGGAAAGGAGCCAATGGTAAATACGCTCTCTTATTTACTTCCTCTGTGTGTAATGACAGCACAAATTTTTAATTAGAATCACAGGAAGGGTAAAGACAAAAAATGTAAATCTTTATGTTAGGTTCAATACAAACACAGAACACAACAGGAAACAACTGCACATCACAAGACCCATATGCCAGCGACTGCCTCACCCCAACATCCCTGATTAGGTTGGTTAGTAAGGGAGGGCAGATGGGGAGAGTGGTCAGACAAAAGCATGCAGTGTAAAAGACACAGAAGGCCTGATCTGCAGGTTCTTAAAGCTGTGAAAGGGAGAAAGAAAGAAACAAAGGGGGACAGCTCATCTGCATCTGTGCTCTGTGTCCCTCAGGTTGTTGATGTGTGCTTTCAGTCTGACTGGAGGATATCAGGGTGAGCATGCTAGTCAGCCACATACTACATGAACACAACCGTAAAACACAGCTTGCGTAAATATGTTAGAACCCATGTTTGACATTGTTCAAATATACAAACGCACACACAAACATGTGCACGCACACACAGGACAAAGTCTAAAGCTAACAATGTGTCAGAGAGTTTAACCCCTGTTAGCCCGCTACCACCCCTGCCCAACCTATGATCCTAAATGGCAACAACGGAAATGAAACTAACCTCAGTAAAAAGCTGCTACGTAGAAAGCCCTCCATGTCAGCGTGTGGGGTTCTGGCAGGAGAAATCACAGAGAACCATATTCACTATGAAACGAGTGATAATCAAGAAGAAGAACAAGGAGAGAAGGGAGAAAAGAGGGAGAGAAAGAGAAAAAGAAAGAAAGAAAAACACATAGAGCATACATCTTCTTCCTATAATAAGGCATGTCTTTAATTAAAGCAGAAATATGGCTACGAACCCATCCTCTTTTTTTATGAACTGACATCATTAATTATACCTCTTTCCATCGAGGGAGTGGATTTGCATACATCGGTTTGCACTGAGGGCCTGATGATATGTTTGCATCAAATAAACTCAGCCGACTGATCTCTATACAGTCTTTTTCCACGGCTGTGTGCAGATATATACATGTACATCCAGCACTGTAACCGCAGATCCCAGAGCAGCCCAAGTCTGTTCAGAGTAGCCAACGGTGGTCCAGCTGCAGCCCATGTGTGGCGAGGGTGCTGTGGCTTCTGGGAGCCCAGCCGCAGGGGACCCGAGCTGGGACTCACAGCGCCAATGAGGCAAAAGGATGTGGTCATGATGTCACCGCTTGCAGGGGTCGTTCAGAAGCCTTACCCACAAAATACTGGAGACACATGGCTAAAAATTACTTACAACAGGTTTCCATTAGTCTGTGTTATTGGTCTGTATGCAATACACTTTTATTGTGTTAAGACTGGTTGGAAATTGATTAGGACTTCCATGTGCCTTGTTTTAAGTGGTAAAAACGAGCAGTGACTCCAGAGAACAGATTTGTGAGTGGAACATTTGTCAGTGGTTGAAATTTGAATGTCTCTCAGATCTCGCAACTACCCTTAAAAAGATATTAAGCCACCGAAATATGGCAAGGATATCTTGCGAAAAATATTTTCAGCGTTATAACAAGCAATTTCACCTCAACATTTCATCACTCTGCTGTCCTTTCATTCAATTTTTATAACTTTTAAATCCAAGAGCTATAAAGTCCACAGATCAAAATTTCTCCCGTGAAAATCACTACTTTTTAACACCAATCGAGAGAACTGAACTGAACTGTTGTAGCACTGCCTTCTGCACATCATCATGAATAACACAAAACACAACAGCAGCCCTTAAACACCTTAACTTTTAGTGACATGAGTGTAATTTGGCATTTTCTCCCCTTGCTCTCTTGGCTTATGAGACAAAGCCTCTGAGAGAATGGAAAGAATGAGCTGGGCCCAAGGACACTGTGCCTTTCAGTCTGGCCAGCACTTAGCAAGGCAGTGAATCCACAAGGCCCAGAGGGCTCAGCCGAGACTTTTCTCACAATAAGGTGTCTGGGGAGGCGGGAGTGGCATAGCCAGGGGCGCTGCAGCTCTGCTCTTTTCTCCACTCAGCTGGGCCCAGCGCACATAATACCATCCCCACACCACAGCACACCAAGCCAGTGACAACGTGAGAAAACAACCGTCAAACAGTGCAGAGCAGATCAAGCGTGTCTCCTCACCTCTCTGAGTGCAAAAAGCACACATACTCTACGTCAGGCGCACACAAACTAAAACAATTACCAACACAAATGTAAGTTCACTCTGAACTTCTAGTGCATGCAAATACATTCTAGTACATATTTACATGCTGCAAAGCTTTGATCTGAAATTAGGAGGAGGAACAGAAACAGTATCAAGTCTGATGCAGAAACACATTTTATATAACCAGTCACAGGATGAACAGAGCACTCTTTTTTTATTATTATCTGACTGCTGGCACCTGAATCCTTCAGCGGGCTTGCTAAAACAGTAAAGTAGCAGGAGAGAAAACAGATTAGGCCATGCTCTGTTTCTATCTTTATCTTTGGTTGTATTCCATAACCCTTGTTCTTTCGCTCTCCGTTTGCTTGTGTTTCCTCAGCTGTGCCTGCTGTCTGCAGTCCCATTGTGGTTAGAAACAACTGAACTTAGCCTATGGAAGCAAAGGTGCGGTTTGGAGAGCAAATGACCAAACTCAGGAAAAAGTGACTGAGCCACATTGTATTTGCTCTTCTCCCAACACAAAAAACAAGAATGTCTTTAAATTAAGGTTGGGCCACAATTCAAGGGCAGGCTTTTTGGTGAAGGAGAAGCAGGGAGGATAGACATCACTAAGTTGGCCTGGACCAGTCTGAGCAGCACGGCAGCCCTTTCGAAGAATGAGCCTCTGCCAAAAGCTGCCTCTGCCTAACCAAGTCTCCCACCATCTGCAACAAATGTGCTCTATTAAAGCAGTACCATATGGACAACAAGCTAGCTATTAACACGGCTTCAGCACATCCCCTTAACCTAGCCCAGATTTCAAACTTCCAGTCAAATTGACTGCTGATTTAATGCACCGCCAGCAGCCATGTGGGTCTTGGCACGAGACGGCACTCTCAGCCTTCAGTCATTAACAGGCTCACGTAGTGCACAGCACACGGTGAGACACAGAAGTTAGCTGCACAGATCCTACCAGTAACTACATCCCAGGTTACTTGGTACATCCCTTAAACAAGCCCATATGAGAAAAAGCAATATCCAAAGAGGAGGATACAGAGAGCAACAGTCTGCTCTGATCCAAGAACTCAAACTTTCTTAAGTCAAGTAAACCAGGGCTCAAAACACTCTATTGTACTGAGTGGAAACAAGCTTATGAAGTAGATCTACCCACAGAGTGGCTGCAGTGGCAGCCTAACTGGTGGCTTATGTCTCAGTTCTTCCACAGTGATGGAGAGTGCATTTGCTCCCTCCGCATGGATCCAAAATGGCAGTGATTAGCCCTGCAGGGTGTGAGGGGGGGACACTTTAAATCCCTGTGGGCAGGGCGGCCATGTTGACGCCTCTCCCCTCTCTGAGTCATGGGGGGACCCACCCACCGCTCACAAAGCCATGCTCTCTTCTCCTCAACCATGACGCCACGGCTATGAGCCCTCTGTTCTACGACCCAGAGACAACATGCACACATACACACACCAAATCAATTACAGTTCTGTGGTTTTAACCCGACTCCAAAGTTCAGTAAATTTTGTTTGTTTATTTTTTCTTCTCCTGTCTCAGCTGCTTAGATACTGTACATAATTAGAGTGGAAACTCATTTCTTCTCTCTGAAGCCTGAATGTATACAGTGCTGTAGACGTACAGAGACTTAGTCTTGGCAAAAATCAGAATACAGTTTATTTTTATGTTAGATTTTGATTTTAGCCTTGGTGATTATTAAACAATTTTGTTCAATAATCAATATGTCAGCCTGTGCTGACCCTCACACCAGGTCAAGATTTTTTAAACAAACATTTAATTATGAAATTTTAACAAATAAAAATATCTTTGTTGTTACATTTTATTATTATTATTTTTAGTTATTAGTGATCATGTTGGATCTAAAGCAGCCTAATTTTTTTAAAAATGTCATCGCACATAAAAGGCGGTTATTACTTTTAAGTTTTTAACTCTTGAACATGAAACACATAAAAGACGATCATTGTTCCACAACATCTCAGCCAGTAGTGTCCCTATGCAAATTGAAGTGATAAGCTAAAGACTGCCTGATGACAGTCTAATTAAATAAGCCTTTCAGTGCTCTCAGTGGAGCAGTGGGATGTGTGAAAAGGTACTGTTGGTTTGAGAGGAGGGAGATCCAAGGGAAGAAAAAAAAGAAAAACTGTCCAAGCAATCCCAACATCCCAACAGACAGGTTTACACCAACTCAACACCCAGAGTCACATGAAATATGGTGATACCTGGTCCAGCACACGTGTCCACACACACTGACATATATGCAATGTAGCATGCACACACACACACCTTATGTTACCTTTACTAATGGAATCGGTGTCCCATTGACCCCCTCCCCCATCCCCGAACACACACATACACATCTCAGTCAGATCTGCCAGATGAGTAGTGAATTAATTTGTGTGAGCCACTCCAACATTAGGAAGGTGTGTTGAAAGGTGTCTGCTCATGTTTCAAATTAAACGCGCTGCTGGTCAGCATTAGCACCTCGCCACCCGTCGGCAACTGACACTTAGGGGGTGGGGGGATGGGGAGGAAGGAGGGAGCCCATCCACCGTTCACACTGGAATAATTAGAACATGTCAGGAAGAATTAATTTCCTCATTTTTCAAAAGGATACACAGAAATTACCATGTTATTATATGACAGGGTCCCTGGGAGGATTGGATTAAATTTGATTTCTTGCGCAGCCCACACAACAAATTAAAGTCATAAATAAGATGGAAAGAAGCGGGGCACAGAGCATATGTTTATGGCAATGAGTGAAGCCAAGGGACCAGAAACAACTATCTTCATTTCATTTTATTTAAATCAG
The DNA here is from genome assembly GCA_037833715.1 of Toxotes lorentzi. Lineage (NCBI taxonomy): Eukaryota > Metazoa > Chordata > Actinopteri > Toxotidae > Toxotes > Toxotes lorentzi. The sequence continues at coordinate 17,817,979 of JBBMJY010000001.1, forward strand.
GCCGACACCGTGTGTCTGAATGACAGCAGTTGCTAATGGGTCGAGATTAGAGACTCCTTGATATTAACACAGATCCAACAACCTCAGCTAAAAAGCAATGGAACGTATGGTGTGTATGTTACTAGATGAGCCTGTTCTGCACAGAATGACCGGCTACTGCTTGATCTAGGTATTTTGCTTTGTCCACTGATTTCTGACTATATATATATATATATATATATATATATATATATATTTATATATTTATTTATTTTAATATCACACATGCCTCAGACAGAGTACGGAGAATAATGCTCATCAGCCTGTTTGAGACTTGTAGGTAACAACATTTCAACCTGTCCATGTCAGTCAAACCCCATTTGTTTTGGAGTCAACAGAAGGTTAATGGCTACATTTTCTATGAGCGTCATACTGATGGACAAATGACACAAATGGCAAGTTTCTAAACAATGGAGGAATTTGTAAATTGACTCCATATAACAGCACAAAGCTTTGTTTTCATATTAAAAACAGATTCTCCTTCATGTGGTATTCGTTTTCTGAGAGGATAAAAGAACCATTAAGGAAAAAACAAACTCTTCTCAAAAGGGGAACAAAGGACAGTCAACTTAGATTTTCTGTTTAGGATGAAATAGATCCCAGTTCAAAGAGCACAGTCACCTGACCCAGTCTAACAACACCATACTAGACACCAACTCTTTTCTTGGGGCGTAAATTAGACTTGTTAGTTCACTATTACAATTTAATACTAGCTTGCCTGGGAAGAGTTTTTCTGACTCTTTCAAAATGGGCTGTCATTAGAGCCTAGCACTCCCCTGGGCACCACAAACTTTAAATAATTTGCGAATCAATTAACTGGCTACTCTCAACGCAACAGGGATTTCACACTCCAGGGTCGTGGTGCATTATCAGTTAAAGACGATTCATGGCGTTTTGGGAGAAAAGTTCATGGTTGAAATCATTAATTCATTTTACCGGACTTTTAGTTATGCATTACTTTCCACAGCTGGGGTAGCAAGTAGATTAATGGCATGTTCTATGGTCCTGTTTTCTGCTGTCTATAGCCACTAGGTGAAACTATGTCCTACAGTATAAGGGAGTATACCTTGAGAAGCAGGACAGCTGCCAAATCCATGTTTGGATTTTATTCTAATGAGAATGAAATAAGGTCCATCAAACCTTCAGATTATAATAATACAACAACAACTACTATTAGTAATAATAATTAATAATAATAATAATAAACTTAGAGGTTAGGTCCTTTTCATGTGATTCACTATAGACCAGACTTAATCACCAACTGTAAAGAGAGCTCAGACAAAATCACATCTCAACAAATTACCAACAGTTAAAGCATATTTTAGTTTAAGCACTTCAAAATGAGGTCATTCATTATTAATACGGAGAGCAAGCTATTAATTGAATGCAGAGTTTAGGAAGATGGATAAAGTTCAGGAGGGTTTCCCACATTCTTGCCAGGTAATGAAATATGCAACAATTAGTTTTCCAAATTCGCACTGGGATCCTGTGAAGTAATTGAGGCTGATGAAATTAAAATCTTTGTAAGGCGGTCAAGCGGTCTCTGTTCAGAAACATATTGACCATAATCACTGCAGGGTCAGTAGACTGAAGAGGCCCATTTGATAAATAATAGATGAAGAATAACCATTCAAAGGTTATTCATTTTCATTTTCTGGTGAAGTGCCGTTTATTTAATTTCTGACAAAATGGCTCCTCCGCATCCTCCTCTTCAGCGGTGCCATCGATAGGGGGCTGAGAGCCACGAGACCATGTTGCTGTTGCTTATTAGATGAACGGCACATAATAACAGAGAGGCTATAGTGCGTGCCTATTCAGGTGGTCTAACATATCCTCAGGTGTTTGCAAATGAGATTGCATGAGTGTAATTAAACTTGTTCTATAAGCGCTCCAGACACAAACTAAATTACTTGCTCTCATGTTTTGAGATTAATTAAACCTGTAGGTCAATGGATCTAGATTTCGGATTGCACCAACTGAATATCTCAGAGGAGTAATACGGCAATGAATGCTCGCCCCCGAAGGCTTCATGTGGCATTTTATTTTATAACAAATACTGACAGATGGCTGATAACATTACAGTGACTTGACAACATAACTGTTAACGTATTAATAAGTGAGTCCTTATTATCAGAACTTCAGTAGTCAATTTATTGACTACCTGAAAAGCAGCATTTTTAGCGGAACCAGCAGGGGGCAGTAGATACAGAAGTAGATCTTTCAAATCTTGTTACGTATTAGCAATTTTTGTTTTCTATTTCTTTACAAAAATGTGGTACTTCCACTGCATTTCAGCTCAGAAATGTCTTATATCACCATTGTTGTTATTTTTATCACATCTCTGTCAACAACAGCACTGGCTTTTACTGATGTGTATGCCGTGCTTTTAATAGGTTTGATTAATTAGATTCTCATTCTACATGGTTTTGTAAACGTAAAGAGAGACCTGACTGATGACTGACTGTCGCAGTACGACCGTTTCACAAGTTCAAAGCCATTCACAACAAAGTCAACAACACCGTGCAACGTGCAGCAGCAGAGGCAGCTCGCTGGTAGACAGGTGCATGTTCATTCGAGCAGAAGACAGTGTGCGATGTGAAATGGCACGATTAAACAATGGTAAATGGCCATGAACTTTGAATTCAGAGAGACATTTCCCTGCTGTTATTGGAGAGCTTCTCAACCACATTAATATGAGTCCCATGATATCTCCAACTGACATTTGGAAGAAAAGAATAATATCAACTAAGTTCCTCACCTTTATTTGCTTAATATCTAAGATACATTTTTATTAGAAAGCCTGCATGAGCAGCAGCTGAGCAAAGATTGTTAAAGTAATATTATATTGATGCAGAGAGGACTGTAGTATTCTCTGTTCTGTTTTTTTTTTCCTAAGCAAAATGCCACATTTCATAGCAACTGTCTTACTGTATTGCTTTGAAAAATTCACTTAAATCCCTTTTAAACTGACATATTTTGGTATACGACCAGCTATACAAACCTTGCTCTGTGACTCTGACCTGGGTTAAATGTAGGTGTGATACTGCTTTGGTAGAAAAGGATGAATATGAGTTCCTATGGTAGTACCTACAGGATTAGTATACATCGCACGTTTGTGGTTTAGCAGATGTGAAACTACGATCCGGTGTGAATACTGACAATCACGGACTAACCCATGAAGACTCTGAAGTTAAAATCCCTGTTTATGTGCAGGGATTGTGGGATTGTGGAAACATTGTAGTTGTCAAGACTGAAATTAGTTTTGGACGTTTGAAAAATTATTAGTCGATGACATTCCTGTTTTCACATTTTTGACCAGTATCACCTGTAAATAAACTCCAGAAGAATTTTCTCCAGCGGTTCATGTGTTTTATTTTTTTTCTGTAGTGTAAGAATGTGATTTTTCCCTCTAAGGCTTTAAATAGCCATTAAGTTACTTACAGTCAGTAAATACTAGAAAGCCTGATTTGACCTTAAAATTGCAACTTCCACACAAGAACATGGATAATATCACGCAAGAGCAATACAAAGTGAAAATAGGAGAAAGAATTGAATCGAGACAAAATGCAAGAAAAATAAGTTGCAGGATCTAATGTTTCAAAGCTCTGTCTGTAACTTTGTACCTATATAACTGTCTAATTGTGCATACATTGTGTGTCTATCCAATTGTCCACCTCATTTGCTGCAGGTGTTCAGAGTGGGTGAAAGACAGCAGGGGTGTGAGACATGTGGCAAGACAGAAACAGCTGAGGAGGCAAATTGATACTTACAAAAACTGAAAGACTCAATCCCCAGCTTCCAGCGATCACTGGTCGGTTGATTTTGAATTCATGTAAATAACCTGAAATGTAAGCAAAAAAAGACAGAAAGGGGCATTTTAAGTGCATCCTTGAATGCATCATATCATTATCATTAATAATCTGTACAAATATCTTGCATTTAATTAAAAATCCACAAAAATATAACATTTAAACATTATAAATGAGTTTAAATAGCCTCCATTTGATAAAAAAAAAATTGTAACATAGTTAAAATCAACAAGGGTCTTAGATAACTGTATTTACCTACACTGGCACAAACAGAGACAGACCAAGAGGAAGAGAATTGGGGCCACAGTGTTGTTGGCTGAGGGTCAGAGTCTCCACAGCTGAGCGAAACAGCTTTGTTAGTGTCTGACCTCCAGTCCTCACAGCTGTCACCAATGGGAATCCGTCCTAGACAATGTTTAAAATCTACTTCTCAGCTACCTCATTAATCTGTCTTCCAGCCGGCAGATTCCACTAATAAACAGCTTTCATATAAAGCGGTTGTTTTATTTAATTTTGCTTTCTCTCTTCAAGCACTGGCTGCTAATGATTTATTTAGGGGCCATGCTCTGCTAGTTTCAGCATGTCTGTTGAAGGGCTGCGACTTAAGAGCTTTGTTAGAGAACAACAAATAACCGGGAAACTCAAGTACAGTATAAGTACCAACAGTTTCAGGCATCATCTGAACCAAATTCCAACCTAAACGCGCCCACCTTTAAGAAGTAATGACAATAGAGAGAAAACAGTTCATTGATGGGATCATCTAGCTTGAGGGATGGAAATGCTTTAAGCTCATTCATGTTCATTTTCTCACATTATCTTGTTTTTCACAATAAGCCAAGATCTCATTACCAGCTGATTTATACAATTAGTCCGCCTCAGCACTGCCAATTAAACAAGGCCAAGGGTTTTTTAAGGTCACGCTTAACTGATCTGTCACTAATTTGCACTAGAGCACCTCAGTCTCCCATCACCGGGGCAAATAAGCCACCAACAACAAGACCAGATAAATGTACTGACTACCACCGCATTGTTGTCAGAGCACAGCACGGAGTCTGCTGTGTGGGAGGCTGAAGGGCTAACAGAATGAGCCAGATAAAGGCAAGAGTTGCAGACGGGTCTGAATGCGGTAGCCTTGAGGCTGGAGGTGACAATGGGGGAGAGGGGACCCAGGTGACCCTAGCTGAATGGAAAGCTGTTACATGAATAGCACCTCTGAGTTTAAAGTCTACTCCTGCCTCTCAACTGACGCTAAACACAGACTATTTCACTGTTCTGAACTATGCTCCAGCTGCAACCACCCACTCCTGTATTCACACACACATACACACACTATTAACTTATATTAGTAGCTATTCAGTCTACACACCAATCCTTGCCTGCTGGATAAACCACGTATTACATGGATGATAATTCAATAAACCAGTCTTTGTCAAACATCTGACTATAGGCTCAATTCCTGTTGTGACTAAATAAATGAGAGCTCTTATAATCACAGAGAGCAGATATTAATAAACCTTTGAATTCATAATCTGATGTTGATTGAGAACAATGAGGTAAATAATAAAAGGGTAAATGTATTCCTTATTCATTGGTTATTTAAGTCAATTATTTGTTTGAGGAAGAAAAAAAAACAAAAGAATTTATAATTGCAAATAATCAGTGAACCCAAATGATATTATAATGAAGCAAATGCAGTAATCCCTGTGGTGTAATAAGAGTCAGTGTCAACTGGCCCTATTGTAGCTGCATGTAGCAGCTCTTTTCCTACTGTGAATTAGACCTACAGGCAAGAAACATAAAACAGGCACTCCCCATTCCTAATTAGAGGATTGGTTCCTCTAAATCCAGTCAACCTCAAATTCAAATTATTAATCACCAGCCTTCTTATAAATAAATTGTCAACACATTTAAACAATATTCACTATTTTCCAATATTATTATTATTTTGTTACAGACAGTAACCATTAGGGTGAGAGGAGGTGATGGCAAGTCAATTTGGCCCCATTAGGACACGAGTATCTGTCAGACAGAGTTACAAAGACTATTTTTCTGTTAAAATCATTTCACTACACTGAAAATACTGGAGGTTTAGCTCTCACATACAAAATCCAAACAGACTGACAGAGCTGACATGAAAGGAGCAGGGACAGGGCGCTTACATCCACCTGTGGCATTTCTGTCAAAGAGTGGCCTTTTCTTTAGCTTTGGATAGTCATAGCTGGCTCACACACACACACACACACATTCACGCACAACTCACACACCCTCAACAAACACGAAAGAAATGCATGAAAATGCAAAAATGCACACACACTCAAGTTGCCACGAAAGCTTTCATATGCAGTGAAGCAAAGTCGAAAATTATAGCATCATTTTCAGGACTGAAATTTGTCAGGGAATGAACACACACAGACACACACACACAAAAACCCATAGTCTTTCGGTATATAAACTCAGTGAAGACAGAAACCATTTGGCTCATTCTTGATGAAGTTGTAGTGAAAAAAAAAAAACGGGGGCACCAACTGGATAAGTTGTCCCTGATCCACACTGGTTTGAAAATCTAGAATTTATACTTAACTTTGGTATAGTTCAGACACAAACTCTTAACACACAAACACACACACACACACACACACACACACACACACACACGCACACACACACACATGCAGTTTGTCTGGGCACAAGACTAAATTCAAATTCCACATTTCTGCAATGGCACAGTGGGGAAAGTAAAAGGTTAAATCATTTGTCTGTACTAAACCTTCCCAAAACTTCTTATGTATCTTTACACTTCATATCAAACGCTCTCTATGGCTGCTGGAATTACAGTTTGAGCTAAAGCTTCTTGTACCGTAGGTGAAGGGAAGCAGTTTTACTACCACAGCACAGAAAGATTCACTTTCAGATCAACTGAACCTTCAAATTCCTGACATGTGTTCACGTATGGTGTGGGCTACACTTGATTTAATTATCCGTGACCATAACAGAAAGCTGTGTCTTTCAACCATCATGTGACAGTGGCTCAGTATCAATAGACAACATCCCCACAACTGTATACAGCACAGAGGAGGTCAACCACAACATAGCTGTCCTGACCAAATACAGGTTTTATATTTCATGTACTTTAGTTAACTCTGTGTTGCAGTACTACTGCTGTATGTGGGGCATGTTTAAATTGCTTGTATGTGGGTGACTGTATGTTTATGTTTCCGCTGCATACATGTGTCCACGTATGCGTATGTACCTTGTCATAGTTGTGTGTGGATAAGCACGAGGCAAGCCGAAACTTGTACTTCAACTTCTGTTTGGAATTCATCCAGATCTGCAACATGTTAAAAAAAAATCCTCCCAATCCTCCGTTCCAAATCCTCACTCTCTCCTGCGTCCAAACAAGCTAAAGTAGGAATTCTGCAGAGTTAGTTATTCTGACAATAGAGGTAATCTATGCCATCAGCAGACTGCTCCCTACCTGGATGCAGTGTGGTTATCTCTGCAGAAGCAGCAGCCACACAGTCAGTCAGACCGGGGACTGCATGGGGGAGTTTGGGATGCAATGAGGTGGAGCTATAACAGTGGTCCCAGGGGAAATAGGGAAATGGGAGGAAGAGGAAGGTGGGGGTATAGTGTAGAGGGCGAAGGGGTGAAGCGCAGAACATTCTGGCACAGAAATGTCTGATATAGTAATTGAACACTTGTGATTGTCTGTTAAATATCCACTTCCTTAAACTCAATCCTTTCTGCAGTAGCATCATCTGTGAAATATGAAACGACATCTTCCATGCAGTGAGTAATCACCACAGCCGGGAATGAGAGGATATTGCTGGTCAGGAAACAGCTAGAGTTCAGGTAAACTGTGAACACTTTGGCACAGATCATTTTATGGCTGTAGTATTTCTGGAGTCATTGTCACCTCATGAATTTATTCACTTCCTACTGGTGTGATAAACTTTGGACAGCTTTGGACCCAAAAAAAAAAAAAAGTGTAGCGCTGTGCTGTTACAAAGACAAGCTGTATTTCTACAAGAGATCCACCGTATCATTGAGTTATTTGGTGTTGGAAACAGGTCAATCACGTGCAAACAGCTGTTTCATGCTCCAGCACACCGTTAACTGTCACGGCCAGACAAACCTCTCTTTTCTTCTCTTTTTATCTTTACCCTCTGTCTCTCTCAAACTGCCTTTTTCTGTCTCTGGCTGATCCTGCCCTGTCACTGAACTACAGCAGACGAGACGTTCACAAAATGTCTAGCACCAACATGTCAGGAATGACTACCACAGAGTCACTCCAGTTAAAATATCTTTGTTGAGAGTAAGACAGTGGCCAGAGCTAAAGTGCAATAGTGTCAGATAAAGCAGGGGGAAAAAAATCAACCCAGAGTTTCTGACAAGCAATAGCCTGATAGAGATACAGTGCTGTGGCTCAACGAGGCTTTCATGTGCTGCTCGGGAAATACATTATCTGTCATTTCCTCTGCGTCAAATAACAAGAATAAAAGTCTATTTACTGTGCAGCTGGGTTGCGGCAGAGTGAAGGGAGAGAAACGACCAGCAAATAGAATGTTTTCCTCCACAGTGGACGGCATTCAGCCCCCAGTGCTCCTAACAGGCAGGCGTGCAACCTATCAATTCTCTTTGATTCCCTCTCATATATTCTTCACTTAAAAGACTGTAAAGACAGAGGACATAGAATTGGCTTGTCTTTTTGCACACTGATGAGACCTCTTTTCTTAACTTCCAAGATACGTACACATATTTTCTTTTTCTGCCTTTCTTTCTTTTTTGCTTGCTTTCTTTCTTTCTCTGGTTCTTTCTTATTCAGCGTGGGATTTGTGTTTTTGTGTATGTTGGGGGTCTCTCCCTCTCTCCCAGGTAATGTGTTTATTTTCCTGGACCCATCTTCTAGTTTACTGCGTGGTGGCGTTTCTCCCCTCTTATCGCCTGGCCCTCGCGGGGCACTTTAGCCCCTCAAATCCCGTTCACCATATACTCGTTTTAGAAGCTGTGAAATGAGTGCTAGAGAAGCGTGGCCACAATGTCTGCCTGTGTTGCTACTGGACTCAAATGGGCTTGGTGCTTTTTTGTCCAGGGAGATGCATAAATGGAAGTTTTTAACACCTCAAAGGAGGCTGGGCCTTTGTGGAGCCACACTAGAGAAGCCTGCCAGTCTCCCGAGGAGGCAGACACACTGAGTGCTGCAGGACAAAGAGCTTAGAGGAGGAGAATCAACAGGGGCATCACTCTGCTTTGGGCACCAGGCAGACACACACATGTACCCCCACATATATAGCTGCACTTACATACAATACAGAGCGCATATACTAACACATGCACACACACACAAATATTACAAATCTCAAATACCTGTAAACACAATATGATCAAAAGAAGCAGATATGTCAAATATATATCGTAACACTCATATTATTATTATTATTATTTCAAATCTGATCGGACAGCAAATTCTGTTTGTACCTGTAGTGCAACCTAGTTACAGGTAGAAATCAGCCTGTCAAACAGCCTGTAGAAGTAAGCAAAGAATAGGAAGACATGAATATAAACACTGCATTTCCACCAGTTAAAATACAACATACAATGCTAACTGTAAATAGATTCATATGTGATTGTACAAACATGCTCAATAAAAATGACAAATACAACCAGCACGATAAACTCCGCCGTTTCACACTTATTGATTTCAGCTCCACTGTTTGAAAATAATTTCCTCATTTCCATCCCAATTTTCCTTATTGAAATTATTTTTTTATTCCCGAGTACAGCCCAACAGCTGGCATTTACAATCAGTCTTTATGCTGTTTAGATGTCTACAATAAACATTTAGATGCAAATATCTCTGCCTTGTACAAAGGACTTGCAACTTCTGTCAGAAGCAACATAATCAACCTGCAATTGTCTTCTGGCTCCAAGTGGTTTTCAGTGACAAGGCCTAAGCTGTAAGCATCTGTATTCAAATGATTCCCTATTTCAGGCACGGTTTAGTGTGGATATTTTCCAACAGTACGGCACTGAAAATCAATCACATGGTGAATTAAACCAGAAAGGAAACAACTGATCCATAAATGATCAGGTTACAACAAGGCATTGGTGTCCGCAAATTATTCAGTGTTTTCTTTGTTCGAGGAGAAGCAGGGACGCACAATTTGATAGTGGCCTTCTCCACCAATGACTTGTATTACTGTCGAAAATTTTTCGATTCGCAAGGCAGGCTTAAGTTGACAGATAATTATTTTAGTGGCGAGTTCAGCATAATGCAGGCAGACAACTTTAACTGAGGACGTGGGAAACCTTTGTTGCGTGTTACAGAGCAAAGGAAGTCTTGAATGGGCTGCAGTGTTCTCAGAAAAAAAAAGAAAGACTATAGTTGAACATTCATGTTCCGTGTTGGAAAATCACTCTTCATCTTCTATTCATAGGACACAACACTGTACTCTACAGTATAACAGCATTTCAGTGCATGTTTCTCCACATCCTGGAAAAACTGATATATAAAAAGTGATCCAGTTTTTTTCTCTTTCTTCTCTTTTGGAAAATTAAACCAAATTAATGACTGACAAAAAAAGGGAGCAGACACACAGGACACCTCTGTTTACCTGACAAAAAAAAAGACTGAAATCTTATTATTTAAGATTTAAGGGTTGTAGATATAAAAAATGAGAGCCTAACTCTCTGTACTGTAGCATATGCATGTGGCCATGGTGTAAATCTGATAGTGATGGTGGCACATGCTTTGCTTTGGCTCCACTGGCCCCTGTACAGCCATTTTAACATTTGAACAATTAACATTATAACCTCTGTTTTTTCTTTTTATTTACAGTTGCAGAGGTCATTTTTCTTTCTTTCTTTCTTTCTTTTTTTTTTGAAACCCACAATTAATAGCAGCGTTTGCAAATGCAAATGAGTCCATTTAGGGGGAGGGAAAATGATCAGTTTGAGAATATTTCTGCCTTCTTAATCTTCTAAAGAGGGAAATGATTTAAAAGGAGGACACAAATCTCCAGTGACATGGCAGGAACTGTAGGGCACTTTCCTCTCTCCCTCTCTCTCCCTTTCTCTCCATTCTTCCTTTCTCATCTCACTCATGTCTCCCTCCAACCCCCCACCCCCATTTCTCTCTCCTCCTAATTTACCTCTCCCCCCCCTTGTTACCCTGTAGGGGTGGAAGGGCCAGGAGTAAGGGACAAGGAGCTGAGAGCGGGACTCCAGTTGGCTTGTCCCTTCAGAGGAAACAAATGTAGTGTTTGAGCCACTGATCACTGGTATAATTGAGTTTAACACTCCTTTTCTGGATTAAAAAAGACCCTTTGAAATGAAAGGTCAAATTACCTCTACAGTCAGGCAATAAATAAGTCAAACAAGGTAAGAGGTTCCTGCCAGCATATGTTAGTGGCAAATTTAATTAGCAGAAAAACAGGAGGCTCTTTATCGGACACTCCTCCGTTCCAAACTACACTGAACAAAAGGAGTGTTGGAGTCCCAGTCGTGCAGCAAAGGAATTAAAATCATCAATTCATTACTCTCCTCATTTAAAGTCACATTTCACACAGCATGCATCCAACTGACTCGGCGCAAATGTATAAACACCCCATAATTTAAGAAATCCATACTTAACATTCTAATATCACCAAAATATCCACAGCAATTTTGCACATAATCAAATTGCATGGGGTGAAGAAAACTTGAGTCAGGATCACATTCTTGGTCATTAGTCTGCACACTTTTTAATTCATGATATTTTCCCATTATGCAATGTATCCTAGGCCCATTGTCCATTGACTGCAGCACAAGGAAAGGAAACAGGTATAAAGTAAGGCTGCAGTCTGGACTGAAAGCACAAGAGGTGGCCGAGCAATGCACAGAACAAGGGGGAGAGAGAGAGAGAGAGACAACACTGCTCTACACCCAACCAGCTACAATGTGGCCTTTGTGACATAATGCACTCTGCACAGCAGATTGTGGAAAATAATCCAAAATTTACTGGTTCACATATCCAGCAATAACAACTGACATCACAACCTGTGCCATATATGCCATGTTTCTGGGCACATTTTACATTTAGTGGAGAATGAGGGGGGTAAGAAAAACATTGTCAGCGGTTATTATATTCCCATCATGTCCTGGGAGCCCATTACAGCATGGCACAAGCAACGGTAAAACTGAGAAACTCAGCAGGCTGAGGCTACAGGCACACAGACTAACAGTGCAAACCTACTGCACACTGTTAACTGCTGGAGAAAGATGTAGTTCAAACAAACACTTCGCACCTACAGATTATGTGTATTTAAATTCTGGTAGTCATTAAGGTTTAGTTTTTCTGTTCAAGTGTTTAGTTTGCTTCTGTGTGGCCGAGCAGCTTCAGGAGTCTTTGCAGGGCTCGTCAAAAAGAATAATTAAGAAGCGAATGCAGCAGAAGAGCAGAGCGAAGAGGCTGCTGTAAGTGGCTGTCCAGACAATAGTAACACAAGGTTAGTGTTAACTGTGTTTAAAGCACAACAGGTGGGTCACATGAAAGATCAATGTTTTTTTCACTTGGCCAACACATGCTTCTCATTATTCTACAAGAAAAACTGACATTGCTCCAAGCAAAAGAGAGGGAGGGCCTCCCATAGCCACTACCGCTCACCACAAACTAGTTTTCAAGTATATCTTACATTACATATGAGTATACATTGTGAAGCTGAATATGCTTTGAACATTCCACTGGGACAAAATGAAAATGTAAATAGATTAAATTGCATGTCCAAACATGCAATAAGTGCTGCAAGGTAAGTATGACTGAATACTAAAGTAATAAAAGAAAAACACTTTTCAGGGTTCCTTTTCTCTGCGTATAACTGACATAGATTTCAACTGAATGAGCCAAGTAGACTTTTAAATAAAACTAGCTGACTGGTTCCCACAACCTTTAGAGATGTGAGTTAAAATGTATACTGAATAAAACATATAAATAAAGTGCTGAAATATGTGACTTCCATCCAGCTAAAAAAAAAAAGAAAAAAAAGAAAAAATCCTCAGCTGTACCATTTCAATTTTAAATGGCAAAAATAATATTTTAAAGAACGGCCATGGACAATGTGTGTGTATGTGTGCGCGCTGAGTGCATGCGTGCACGTATGTGTCCGTATATCGTGTGAGTGTGTGCATGCCTGCTCTCCACAACAGCCCCCTAAACGTGGTTTTGGGCAGAGTGTGGCCTAACAGTAAAATGTTGAAATTGGAAAAAATATTACCCTTCTTTCTCTTGAATAGCTGAGAGATAAGCACCCTTTAGCAATGAAGCCAGTGGAGTTTAAGCTTATTATGAATACCTCTCAGAGCGCAGAAGCATGTACTGTAGAAATCAAAGGGAGTAATAGGCAGGTAAGCCAGTGTCATTTTAAGGAGGAAGTCAGTTGTGAAATTGTAAAATCGCAAGGCCCTGCTGACAATCTCCTGCCCTCAGAACACTCCCATAAATGATTTCTAATGGCAGTGGCTATCACATATCTGAAAAAGTTAGAAGTTTGTGAGGCGAAAAAAAAGAAAATCCATTGCTAATCTCTCCATTGATGGAGACAAATAATAATAAGACCATTTATCGCTTTGATTAAACAGCACATACTCTGAAGTTCACAAGAATGTGTGATTCTTTGCGAGTGCTCTAAGCTTCCCAAAGTAGACCTGGCTTTGCAGAACATTCCTCGTGGTTTCATGTTCAATTGGCTGTGAAAGTCCACAGCTTTACTCTTACATGTTGGACTGAAAGCATTTAAAAAAAAAAAAAAAAACAAGCAACAAACTGAGGTCATCTTCATTTTTTTAATGATGTTTGGGGTATGAGAGCTGCTGATCAAATTTTTGAATTCCTGCATGAAGCAAGTTCACATGTATTCACCAAAAACATCAGCTGTAGGGTTATACTAGCATATTCATTTGTGCGCTTTGTGGCCAATAGCTGAAGTTCTGATGAGCTTAACCTCTGCCGAGATGTGCTGTAAAGATGATATTATAACACGACTGCTCCGAGGCTGCCTGGACTCTGTAGTGCTCGCATATTCTACAAAGGAGCGAGCGCACGCACACACACACACACACACACACACACAACACACACAGGCTAATACATACTGTGCTTTTCTCCTCTGAATATTCATCCATGTTTCCACATCATCTGCAGGTCTCCTAATCACAGTCACTTCCCCTTTAATCACAGGGCTCTAATTAGGTCCTAATAAACCATTTTGCCATCCTCTTGGAGTGCCTCTGTGTCACTCACACATCAAACCATGAAATACTATATTAAGGGGCTGTCAACCTCAAAGGAACGCTCCTCCAGCAGCAGTGATACAGATACTGCAGGCACACCCTCTTACACTAATTGAAATTATCGAAAGCTCCGCTTACATGTGACACTTGGCCATGTCTGAAACCATGGACTGAAGTACAGCAGTCAAAAGCACGACAGTTGTGCCAGCACCGAGGCTCTACTGGTTTCTCTGATGTCGGGTAATTGTTTAAACCTGAGTGGATATGGCACAGGGCCTCATGCTGCCTGTTCTGCCAAGAGAAGAAAAAAAAAAAAAAAAAGAAACGTTCTTGCTAGCACTTTTCTCCTCTGTTTCTTCTGTTCTAATTCAGTCCAGCATGGGCTTCAAGGAAAGCCTCAATGATTCCATGTTCATCTTGGAGAACCAGTGTTGGGGATGATGATCACTGACCACAAGTTGATAATGATGACTGTTTAATTAGAAGCCTTTCTTTGGCCTGGCCACAACCCAAACTCCTCCACCCTGCAGATGGTAACCAATAAATTTAGCTTTGCTTGAGGATGAGGAGGAACATTGTACCTCCCCAGTTTACCCTCAACCCCACCCCTAACCAAGGACATAAAGCCTTTCTTCTTGCTGACACAAAAACGCAACCATAGCCCGGCTGCATGCGCCTATGTATGAGCAAGCTTCTGAGTCCAACACTGTCTTCTACAGTCTTTGTTCACGTACATCTAATTTACAATTGGTATTAACACTTTCAAGGAAATGTATGGCCATTAGATTAAAGTTTAGTTTTAAATGAATGATTCTTTTTATTCCATCCTTTTAGAAGATTTTTCAGGAGTTTTTTTTTTTTTATTAAAACCTTTACATTGAACATTACTGCAAAGAGTTTACTGTCAATGTTTTTCATTTGCTTTCGCTACAAAACACTCTCCGTGCAACCAAAGCATAATTACATTTTTTATGGTTGTGTTTAGGCAATTCAAAGCACTTGGTTAGAGTTAGGGAAACACTGTGGTCATGCTAAGTACATTATGGTTTAGGCTAGGAAACTAAAACACTTCGTTAAGGTTAGGAGAAACATCGTCTGCATGGTAAATATTTTAAAAAAAAAGAAAAAAAAAAGAGTCAGCTTTGATGGGATGCGCACCCCAGTCTCCAGAGTAAAAGTCATGTGCCTAGCCATCCACCCTGACCTCCTCCCTTTGACTTTACAGTGTGGTATAAGAACGTAACTCTGCGAACAAGCATTGACAGCAAACGTAAATCGCTTTTGCAAATTAGTCGCATATGAACGTACATACGTAGGAGTTTGAAGTCATATGTATATATTTGCATGCAGTCTGCGGAGTCATTAATTGTGGTCGTATAATATTCCAGCCAGAGCAATAGATCCATCTTTTTCAAAATATGAACATTTTTGCTCTTTAATACTTGTTCCACAATGTCATTCCACTCTCCTCAGCAAAGTTTTTGTAGATTTTACAGACTGTTATGTCAAGTGGAAAAAATAATGAGTGTTACTGTTCCTCAAACAGGACAACCCCTCCCATCCTCCTCTGGTCCTCCTCAGTCTAGTCCTCTCCCACCTCTTGTCAATCATCCTCCCTCAGACCAGCCTTCTCCCAGAGGTTTCTACACCCGTACTGACTGGCAGAAACACTACTCTGTGTTTGTGTGTGTGTGTGCATTGTATATGGGCGGGTGGCGTGTGCCAGAGTGGCTATCCCCTCAGATTGTCAAAGAGACTCATGGGAAATTTACTGCATGGGCCAAACCACAGGCTTTCTCTATCATTTCAGCAGATTTCTCCTTTTTAGTCCCATTGAACAAAGTGATTATCACAGTCGGTTCTTTCTCTGGCTTTATTCTTCGAGCTGTGAGTCGGGCTTTCTTGGTTTTCCTCACTATAGCTGCACTTTGCTTATAAATGTGCAGCTGAGCCAGTCAGAAACTTGGTGGGATTACAGGCTGGGCACTATGTTTCTAAAATATGTATATTAATTCATTTCCCCTTAAAGAACAGGCAGGTGACTGTTTTCTTGTTGGTTTAAGTTGAAAGTTGATTTTTTTTTTCTCCAACATTAGTGCTTCTGCTATGGTTATGGTTATATTACGGTAAGTAGACAGAGTGATGGATAAAGTCGTTCCTGCAGTTACCATGCACTGGTGCTGATGAGCGTAGGAAATGGTGCCATTTGGAAACAAATGAAATGGGAACATCAGCTGCTTCTTCCACACTACCACCCCATAAGTACAAAAAGTATTCTCGACCACCTTGAAAATAGTGAAGATTTCCCTCGTGAAAAATTCACCATGCATGTGGTCAGGCAAAAAAGAAAATCAATTTCTTAGACTGAAAGAGGCTGAGCTGGATCTACTTACACATCATGAGAGAGGTCTGAGGCAACATGAACACTAACATCATTATTTGTGCCGAGTCTTTAGTCTTAGAAAGTCACCGAAAATCTGCTCTTAGCCCATCTTTTCACCAACAGGGCCAAAACACACCCCCTCCCCTTTACTCAGACAGTGAGAGAGAAAGAGAGGATAACAAAGACAGACAGAGAGCGAGAAAAAGACAGAGACCGAGAGAAAGCTTGTGGTCGAGTCTGCTGAAGCCATTTTCTCATAATGCACATTAAGGGCAAAGCCTTGTAACACATCCAAGTCAGTGTAAAAAGGAATTATTCAGAAAGGAAACAAAAGACCTGGGCAAGAAGAGATGCTATGGTTAACTTCATCAGAACTTTAGCCACAAGACCCTTTCCATCTATTCCTCCACCCTCCCTCTTTGTCACTTTGATTTATTTTTGGCATTGTATGTTAGCATTTTCCACAGGAAAAACTGTTGGGAATCTGATTTCTGGCCCAACATGTCCTTTCTTTTCCATAACTTCCTTGCCTGTTTTAGATGTCACAGTAGCTGCTCCATGATGCAAGTGGTTGATCAGTATTTGTTTCCATCCAAAGAGGGCTGACACACACTATCTGGAGAGCTTGAAATTTATTGGCAACAAAGACCAAGTATGTTGTTCTTGTGTGGCTCGTCTTCAAAAATGTAATGAACTGAACAAGTTATAGCTGAACTGAGGCTTTAATCCACATTTTAAATGAGTGTGAATATGCAAGATGTAGTTTCTCAGGTCATGTTTGCATTTATGTAAATTCCCAATTGAGGTTTTCTTGATGGAGTCACATATTTGGTATTGTATTTAGACCTAACTCACACTTGTTAATCAAACTGAAGATGCCTTCTGCATCATGGATCGAAGCGGCACATTATGGTTAAATAGCTCGTCATGTACATGTCACTTCAGCGCACGCTAAAGAAGATGGCATACAGTTACATGTGTTCAAATCACATATCACTCAAGAGTGCGAGACACACACGTTCACACACTGTTTGAGCGCACACACACAAAGATACACACAGAAGCCAAGTTGCCAGTCTGATCTGAAAACAGTTGTGTTCCAACAAAACGGCTCCCAGCATCCTAAAGGCTGGACTGTGGAGTAAAGAAGCCAGATTGGCTGGCTTGGTCATATCTGCGGAGCATATTTTACATCTCATGTCAGATCAAGCTGGCAGATACCAAGCCTGCTGTCAACTCCACCAAGTGGATAATGGTCTAATTGTTGAGCTTTTGCAGACAGTGGAAACCAGTGTAACTTGGATTAAAAAATATATATATATCATATATATAGTTTTACTACTGCCTTCTTAAGACTACAGACTACATAACTTTGCAAAACTGGATCAGTTATATTTTAGTCACAAAGGGTCAATGATTACAATCTTGTGACTCATGCTCAACCTCAAATGTTGAAATAATTGTTGAGGGATTTTCTTCGGCAGCATAGTTATTCATAAGAAATAAGAAATTCATATTAGGTATGTGCTCCATGTCATAATTGCACTGCTTTCCTCTTTTATTAGAGGGTGAGGTTTTTAAGATCCTCTTTCACATTATATTTACATGGAAACTTTGAGTGTCACAGCTGCCCGTGCTGGCTCAATTCATATTTTCATAGAGTCTTTAACACTTCCTCCAAGGCAGCGGCTTGCCCATGGGATGGCCTGATCCGAACACAATGTCGGGGATCACAAGGAAAAGGCTTGTTGTGATGCTTCTCTGTGTGAGCAGCGCAAAAGCCCACATTACACTAATCTCTTTTCCCTTGTTCACTCACAAGACACAATCTTGGGTCTTCAGAGCTTCTCCAATTCTAGTAGGGCAGAAATCACTCGGGGCAAAAGATCACAGCTTATTTTTCTTTCTTTCTTCCTTTTTTTAAATAATCCCAGCATTCTGCAGCAAGGTCACACACACACACACACACACACATATATATATATATATATATATATATATATATATATATATATAGACTGTATATATATGTTTATGAAAAGTTGAAAAATAAGCTTCATTTCTTTGTGATAGAAATAGAAAGTTAGTGTGACTGCAGTAAGTGAAAGCTGTTACTGAGTCAAAGTGAAAAAAATAATAATTAATGTACGACTCTCTTAAACTGTAGCTAACAAAATGGTTGCCACAAAAAAAAAACAGAGAGAGAGAAAGAAAACTAACTAAGCGACATGAGTGTTTGTTTAAAATTCAGTTTCAACCACCTGCACTCTTTTCACACAACCTGACAGTTCTCACCCTTGGTCCATATGCTGTGTGTGTGTGTGTGTGTGTGTGTGTGTGTGTGTGTGTGTGCGTGCGTGTGCGTGTGCGTGCGTGCGTGCGTGCGTGCGTGCGTGCGTGCGTGCGTGCGTGCGTGCGTGTGTGTGAGCATGAGTGTGTGTGTGTATGCACATGCTGTGCATGTTCCTATGCCTGGATGTGTGAAAGAGAAAATGTATGTGTGTGTGTGTGTGTGTGTACATGTGCAAGGACTCCAAAATCCACCACATTTTAATTACTGCCCGGCTGCACTGTGTGCCTCTTTGATATGGAAATAAAGGCAACCCATCTTCACACAGCCACTGTACAAATCTTCATCTGATTCATAAAAAACAATGAGCCCGACTAATTCCTCCACCTGATTACAGTCCCAGACCTGTGTCAGGAACACGCGGCCACCAAGGCCCTTCCAATTAATTCTACATATTAATGTGTGATTTAAAAAAATCAACACGGGCTACTTACCATAGCCTAGACTGTTGCATTTTGAAGTCAAAGTTAATTATGCACAACTATGCTATGGACTAAAAGAAAATGTCCAATTATTTTGAGAAAAACATATTCGGTGGGAGAGTGAATGATACAGATCAAAATGGGCCACTTAGGTTACTTGTGCAATTATACAGTTCCTGTGAAGATACACATATTTAGATTTTTTTTCATCTGTAATCCTTTAATGTTAGCAGTACTGTTCACTTACAGCAGCCAGAGGGACACAGAGATCTAATAGAGCAGGGGGAAAAACTGCCCCTGCCCTTGTCGATGTTCAGTAAGTGTTGGCGCACATAGATTCTATTTGTTTCTGTGTAAAAAGAAACATCACATACTCAAGTTTAATCTTTTGACATTAGACAAACCTGTGTTCAAGGAAAAACATCAGCTTAAAAAAGAAAAAGACTCTCGATCAGATTGTGGCAAATTGACAGGTGAAGCTGGATGAAATTCAAAATGTAAAAGCTCAAATTGCTTTTTTCAGACAGCTGGTGTATTACATCGGTGTCTTACACTGTAACTCCCAATAAAATGTCTGGCTCCTAATTCTCACAGCTTTTCATTTAAGACGATGACACTGTCTGCTCTTGATGACTCAGCTGACCACTGATTTCATCAGTATTTCTCCTCTGTGAGAGGCGATGGTGCACACAAAGAGAAGCCACAGTTTCCTCCTGTATGAGCACAAATCCATTTCATCCAAACAGAACACAAATGTGTTACACTTTGTTTCTTTAAGCCACAAAGCACACTGCCGTTAAAAATCCAATCTACCCCACCAAACGCTACTTTGGTGTACGAAGGAGGGCGGGTTCTCTGTCACCGCATGAATTCATTATACATAATACTGTGCGATGCGAAACCACAGTGTCCCGTGAATGAAAATTAAGCACCATGACAGAAGTGACATGCCACTAACTTGTCAGAAACTTCTAGTCGAAGGGAACAAATTTAGAAAAAAAAACCCTGCTATGGCATATTCCCATCAGTTTTGATCATTGTTGAAATATTCCACAGCAAATTAGATAACACTTAGAGAGACAGATGTCACAACATGTGCTGCCACATTTATTATCTCCTGCCGTCCTCCACCCTTCTGTTGCCCCCCTCCTCTACCTTTACCAGGCCTGCTGTTGTTTACCTCCTCTCATCTTGTTTATCATCAGGTCTCAGCCACTACCTCTACCACTCAGAGATGGATACTAGTATCTGTGCAACCCCCCACCTCACTCCCCCCTTTCTCAGCTGCCCACATCCCTGCAGCGTCCTGTCACTCGGAACAAAATAGCTGTCTTTCTACAAAAACACTGTATATATGGAAAGATAATGCGATGTGTAAGGTCTCCGTTACGTGGTCTAAATGAGAGACAGAGTGGCTTTTTGGATTTTGACGTTTCAAATCAAAATCAACTGTAGTGTTTATCCGTGCCAGGAGTGAAGGCATTCTTGCAAAAAATCTGGGAGAGGGAAAGTATCACTCGTGCCTGCACACATGCAAAGGCGTACAGGGGTTCACACACACACACACACACACACACACACACACACACACACACTAGAACAACGAAACAGTAACGCTTTTACACCTAAGAATTTAAAACATCAAGAGCTGGAGAGACTATTGCAGCCTCTTTACAACTCTGACCTTGTATGAAATAATCTACACAGTATTACACATATTATTAGTACCGATTGTAACGATGCTCCATCTGCAAATGACAACACATCACTATTATTTATATCCCTGCTGCAAAACGATGTCAATATAAGAATGTTTTTCTCCTCCTCCAACTGTGAAATCAGCTTATCATGACTTGAAATTGGTTGTAATATCATTAAAGAATCCTGTTATTCCCTGCAGGGGAATGCACGCGGGGTAGAAAAAAAAGACTCTTAGCAGAAGAGCAAGGCCGTAAAATGAAACCTACACAAACCAGCACTTTCATTTCCATCACTGTGTGGCTTCAAGATAAATAACACCTGATTTTTTTTTTTTTTTTTTAGCAGTGGAAATGAAATAACACTTTACAGCGAATAATATATAAATCCCCACTGATGCAGCTACTTTAGTTTTTTTTTTTTTTTCTCTTTTGAGTGGAGTCAAACTTACATTAAAATTCCCAGTAAGCATTAGCTGATAACTCAACATGACCAAATTCACCTTCTGTGTTAATAGCATCAACCAAAAGGATAATCAATAATCAATGTGCACACAGGTGGAGTAAGATATAGAAAAAGAATCAAACAGCATCACATAAAGCACGTTTCTGTCTGCAACCCTTTCTCCTTTCACTCTTTCACTCCCTCCCTCTCTCTCTCTTTTCCTCCCTCCTCTCTCCCTTTTTCTCTCCTGCTTTTTCTTTGATCCCACTAATTGTTGGCACAAGAGCTTAGTATAAACAAATCCTACCTGTGGATGATGAGGACAGTTAAAAGTCGAGCTACAAGTAAATTCATTTCTTGGCACATAGTCTAAACACTTTTTAAGACTCACATTCACAACATTTCTGTCCTGCTCAGTAAAGCAAATCGTAAAATCGCCCTAATTGCAATTTATTATAATGAAAAAAAAAAGAAAGATAGAAAAAAAAAAAGAATCTCAGCAGCAAAGTTTCTCTTGCAACACGGGAGACATTGGACTTGGACAGAGTGCAGGATGTGTTTAGACAAGTGAGCAGGGTGGCTTCTCCCTTCATGCCAAAAATGAAAGCCCTAAAATCTTTGAACTTACTGGCACATCAGCGTCAGCGAGTCTAAATCTTACGCTGAGTCCAGGTGGGGAAATGCTGCCTTTCTCAGTCTTGCAAAAAAAAAAAAAAAAAGCTCAAGCCACCCCGAGATCCACCCGCAGATTAGTCCTTGAAAATACAGAGAATGTGCAAGGCCAGTCAGTGTGAGACATGATAAATCTGATATTATTGCTCTGCAGTTCGGTTAAGTATCACGGATCTTTAGGTTTTTTTTTTAATTCATGTTTAAATCCAGTGCATTTACAGCGACAGAAAAGCACATCTGTCCCGGAGCATAACACAGCAGAAATTATTTTTGGATGCATCACATTGCCAAAATTATATTAACACATAACGTTGCTTAAGTTATTAAAATGCACATTGAGGTTGTAAGTAACAAATGCAAAGACGTGTACAAAGGGGAAAGGTGATTAATTAAGATGCCGGTAGTTTCCTTGCACAAGAAAATGTAAAAATAAAATAAGTGAGAGATGTTAAATAGGAACCAAGTGCGGTTCCTTGGCATCAAAGGGCTGTAATGCCGCTTTTCACTCTTTCCTCTCTCGCTCCTCCGGTGAGCGACACGCTGAGCTGCACAAGCCGTCACAGACAAACTCTTATAGAGACAGAGCCGAGTGTCCCTGTATAGCCATCAGGACAATGTGCTGAATGGGCAGTCTAATTATAAATGTGCCATTTAGGCGTGCATTTGGTCTCCAGGACCGCCTTACCTTATGAGGAAACCTACGTTCACAGCTACAGTAGGAGCAACTGTTCACACCACGAAGATCAAAAAAAAAAAAAAAAAAACTTTACTTCTTCACTTCAGTGACGCAAAGAACAGATGTTTTGTTTTTGTTGTTTTTTTTTTGTGTTTTTTTTTCTCCACTCGAGAGAATTAACCGACAATGTGTTTTTTTGTTTGAGGGGTTTTAGGGGAAAGAACACGCGACAGATGAGTGTGTTTTCATTAATTAGCCACAGGTGTGTCTGTGCGTGCGTGCGTGCGTGCGTGTGTGTGTGTGAGTGGTCATAAAAAAAACGCAGGTTCTCTGTGTTTAATAAATACAAGAAAGACACAACAGTAGGCCTGCGACTGTATTAAAAATAGTTTGCAGTGTTGTCGTCGCTGAGGGTCTTCTGATTAAAATGTTATGTTGGCTCGTGCTGCAGATTCAAGGGGATCGTTTTATTTTTGTGTCTAATTCTTAAAATGAGAGGACATGTCCGCGCTGCACACACTGCTGTTATCATCCTTTTCCAGTGTCTTATCTTCCATTTATGATCAACCTGGAAGATAAATTTTTAGGTTTGTGCAGCATAAATATTTCCTAATGGACGATGTATGAAAAAAAAAATGTTAGGTGATTTCCCAATACTCAGGAAAAAAATGAGCAAAGTTTCTATTCTGCTCTAAAAATATCTAACCACTAATTATTACTTTTTAAAGG
>JBBMJY010000001.1:17845106-17914577 GCA_037833715.1 Toxotes lorentzi
CCCCCCCCCCCCCCCCCCTCCCCCCCCCCCCCCCCCCCCCCCCCCCCCCCCCCCCCCCCCCCCCCCCCCCCCCCACCACAGAACTCATCCACAACATCGCATCAGCCCCTTGGCTCCTGCGCGCCTCACTTTCTTTTTGTTCAAGGTGAAGTAAAAACGCTCCACATCTCCATCAGAGGAGCATCGCGGTGTTCAGCCGCGCGTCCGCTTTAGACGCAGCAAGTTTCTTTTTCTTTTCTTTTTTTTTTTTTGCTGTAAGTTTTGTCTCCCTTATTTTCCTTCTCTTTCACGGGGCTGCAAATTCTGCAGTGCGCGTGTGTCCGTGTGAGTGAGTGAGTGAGTGTGACTTTTCATGCTGAAATTTGCATGAAAGAAAAACAAGACAAGAAAGACAGAAAGAAAGCAGGAACTTACCTGTAGGAAAGAAACTTTTTCTGTAGTTCTGTGGACTCTTTGAAGCTGAGCGCCTCCTGAGATTCAACAATGTCAAAACGATAGGAGCCGAATACCTGACACCTTTACTAATAACTCGCGCCCAGTGAAACGCCAGTGTATGGTGAAATGATAAATAATCCTGTAACGATCTAACACTGCATTTTTTTCACATCCATGCGTGATGGTTCTTATGTGATCTGTGCTGTGAGTGTAGCCTCTGAAGGAGCGGACTTTTCTTTCACCACCCGGACTGAAACGTGCGTTTGACGTGTCTCATACGCCACCTTTTGGACACTGCGGGAAACACCTACAGATGTCCTCCTGTCCCGCAGAAAATCATTTGACTCTGCCACAGACAAAAAACAGAGGATTTGATCCACAGCCTTCTGATTATTTTAAGGTCAACTTTATGTGGCTTGAAATGTTTTTTTAAAGTTGGTCAGCACTGCACTTCTCCCTGACTCCCTGGCTCATTGTAAAAGAATTAATTTCCTTCAAACACATGAGCTTGTTGCTTTTTAACTATATTGTTGCTGCATTCAAAGTGATAATCTGATCTGCATCAGAAGAAAAAAAAATTCAAACAGACATGATTTATTCTATTTGTTTATAGTGTTGTTTATTACTGGGCTTTAACCTGCGAAAGATGATTACTTATGGGTGCAGCTGAGCAGGTGCCAGCGGGTGCCGGATAGTTCTCAAAACACAAATATAGGCTACTATTTTTATAGAGGTGACTGTAATGGCTTCCTCTTTATAGCTCAGATGTTAGTGCATGAAGCCTGCATGAAGAGTAAAAGACAGTCCAACTTGTTGGGGGGTAAGGCAGACACATTTGCATACCCTGTGAGTCTTTGATGCATCTTGAAATTCAAGTCTAGCCCATAAATATTTGAAAAGGAGAGTGCATGAAAATCAACATTTTTGTTACATTAAATTAACATGTGTTCTTCTCCTGTTCTGCATGGTTAATTAGTGAACACCATTCAGTCAGTGAGTGAGGGTGAGGGGGGTGTGGAGTGGCTGGGGTGTGTGTGTGTTGGGGTGGGGGGTGTGGGGGTGGGGGGGGCTGCTTTGATTACAGTGCAGACAGTGCAGGTTTCAAAGGTGTGCAGCTGATTCATGCTTAGGACTACAGTGATTAGTGTTCTGGATGAGGATTCATAATTACCTGCATTATAAAAGAAGAAGATTAGAAAAGTTCTACTTTAAACCTTTGAGTCTGAGGTGAAACCACTTCAGACTGATACATGTCAGGACATGGGATGGCCCCTTTAACAGTAACACCTTACGCTAACCCCCCGATTTAGCATTTATAAGCAGCTTCTAAACAATTAATAAATATTTATAACATACTATGATGCAGTTGTCAAAAGAAAATAAGGACTTTTTTTAAGTCTTTATTGATGTCTTTATTTACAGTTGATTTATAATCAGATAATATATATGTGACAACACAGAATAACATTGGCTATTAAAACTGAAGGATATCCTTAATTTATATATTCATAATCACACATGTATAGCTATCCATCCTAACTTCAGAGAGAATGTGCAGGTGGACAGACACACCTTTGTTTTTCACGTTTATACAGTTGCAAAGATACTTACGAACATTACTGTATAGACAAATAACAGTTGCTGTATTTTAGCTGTGTGAGCACATACTGAAGAATCACTCTGAGTGACTTGGGAATGTAAGGATGTTTTAAATGTGTTGTTTCTGAATATAAATACAGGCCATGCTGCTTTGTAAACATTACTCAGCCCACGTAGGAATACTGTCCTGAATTTTTGTTGTGTGCTCTATAGAAAGTGTAAATGTCTCATATTCTGTAAGAGACAAGAAGTGACGTAACCCTACATACCCTGACCTGCCAGTAATGAGACGATCCTGCCAATGGCCTCAACCACTGACATGGTCCAGTTTGTAAAGGACCAACTTCCAAAAAAAAACCCAACACAACTTAGTCATTACCAAATGCCAAGTTATGCAATTAACTCAAACACTATTTGCATACATGCAAATCATCTCTCTCCCAATTGGACTTGCAAAGTGGGACGCTCTGTTCTCATTAGTTGACCCAAATCTCTTACTTGTAACTCTGGATTTCATCAAAGTTTAGTCAGGATCTAATATTTCCTTTCAAGTTAACAGAGAACCACTGATTAATCATGTTGAATAAGGAGTGCAACATGCCAGTTCTAATTATATAGTTATCAGGGACACCATCACACAGCTTGTGCCAACAATACTACAAATATCAGCTCTGTAGTACTCGCAAATACACTTTGACCGGTAAAATATGTAATGTATTTCTATGTACGTAACCTGCGCTCTATTGTCTGAGGGCCAATCAAGAATTGGAAAATGTGAAAACTTCTTGATTTCCGTGTAAGAGACAACAGTAAATAACCCACAAGTAGGAATTTTCTTTCTGCAGCAACTGCCTTTGTGATTCTATGTATTTTAGCAAGACACATCTTTTCAAGTTAAGGCCTAATCTGACAGTTGCAACATAATTTTCCCTCAGTAGATTTTTTTTTTATTAATGTGGTTATCCATGTTTTGCTGATGCATTTTTAAAAAGACTGACTTATCGCCATTACATTGTACTGTAGAGCTGAAGATACATTTGTGGTGTTTTCATTGGCATTATTGAATGTAAATAAATTTCACTTAGCTCAGTGTGTATGTGTACATGGAGCTGCTAGATTAAAGAGGAGGCCCAGGGGCATTTGGTTCATTTACAAAGCAATTGCTTTTAAGTGCAACAGACCCAGTTCACTGTAGGTATTGTAAAAGCCTTCCGTTTAAGGAACATGAGATTTAATTCATTGTCGAATGTAACACCTTCTCAACACACGCTTAATCATTTATGTTGGAGGAATTGTGTTCTCTTACAGTTAAATATATTAATCCTCTAAACGTATTATACAAAATTTATTGTTATTACCTTTGTATTATCTCCCAAATGATGCCACAGCTAAAACAGAGACACAATAGCTTCGAAATGACAGATTCCTCACATGGTATTGTTTTGGCTTCTGCAAATAGTTAGGTCAATGCGGTGCAGCAGGACCATAATTCAGCTTTCCCACTATTCTTTTTATAGCATGCATGCACGTTGGGAAGAATATTCAGTGATTCCTAACTCTTCAATTATTCAACAAATCACCATTCCATTTCTTACATATTAAAAAATGTGCCGTGTGTGGAGCTTGAAAATGATAAAACAGCATAAAATACTATTTTGAAATCAAAGCACCTATTGCATCGGCTTCCTCGGTTTTGTATTTGTACAATTGGACTACAATCTGGATCCCCACAGTGTGCAAAGGAGGCGCCGGCTGTGTTTCCACTGTAGTCTAATCCTCAGACATTCACGGCAAGTAACAATAATATTTATGTGATGGAAATAGGTATCATTGGGAATCAGTGTTGGATTTCTCTTTTCTCTGCCCCTGTCAGGGGAAAACTGTGAATATGTTACAAATGCAGGGTGCAGCGTAGTGAACAATATGGACCTGAGAACAAGGTCAGACTCCTCAGCATGGTCTCAATAGGCTCTTCCTTTCAACCATAGACCTGGAAAAAAAAAAAGCAACAAAATTCAAAGCCTTAGCCTAATCAATGTCACTCTAGAACACTATAAACACTGGCATGAAGCTCTTTCACTTTTTGTGATTTAAAATGAGACATTTTATTGACGGCTACTAACTTATTACCTCTTATGTACTTGTACAAAAAGTGCTCTCTAACAAACATCCGTGTCAGGAAACTGAGCAGTATGTGTCTTAGTCTGTTCGCGTCTGAAAAAGCATTTCTGCAGCCAATAAGTATTTAGTAAAGGATTAATACGGGAGGCCTTGATTGCGTTTAACAGAACAGGACCCAATTAGCATAATAGGCCCTCTTTCATTCTCTTTGAAGTCCAGAGCTCAGAATAACAAATGTATATGAACCACCAGCCAAACGTCAATACATGGAAATGCCACAATCCTCAGTGGAGGGTCTTGGGTGAATTTTTTGCAGGAGGAGGGAAAAACATCCCATTTTATTGCAAAATAAGCAGAACAGAGGGTGTGATGGGTCTTCTCGCCACCAGGGCCAGCAGGCGCTGTGGGGGCCCTGATCCTGGAGGAGAGATGGAGGCAGAGAGGATGTGGCTGCTGAGGGAGGTGCATCCTCGCTCTCTCTCTCTCTCAGGTGTTTTCAAAGCACACCACGATGCAGACGAGTGAAAGTAATTACTCTCCAATTAAAGATAAAGATGTCACATGGGAGGGAGGCGCAATACAACAGCTCACTGTCAGACAAGCAAAGGAAGGCGAGGGTGCTGTGTCCTGCATCCTAGGATGTGCGTATGTACCAGCGTGATAAATATAATAAATATTTGTGTTGAAAACTGCAAGACTTGGTAATAACAGCACTGTTCCACTTTCTATTCAAAAACACTCTCTATATTCTTTTCTTTTTGAATCAGATGTTCTCAGAGGTTTCTTTTACAATTGCAATGAAGGCGTAGTTCATGATTTAAAGATATGAATTCTGTACTTCAGAATCCAGCGTTATTAGTATCCACCTTCTTGGTTGAAAATACATGGAATTAAAAATGCTCTTTTGAGATGGAAAAAGCTTTGAACTTGAGAAACATTTCAAGAAGCCTCTCCTTTTTTTTTGTATTGAAACTTCACCTCCTTTGAGCATGCCATAGTTTGGTTCCTTTTTCAAATAATAGAATGAAGTTTAATAGGTCATGGCAATCAATGTGGAGGTTCAAAGAGAATCTTGGAGCTCTGATGAGTGCACATTTTGTACTTTGCTTTTGTACATGATTAGAATAAAGATACGGTCAATAAATGTGTCAGTGAAATATAATAAAGAACAAAGGCTCTTTTCAGTTAAAAGTTACAAATGTAGGTAAAATTTCTTAATCTTCTTAATTTCTCAATGATAAAACCTAAATTTATGGATTGGATTTAGACAGTTTGAACCAAATCCCTAGAAGTAGACAGCAGGAAAAGTAAGACAAATCTGGAATTAGTGCAGGTGAACTCTCTGCCTCAAACCATTTAGACTTCATGAGATTATTCTGTCAACTACTGTTTCCAGGGTTGATAATAAACTGTTAATCTCATTTAGAGCTGTTTTTAAGACAGCTCAGTCAAAAATTCAGTATCATGCTCCTATTGTTTTCCCAAATGTTATACCTTTATCTAATTAAATGTAGTCACGTGACAGTGTGGTATTCAACTCATCCAAATAGATATGAAACAAATGTACTACATTTGAAATTAAACAGGGAAATGAATATGATGAACCAGATACTATGTTAATATCTTTAATATTCACATTTTTATAAATTTCCATTGTGCAACCTTCCCCAGTCACACAGAAAATATGTTAAAGGTTATTTCCATCCTGATGTAAGCAAAAATAAAATTCATTTTGGCAAGCTAAAAGGAGACTGGCAGTGCTACAGGTACATACATATGATATTTCAAGTGGTTTGGTGTAAGAATATTATCTGACTTTTCATAAAAATACTACCATCATGACATACTTAGTACCTCTTGTTCATAACATTTTGTACCTGAAAAACAAACAAACAAACAAAAACAAACAGAAAACCCCATAAATGTTCCCAGTTGAGATCATGCTGCAAGTAAAAGCATGTCAGTCATACCTTGAAAACATGATACAGTGTACAATTCAAAGTGCAATAACATGTAGAAAATAATGTTTCATTATTATGAGATTAACATTTGTTAGACACTCGCAGTTATTAAGCGCAGCAGCTCCCACAGCAACGACATCTGTTTTCCTCAGGAAAGCTTCTCTCAGCAACGAGAAACACTTTGACGAGTCAATACTGTGTGAGCCTCATAGAGAGAAACGTTTGGTCTTTTAAATGTTTACTACAGTTCTTCTACTGCTGCATGGAAAAGTGAAAATGTCCAAAATTAAAACAAAAATCCTCCTTTCTTGCAGAATCCAGATGCTTGTCGTCATTGTGGAGTAGCACCTCAGTGTCCAGAAATTGCTTGAGCTGGGAGGCAATAAGAGAGAAAGACGAAGTGAGTACAAAAACAGTAAATATCAGAGAACAAGATAAACATGGCAGCAGAATGAATCGAAGGGAGATAAGACTACAGCTTTTTTTTCTTCTGGATCCTCAGATGAATAAATCCTAAAAAAAATACTAGTCCAGGCTCCTCTGTGAGGATTGTATTACTATTGGTTGGTGAACAGTAAAGTGATCTCTGCTGTAGTTCTGTACTTTTTATACTGAAACTAAATCCAATTAGTAGATCCTGAATGTCATCTGTATCACAAAACTGACCAGTGGCAGAGCAGCTTTTACAAAGCCCACCTCTAACAGCAGACCTGAACATGAGCTGAGAACGCTACAGGAAAAAAAAAAAAAAAAAAAAGTTTTGGGAAATAAGTGTCACACACAGAACAAGATGTGGAAACACGTGCAGCCACACAAGTTCACAAGGAATCAGGATTCTTTACACAGTTCATAATAACCCTTTCACTTCATGCCAGGCTGACAAGGGGTCATTTCATGCTTTTACTTCTTGTGTCATGCGTTATACTAAAAGGTCAAAGGTCAAATGCAGGAGGAACACATTGAGTGTTAGTGTGTACGTGTGTTCATTTATCAACATCTGATTATTCTATGTGCCCATGTGTGGCACCTTTAAAAAAAAAAAATCTCCATCCAGCTGTTTATTTCATCATGTAGTAATCAAGTATTTGTCATTATTTCCTGATGGATGGAAGTTTTTTTTTTTTTAATAAGGCAGTAGAAGGACACATGGCTTCTTTCTGCGTGTACAGTAACAACAGTGATATCTAGTGTTTTTTCTGGCTTATCGCTGCCAGGCTACAGATGGGGAGCTAATTGGTGCCGTGGAATGCAGCTGTGCTGACTACTGAACTGTCAAGGTGCTAAATCAAAAGGTGTCTCTTTTGTTAATTATACACAATGCTACAAACAGTCATGTTCGTTTCAGCCTTTCCTCAGCCATCCATAAATATTTTGGCAGTGGTACAAAAAAGAAAAAAAAAAAAAACTATTTACACACAATTATCACAGTGGGATGAGCAGACTGCCTGCAGCTGTTTGTTTTGATTATAATGGGAGCAGAGGCAGGGCTTCCCTAACCTAGACAAGATGTGTTTCCTACAATCACAACAGAGCTGTAAGCATTGAGTGAAAAGCAAAGCACACAGGAGCCCCTTGTTAGAAAGAACCAGTGCGGCCTCCAAAACATTAGCACCATAGCACATGCAGTTAGGCCTTACTTTATTTCTCGGATTAGACAAACGTGTAGTGAATTCCGTTGCTTAGAGGAGAGGGAGGCGCCAGAGATGTGGGAGGAAGAGGAGGAGGCGGGGGAGGGGGTGGGGGAGGAGGAGTGGGGATGTTAGCCTGTGGTGGAACTATGAGGAGAGGACAGGAGGAAAAGAGAGAGGGAGAAAACAACATTGGTTGTTAGTCAAGTGGCCAGTTCTGGGGAAGGCTGGAACTGGCTGAGAACCACACAGTGTTTTCTGGAAGGACACAACTATGACAGTGATTAAGCTCTGTCCACTACAGTTACATTTTCTGTGTTCTGCATAGTAATGACACTCTGGATGAATTCTAATGTCACTATGTTGTCTTTATGGCATTTTTTCTGGAAAGTCACTTTAATTTTATACAAATAGATACAAAAGTCCTGTAAATCCATTATTGCCATGTTGCTTATTGCCCCAGTGGCCTGATACATCAAGGGGATAGCTATCATGGTGTAAACCAAAGCTAATTGATTCATCAATAAGTCGATCTACAGTCGAGCAACAATTTGTACGTGTAAATTTTCCCAAACAGTGAATAATCCTCCACCATCAAGCGTTTTAAGGCTTATTGTGATCTGTACACAGCAGCTTAAAAGAAAAAAGATTATCCGAAGAGGCACTACACGAGGACGTTCATATTTGGAGATTGTTACTATATTGTAGATCATTTTTTTTCCAGCACAAAGTTAGAGATTCTTTTCAATATTTCCAACACCTAATTACAAAATACCACATGATTTAACTGTTCAGAATAACACATTTATTAATCAGAAACACCTTTTTAATATATACTGCACTTAACTGTAGTGCTGAATATCCCTGGATGAATAATACTGTGAAGAAGACTCTTCTTTTAATTCAGGGATTTGAAAGTGCACCAGCACACCTTACTTTAACACCAAAGGGAGAGAAAGTCATAGATTCAGTCTCCACTGACAAGATGCCACCAGTTATATTCTCTGACATTTCTCTATGCTGGAAATAATGTTATAATTGTTGACTTTGCCTCACTGTGCATATTAAGCTTCCACACACGCTGACAGCTTGAGTGTTACTGTGTGTGACAGATATATGTGTGCCTGTGTGTGTGTGTGTGTGTGTGTGTGTGAGAGAGAGAGAGAGAGCGAGGCAGACAGACTGACAATCTGCTGCAGCTACAGTGAAAATGAACTTGCCTGCCTGCTGTAGAGTATGAAAGAGATGAAAAGTGAGTGCAGTGTCTTTTATGCAGGTTCAGAGCTACGTTCAAAGCAGCAGCAATGGTATGCAGAAGGAGAGTAGAGTTTGACTGGGTCATTGATCAGCACACAAAATGGCCTCATCAAGCGATTCCTCCCCTGTCTGAAAGATTCTACACGGATTGCAATTAGTGACTATCTGAGCTCCTAATAAGGAATAATGTTCAGTTATTAGGAAATGAACAGCCTTACTGCCTGACTGTGCACCTTACGCCCTTCTCATCTCCACTCCATCAATCCAGCATTCTTGAAAGGCTGCTTCTCTCTCTTTATTCCTTCTTCAACCAAAAGATGTCAATTTGATGCCTAGAGAAATGATTTTACTGCAACTGCCAGTGCTGGCATGTTCTTTCTTTTTTTTTTGGCAGATACAGTAATTATTTCTGTAAGTGTTCCTGTGGAATAATGATTTTTACACTCCATACACTTTATAACGCAAAGACCTGTAATCTACAACAACCTACAGGTTCAAACGAACAAGAAATAATTCAAAATGATATGAATGACCAACCTGCGACTAGTTTGCTCTTGAGAGAAGCCTCCGAGGCGAGAGCGTAGGACATGGTGATGATCCTCTCCTGCTCCTGCAGAGCTGAATCCAGTGCCATCAGCCCCACCTCTGGCTTGTCCACAGACACTGTTGGTGCTAGGTTTTGCACACTATCACATGCACATAGATACATAATTGTTAATAATATGACACTGTAGTGATTGCTGTGAGGATCTGGCCACAGCCACTGGGGCTTAAATTGGAGTCTTTTGAGTCTTTTAGTCTAACTGGTTGTAACTACAGGACTCCTGCTACCCCACAATCTGTACACCCAAATGGAAATTTGGTATTATTTAATTAAATTTAATTCTGCTACGAAAAGTATTAGTATCTACCTGGACTTTGCTAAGATGGTCTTGATGCGCTCCACCTTACGATGACGCTCCTCCACCTCCTGAGGACTGAGGGGCTCCTCAGGCTCTGAATCCACGTAGCGCTCTGGAATCAACACTTTCTGAGGCTTGGACAGCTACAAAATAGATATGTGTTCAGATCTAAGCTGCTTTACCATCATGCTTGCAATGATTGCTATGGTGATTTCACGGATGGTGATTTCTGAGTTGAGAAAATGTTAAAATTTGAATGAAACAGTGGTGAGAATTAGCAAAACACTTCACAGATGTAGTTGATGATCAGGGCTGTCGTCTGTTGTAAATTGAAGGATAGATAAGGATAAGCTGAAGGATATACAGAGTCCTGATCTGTTGCACGTTTAGCTGGTTGGTTACAAGTGTAAGCATATATGATCTAACAACACAGACCAGGAAGGATACAAACCTTGATCCTGGGTAGGACAAAACACAAAATCCCATAAATTCTAACAGAAAATGTATAAGAAATCTGCATAGATGCCCCGTGTGGGCTATTTTCAGATTTTACCTACAACTATGCCCTTTGGAGAGAAACCCCATCTCATACGGGCAGAGTGTCACAGGACACACATGACTACTCACTGTGACATATTTCCAGCACACCCAGTGCAATAAGGTGTTCTTGTTAAACTGTCGATACTCTGCCTGCTGTTGTGATGCTCATTTGCAAACAGTGTTGTAACCAAACACTTGCTGCTACCATTCACATAAATGCATTCACATAAACGCATTCACATAAACGCAGTTGTCTGCTAACAATCCCATCATGCTGCTTCAGGACAATATTGTAGTGCTTTTTACCACATTTCCCGTGGATGTTGTTCATCTGCTGTTCAACTTAGCTCTGTACATACTCTCCTGCACTGACATCAAACTCATCAGCTACATGTTCTTCACTGAGACAAAGATAACTCACCTCTTTGTTAAGGTCCACATCATAGTCTAGTGGTTCCAGGTCAACTTCTTGCGTGGGAGGAGTTGTGGCCGCGGAGCGAAAGGTCAGCCATTCGTCAGAGTGCGAACAGGGTCTCTCTTTGTGCTCAGGAGGTCTTTCCTCCCCCTGGACACTCCTAACTCCCTGTGCCTCCTCCCCCTGAACAGCCCTCTCGAGCAACTGCAGGTCAAACTCCTGCTCTCTCTTCCACTGGATAATGCACACAGGAAAAAAAATAAACTGTGAAACAAATTACAGGATGCTGCCGTCAAGATGTCTTGATTATCAAGTAAATGTGAAACTGACCTGTTTCACTTGCTTCACACTTAATTCCATGAAACTAAGTACTGTACAATAGGACAGCTATCATTGGTAAGCTAACATTATTTTAAAGGCTGCAGTGAGAGAGAGAGAGAGAGAGAGAGAGGGAGAGAGAGAGGGAGAGTGTGTGTGTCTGTGTATGTGAAGGTGTAAAAAGAAAACAAGGGAGCATGCATAGATGAGTATGCATGCTTATATGAAATTGAAAGCTCTCAAATCAGAGCATGCTGTAAATTCTCTACAACAGAGATAAGGACGACAGCACAATGCCACTGAAATAACCAGGAAAGAATACTTCACTCACACTGATGACAGCTTCACCAAACATGTCCACATTGCATATGTTCACATTACAAATATGATAAATAAAAAAAACATGGCAATATGTGTTCATTAGAAAATAATGTTTATTTATTTGCAAACAT
Organism: Toxotes lorentzi; assembly: GCA_037833715.1. NCBI lineage: Eukaryota > Metazoa > Chordata > Actinopteri > Toxotidae > Toxotes > Toxotes lorentzi. The sequence continues at coordinate 17,856,735 of JBBMJY010000001.1, forward strand.
TCACATGTGAAAAAGGAAGGGATCTTGTAACTAACAGTTAATTAGCAGATAGAAACACTGAGCAAACAGTGAAATCATTTAACCTATGTTTTGATATGAAATGGATGTCATACACATTAGTATTATCTAAATAAAAGGTCTCCTCTCACAAAGCCTGGGAAGCAGTAAATGGGGCTACAGTAGGCCTCAAGCCATAAACGCTCAGACTATCTTCATTTAAATTAAAAAGAAAAAAAAAATGCGATGATGAAGTCGAGTCAGCTTAAATAGGCATTGCTCAGTGTATGTCAATGTTTTGGTCAGTAGAAAATAAGTAGGCACTTTATTTCTCTTTCTCTCATAAACACACACACACACATACACACAAATAAATGGACAGCTTAGAGACAGCAACAGCACTTAATTGAAGAACAGCAAGAATTAATATATAAATGAGGAGAGACAAGACACCTGGGTGTTGTGAGAGCACAGCCACTGTTACAGGGTAGAACTGTTATATGGTAAAAGTATACTGTCAGAGTGAAATCAACCACAGCCAAGGAATGGAAAGATCGGTGAGGAGAAGTGAGAAGGGATGGAAAAAGCAATGTTAGCATCTGCAACAGAGAATGATGGGAAAATACCCAGAAGTTGATGAATGTGAGGAGTAGATGGTATTTTATGTCTGAGGTAATTAGTGTGTTATGTGTTTGATAGGCAAGATGTATTATTTGTAAAGGTTTTGAGCAACCCCACCATCCCTATTCAAAGGAAAGGTAATCATTTCCACTTCATACTAAACACTTGTCAACAGTTATCTAAGTATTGTACACACTTTTTGTGTTACAGTTTGTAAAGCAGAAACTGTTTTTCACCCGTTACCAGTATATTACAGTAGGAAAAGCTCAGGGGTAAATAATAAAAATAGTGATGGCTGAATGTGATGCTTCAGTTTCGAGGTCCTGGTACCCTACCTGCTGGCTTACTGTCTCACTGCCATGGTTTAATGGGACAGTAGAATAAAACAGAGCCATCTTTAATCTTATTAGTGCTATCTGTGCTTTTCCTACTTCAACAAGTCAAAATGTCTGCTGTGAAAAAGGCCTGTTAAAGTCCGAAAACAACATGCATCAGATAAGCACAGTTAGTGCCACGTAGTCAATTACCATACTGCACTAATTTAATGTATTACTACCAACTCTGTAATGTCAGGGACGGAGAAAAGGCCAATTACTCCGAGTAAAGGCATGCATTACTACCGTAGATCGCCACTCTCGGTTTGGTTGTCATCATGCATGAGAGTGTGATGTGTGATACTGTTCTAGTAACATACTGATCCCAAGTCTGCTGAGAGCGGGCGCGAGGATGAGGACGAGGTGCGCGAGGTTGAAGAGGCGTGGCGGTCTCCGTGACTCAGGGTGCGTTTGCGCTGGCGGACGAGGGCCTTCTGGTGTCTCTTCATCCTCTCCAGCTGCTCATCAGCACTCATTTTCCCCCTCTGCTGCTGCTGCTGCTGCGCCGGCTCCCCGGAGTACAGACGCTCCAAGGCACTTTTTGGTCTCTCCTGAGAGGAGTGGGAGGAAAGAGAGTTGATAACAAGAGCAAAAGGTGCAGCAGAAGGCAAAGAAGGTAAAAACAGCTAATGTTAATAACTACACAATGTCGTTTTCACAACTGAGACAGTGGAGAATACCATGAAAATCAGATGCAAAGTGTACATCACAAACATTGTCCAGTCCCACAAATGCTTATTTTTCCTCACCGGAATAATTCCTGTTCATAAGGAATCTGAATAAACTAGGTAGATGGTTATTTAGTACAGTACAATAATTCAACATCAATGTAAAAACATACACTTTTTGAAAAAGATTTTATTCTAGTAAAACGCAATAAAAAATGAGTTTGTACCATGTGATTTCTAAATCCTGGAAAAGAAATCTCAGATCTAAATATAAAGATGGTTATTATTTTGTTCAGAACATTGTATTCTTTCAGATTTCTAGTGCAGAAATAAAAACAGGATCCTTCACTGACTTCACTGACTTCCTCCCAGCTGGGTTTGACGGAGGACTTGGGAGAGCCAGAAGTATTAATGTGAGATCCAAATATCAAAGAACTTAACTCTCTATGAATTCATTCATGAATTTCATCAATATTTTGATTCTCTCTTTACTATTTGATTGATTTTGATTCTTCTTGTTAAATTCCGAGCCTCACCTTCATGCCGACAGCTGAGGCTGCTCTTCGGAGGGTCACATACGAGGAGATGCTCGAAGACTGATTTAGTCTAAGTGAGGAGCCAGCCACTCCTGAGGGAAAGCCAACAAACACTAAAGCATTGTTCTCAGCATGGCGGTACAGCAAAGAAAACCAAACAAACAAAAAAAACCAAAAATGTTAGAGTAACATTTTTCTAATATTAAATATAATACAACAAAAAAAATAAAAATAAATTCTACTGGCTCGATCATCTACATACCTCTGCTAGGTAACGTCTGGTAGCCTCCATCATGTCCTAATGCTACGACACTGATGTGGCTAGAGCCATCTCCAGCCCCCATAAGTTCTGGATCGCTCAGAAAAGGTCTAAGTTCCACCTGAGATCCACAGACGGAGAAAGATTAGATTAGAAACAGATGAGAAATTGACATTGAGACATCCAAGCAGCACAAACACAAAGATACACAGGTACTGTATGTACCTTGCTGTCTCCGTTAGTGTACTGGCCAATCTCTCTGTCCCTTTTGCGTTCATCTGACTGTCGTTTGAGACCGCGTACAGACGTGTGTCTGATGACTGTTGTCTCCCGGGGCAACGGGGGCACAGCAGGGGGATGCTCATCAGGGCTGTAGAGCTGAGGTAGAGGAGGTCTGGGAGGCACATCTTCCTCACCCTGAACACAAAATGGTTAAATACTGAGAAAAATCAGGTTTAAAATGCTTCACAGGGAAGGAAATGAATTCTAGACCTTTGTTAGGATATACAAACTAGTGAGCGTGGTGAGCAACACTAGATGTAAACATAACTTCCATTTGTTTCTGTGACTTTATGAAGAACCCAGCTGAAGTTACTTATGTGGCTGCTGTCACTCACCCATTTAAACCCACTGGTGATGGTAGCAGAGTGGTGTAAAGGCTGCTGGCTGGTGCTGGAGGAAAGGGTGGGAGTTTGGCTGCTAGGGCTGAGGTGGGGGCTGTGCTGTTGCTGCTGCTGCTGCTGCTGTGGATGGGACAATCTCATCTCCATAGCAGACGGGCTCCCAGACACAGAAGGCACTGATGACGCCGACACTGAAGGCACAAATTTCCTCTCTGGGGAATTCAATATATATGAACATACACACGCCGTGAAGACAGTGCTTTCTTTTCCCATGGGAAATGTTCAATGCATTAGTGCAGAGTATATGATTAAGAGCTTTAATGATAACATACACTAGCATGACCACATGGCATGTGGTGCATTGCTCACACAGCATATAGAATTTGCTTTGTTCACATGAACCCTTCCATGTAGGCTCCTGTCTTACCTGGGTTGGTAACAGAGGAGATAGTGACTTTGTAGTTGGCTTTACTGGTGCTGAGGCCTGCGATAACATCCTCAATCCTCCACAGCTCCTTTCTGATCTGGACTTTCTCTTGCTGCTCATAGAGAAACACAGAAACACACGCATACACATGATACAATTTCTTTAACACACATTGTAGAGTAACCTGTGTACCAGGACAAAGCATTAATGATGAACATTCATCTATATTGACAAAACGTAGTTTGTAATTTAAAGCTCCCACATGATCCTCTGCACAGATTTCGACCACACAGAATTCTCTGCTTTGCCTGTGCATAAGAAATCAGGAGTCTCTAACTCATTCCCACACACACCCATCCATGAGAGTGAGTGCCTGCTTCTGTTTGTTAAGTGAGATCACTGAGCCACAGACCTGAGAGAGATCACTGCGGTTCATCTGTCCCTGCAGGGCTGACTTCAGCCAGTCCACATCTCTCTCCAGCTGGCTGTATTCATTCCATGCATTCTCCATCTCCTACAGAACAAAACAGAACACACTCCATATTATAATAAGAGCTTTCAGAGAGTACACTCAACTCATGAGCCAATGCTACTTTAAGGTTCCACCCCATGCGAAGTGAAATGCAGTTAAGAGTATCGGATTGTCTTCAGTTACTTCGGTTTTATTATGTTTTTATTGTGCCTTAAGCAACAGATCAGATCACCTGGATTCGATCTGTTGTCTCCACTGTTCCGTCAGTCTAATGAATACCATTTGTGACCACTGTCACAAATGTTTGAATACAACCAGTGCGGTTGGAAATGTCTTTGGTAGTGAGAGAAAGAAATTACTCATATTTACTGTTGTGTAATCTTGTGGTTTATTTGTAAATGTTCTATTGAAACTCATCGTATCACTTTAACACTGAATATTTTGAATATCAATGAACTTTTTGACTGAAAGCCTTTTCTCTGAGTGGTGGAGAAATGTACTCATGAGTTTCTTTGTAGCCCCAGGTTCATCCCCGAGCACTCATTTTGATACTGGCACAGTCAACCTGAAACATTGTGCCAGTTGCAGAAACCATCAAAAGGGAACAACTAAAAACAGAAGTGAACATGACACTGAAGGCAGTGCAACCAATGAAAACATAATGCAAGAGGCAGTTTGTACTTTGTAAAGAAGACAGTCTGAGTAGTTTCAATAATAGCACCTTAGCTGCCAAAACTACATGAACTACATTGGGGAAGCCACATTGTATATTCTACCTTTAACAAAGAAGCCAAAGAATCAGTATTTTTCATTCTAAGCATAATGAACGTGTGAGTGCAGCTTTTATCTTACTGTGGAGACTTGGGATATTTCAGCCCTGATGTGCACGACATCCTCTTGTAGTAATTTCTGCTGATAGGCAATCTTCTCAGCATGGGCCGGCTGATCTTTGTACTGCTCCATCTGCTGGTGAGAAACATCCAGCACAGATTCTAGCTTGTCCTAGATAGGGACATGAAAGACACTCTCATAAACACAAGAAGTATTTATGGACCACACCAATGCAGGCTGAGACACACACAAGTAAATACTGTACATACAGAAGAAAAAAAAAAGAATTTTATATATGTATAAAATAAAAACCTTGTCCTCCTTCAAAGTGCGTATTCTGGCCTCTAGCTCCTGGAGAATCTTGTCTTGCTCACACAGTCGACTTAATTTCACCTAAAGAACAAAGATTGATATAGTCAGAGTGCACTTCTTCTTCTTACCCTCTGTTTGCCACTAACAAGACCACAGAGTGTAAAGATAATGCAACAGAGTAACAGGAAAGAGATAAAACAGTGTCTGGGCTGATGAGATGCAGTATGTTTTACAACAGAAGTCGAAAGACATTCTTGTCTTTGTTCAACTATATTTTAACAGCGCAGCCAGATAAGATGAATTGATCGTCTACAGTAGTCTTCGCTGTCTGTAAATATGTCAATAAGTCTCATCTATGTGAAAAGCCCCGAGGGATTCCTCTCATCAGCGCAGTGAGAAATAAGGCTCTATACAGTCTAGTTTGGGGGCAAGATCTGGTAATACCCATTATGAGTAATCATAATCAAAAATCCATATTTTCAAATTCACTTTTGGAGAAAACCGTGTTTATTGAGAGTGACAGATTTGTTTTCCCAGAAATGGGTTATGTGTTTATGAAAACAGCATAAGACTGCCTACTTCACAGTCTTTCTCACACAGTGTATTTTTTTCTCAGATCTATTTATCATTCTGTTCAATTAATAATTAAGCTGTTTTTATTTTGCGGCTGTATATTGTTGTTTTTAATTGCATGAAATATTCATTGTTCAGACAAATTTACTGGCAATTTCTTATAAATTGTTAAAATGGAACAATGCTAATGATGAAAAGCCAGGACATCCATCTTATTTACCTCTATTCAGCAGAAAACAAAGAATGAGAAAAGCAAGATCAGGCAAATCAAACTGAAAAATTTAACAGCTCAACATCTAAAACTCCCATTACATGTATTTTTCTCTTTAAATTGCAGGGAGGAAAATAAAGGCTGTGGTCGATACACTGTGCAGTGTGGATGGATGTCCCCACAGTGTTGCAGTGCACATACGTTCCCTTCCCTCCGCAGCCTCTGTTTATCACAACTTAAGAACACACACACAAACCACATTAAAACACACAGCAAAGTCAGACTAAAGTCAGCTGCTTCTCTGTAGTGGATTACAAAATGTCGGAAAAGAAGATCTTAAAGAAAAGAAAGAGACAGATAAAGAGGGTGTTTATCTGCCTGCATCTTTAAACCCTGAGAACATAATGATTCACTTACATCAGCATCACTTTCTGCTATTTTCACAGGCCTGGTTGGTCTTTCTTTCTTTAAACTCTCTCGTCCAGTAACCTGAAATTGCCAAAAGCCACAAATAAAATGTTTAATATCAGTAATCGAACGGCATGTTTTCAATTCCTTGCCTTAATAGTTCCAGTGAACAGATAACAACAACTGCATGAATTTTCAACAAACAGTGTGACTACTAGACAAGTCAGCTGGATGGGCCCAGATAAAATAATGAAGAAAAAAAAAACACACACACAACCAAAAAAAAGAGCAACATGAGCTGGTGTAACAAAATGTGCAGAAGCTGAGCAAAAACATTTAGTCTATGCAGAGAGAGTTTTTGCATCTTTGTGCAAACGGGGAAACCCTAAAACCCCAAAGCTGCTCTTTCTTGGCTGCTTAATACTACAAGTACGTTAAGCAACCAGTTCCTTTACATGAACAGCAAGCGAGAAAACTGACTCGTGATATGCTTACTTTATGATACAGAAACATATTTTATACATTAGTAATATTTAAAGTTGATGTAAACTTTAAAAGGCTACTGAATGTCGCTAGGGTAAATGTTAAACTGTAAGTTATCAAGGCCTCTAGTTTCATGACGGTGTGGTAAGGCGGTATGTACATTCTGGCGGAAACAGCAGAGACAGTGTGGGCAAAAGGAATAATTAAAAATAGCAAGCTGAGTGTACCTGTACCAACCATGGAGTTTTTTGATATTGTAAACCTCATTAGAGCTTTGTTTAAGATTTGTAACGTTCTAGTTCACCAATGAGCTCCATCTGCCTCCAGACTATCCATCCAGTAGTTGGTGAGATATTTCAGTGTTTGACCAAAGTGGTGGATCAACTGACAGACCAACATTGCCATCTCTAGAGTTATGCAATTAGCATAGCTAAAAATAAGGAAATATGTCCATAAAAATACCACAAAATGGTACTTAGTTATTTTTTACTCTTTTTTACTCTTTACTCTTTATTCTTGAAATTTGTTATTGATTATACCTGTCGTATATCTGTATCATGAAAATGCATTAAACTGTATTATTCAGCAGGACTGCATGAAAAACAAACACTAAGAAACACTATCAACAAGTACTGAATCACTAAAAAATACAAAGCATTTGTTCACTTACTTTATCATTCAGGGCCTGTATATTCCTACTATATGCCTACATGCACTTAAAACATATGTAGTGACTTTACATAGTGTCTTTGTGTCAGTGGGCTTAATACACTGTCTTCTTTTATTCTTATTTTGCTTGACGTATCACTATTATAGTAATAATATAAAATATTCCTATAGGAACTTATATTTTTATGTGATGAGTCTGGTAGTGATTTAGAATTGACTTTATGATATTTTTTGTCTTTTGGTGTCATTATGAAAACAAAACAACTGTCAGTGTTTACGTCCCATCCAGAGGTCCTCCAGATAACGGGACAGAGATTTATCTGTCACAGTTTGTAAAGCTGAGAAGTGTGGGTGGAATATTCATAAGACACCCACATCAGGATCACCACACCCAGCGTAGTGGTATGGACAAGAACAGATGGGAGACTCAGTTAAAGGGGCATTCCACCTATTTTACATGTCAAAGTCAATTACTAGTCATTTAGAGTACTACACAGCCTGTGAGAACAGCTTTATAGTGTACTCTGTGGTTCCAGAGGGAGCTTTGTCAAGTCTGGGAAAATTACTCAAGCAATCATTAGGATATCTTGGCTTGGAGACTGCAAGTTTTTAACAGAAAGCCTGTGTTACGTACTCGGGGCACTGGGTTTGAAAGACGTGGGTGTTTACCAGTCAGGGAAAAACAATAACAAAACAATATCAAGTGGTGAGTCAACTATCAAGTCAAACTAAACAAATTATGATGGCTTTTGTAATCTGTCTTTCATAAGTTTGCCGTCTTTATGTAAGTGCATTACTAAGTTTCTGTAGCAATCAAGACCAAGACCATGACCATGGTGTGAAAACACCGCCTCATGTTGTTGTCCATTTCCGCCCCACCAAAATGAAACTAGAGGCCCTAAAATGTAAGTTCTCATTTCATAATCACATTGCCAGTATGTTTCTTAAAGAGCACCATCGGGAAATCTTTTATGCTGTCACAAGCAAAACAAAAGCAAAGTGAAGATATCAAAGAGACATTCAACAGCACATTCAGAAATGCTTAACAGCATGCAAGGAATCCCTTTTGCCATTACAACTTCCTTTCCATCGTCTCAAATCTCATAGCAGTGTTGGAGTGTCACACGGTGAATGATCAGATCAAGGGATTCATGTGCAAAATCCTGCATAATTTCCAGAGATGCATCACATTCCATTTGAGAAGCAGTGGAATGGTCTGTTTCACTTTGTATGCACACCATCCTTACATTCAAACAGTACCCAAAACTTGGAGTGGAGGTTTCAAACACATTGTGTACTGAAACGATCATCGGGTCAATACTTTGGATCTGTTTTGAAACAGGAAATGGAGAGGTGTTACAGGACGTACTGTATCGCTAGATGACCTCCCTCCATTCCAAAGCACAACCCAGATTTCTAATTGATGCATTGTGGTGTTAAACATACAAATCAAAAAGGATTAAATGCTTTGCACAGGTGTAAATGGAATATATGCCAATAGCTAGCTAAACGAGACAGACCGCTTAAATACAGCAGAACTAGGCCTTTGCATTTATATTATTTGTAACAGTGACATAGGAATTGGAGTTCACATGACCCAAACATTTTAGAAATTCAGCCATGTGCTCATAAAAACTACAATTCCCATTAGGATGATCTTAACATTAGCATGTGTTAGGGTGACATAACAACATTACCACACTGCATCTGAAAGTACTATCCAATGGAAAACATTGTCACAAACTGAATGTTAGATTTTTTGCTTAGGTAAGAAGATAAACCTTTCTATCACGCTATGTCAGTCACACTGGGCTATTTGTTGGATTAATGTGAAAACGGCTTTTTATCCTCAAATGCGTAATTTACATAATAAGAAGACAGTTCAAAGACATGTTAATTCCATTATAAGGAGACAGTAGAAAGCATAGCGCAGAACAGAGGAAAGACAGGAAAGGGGGAAACAGGGAGGCACATGTTGCAGGCAGCAGCAGGAAAACAGGATTGCAGTCCAGAGAAGGGAGATGAAGTAGAGGATGAAAAGGATAAAGTGGCATTTACTTTGTTGGGGCCCACCTTCAGATCTAGATACTCCAGGTCCTTCTTCAGTTGTATGTAAGTATCATCAGCCTTTAAATGAGCAGTGGAGAGATAAATCATTTGAAATGAAGCTGCAAAGGATAATGGGTGACCAGATGACTCCTAAGGCCTTTAGTTGCTGTTCAGGCTTTGCAAACAGAACTTTAATTAACTCGATCTCAATTACAGTTTACTTCTACCTCTGTATTTTTATCTACAGTGAGTAAAGCCAAACTGTAATTAAGTAATCGTGGAGTTTTTGATCTGGTTTAATGTCTCATGTTTGACCTCATACAAAACTGAGCAACACAGGTCTTGAGCATGACATGTGGTCAAACCGAGTGTTTACACTCCTTCATAAGCACGGAGAATGGCCAGAGAATGGTTGGATGTTAGAAACTGGGTGGAGTTGTCATTACTGAGCACCGTTGCAGCTTCACTGTGGTCTGCTAGTCTTACAGCAATGCACTGTGTGTGAACAGGTTCACGAGGGAAACTGTGGCCTGATGGCTGCTTCAGAGTGATAACACCGAGAGCAAAAGGTTTATCAGAGCACACAGAAATGTAGACACAAATGTGAGAGTTTAAAATGCAGGCACAGTCGACAAGCAACATGCTTCAAATATGGCATATTACTTATTACTAACAGAATAACACAAGCCTTCGGTAGCTTCTTCAAGTTTTGAACAAGGTGGATGAAAGATACTAACTACAAAGACACTATTGCTAAAAGGCAGTCTGGACAGTCTGAAGTGCAATACAGCCCATGCCAAAATGGTTGAATAAACAAGACAACCAACAAACCGCACAGTCTTGAATGAATGACAGGGAAGTAATGTATGGGACTGGCTGGGGTGAGGAGGACCACAATGCACTGGCAGGGGTTGCAGTGTGCTGTAGAGGAGGTTAGGGAAGTACAAGGGCCCCTGACCTGCATGCTGGGGCCTAGAAGGCCGTTGTGCTGGTGGTGCTGCAGGTGAGCGAACGCATAGTTGGGGCTATGCACACCAGCCATCTTGGCCTGGTGCCTCCGAAGCTGAATGAGGAGCAGAGTCAGCTCCTCTGGCTGTAGCCAAGCCCGGGTTTAGGGGCCGGAGGCCAATGAAAGCGCAGAGGGATGAGAGAAAATATTTGAGAACCAGCTGAGCTATAGCAACTGAGTGAGCCAAGTTGTAGTGAGTAGACTTCTGTTTCTATTAATGTCCTAATAACACTAAAAATGCAAAAGCTAGAGCTGCTCTGTTGAGATATGATTTATTGTGTTCTAAGGGATGGCCTGAAGACACGGGTTATCAGAACTGATAACTCTGAAACAAATATATGGTATAAAAATTAAACAAGCTTTATAGTGGCGGTTTTAGACCACTGGAAAACTACGTTAATACAATACCACAGATATCCAAGTTATGTAGTACATGTAATAAAGAGGATCATACCGTTTTGCCGTGTAAGCTAGGTGCACTGACAGTGTGTGTGATGTAGCCCATGGCTGGCATGGACCTTCTCTCTATTTGGGAAGTCTGTGGACAAACAAAATTCATCAACTTGTTATTACAGATCTTATAGAGTAAAATCAAACAGAATGTCTAATTCACTAAGTAATCTTCAACAGAGACTTGAGAGTGAGAGATAGACCACTCCATCACACCGAACCAAAGTTAAACTATTGCCTCCAAGTCTGCAAACAGATTTGACTACACAGCAGATTTGATTTTTTCATCTATCCTTTTCTCCCTTTCATCACTCCTAATCTTATTCGAAACAAGGTGTGCCCTGAGTTTTAGATGCTACAGGGCTTGGAAAAAAATTTGACGTTTTTGCTTAACACACAGAATTAGCGAAAACCAGGCCCACTACAGAACCTTAAAAGGACACAAACAACAAGAGATTTAATTAACTACACATAAATTATACTAAACCTGCTTTCTTAAAATAACATTTGTTTGCTACCAGCAAGAGAAGCACTGTAAGCCATTCCCTCTGAGATTCCCATGCCACTATTTTTTTGCTGTATAATAGGTTTTTTATTTAAATGCGAGATCAGAAGAAAGAGACCGCGGCTGATATTTGAGATACAGTAGAGATGTTTATAGGGTGCTGAGGAGCCCTGGGCAAATTGGATTAGCTGCTAATAAAACATACTTCTTAATGATATTCCACAGAGGTATACAGATCGCTATTACTTAAGCGCACTCCAGCCAGAGAGCACCATCAGCCTCAAAGATGCTGGGTGCACTGAAAGTAAGTAAGTTCATTGCCGACTAAATTTAGTTCCCATAAATATCGCTCCCTTGGATCGTCTTGCAAACTCACTGTGGCTCCCTTTGTTAAAAATGTATCTTCTTCTAAAGGGTTTTCCATAATTGTGCGTCACTCTGTTTTACGGTTATAATTAGTGTCTTGACACTCGGGTGAATGATGGAGGAAACAGAGCATCTGCGACACTTTGTTTACTTGTGTAAGGCTAACGAGTTGGTTATGAGGCTTGTGTGTGTTGGCAAATGTGGTGATGGTTTGGAGGGAGATCTTTTCACATGTGGAGGGTGTGGTGGGGAGACAGCGCAGGGTGTGGATGACAGGACGTCCCCTCGCTCCGTCTCCTGCGGCAGCGGCGGTGCTGTCTGAGCGCTGCGATGGTTTGGGGAACGACGGGGTAGCGAGCTTTTACTCACACACGCTCACACCACCTGTGGAGTAGGCCTGGGTGTGGACTGTGTGAATCTGCAAATGATTCACATGAGCATCAAAGTGTGTGCGCTGACAAGTCAGAGCCTTCTCATGCTCCTCATGCTAATCTTCCCATGGTGTCCCTGTGAGCTCACAACATCCTTCAAATCAACATCAATGGATACCTCACATCCACTACCCAAAGCTACTGTGAGAATGAGACCTTTGTCATTTCACTCACTACATGTGAATCAACAAATCTTACTTCCATCCCATGCCAATGACAGGCTACTGACTTTTACTGTGCGCCAGTATTATAGTGTTAAAGCACCAATGACTGAGTAGGAGTACATACATTCATTATGGGTGGGATTTCCATCTGTCCATCCAAACATCGTTTCTACCCATTTATCCAGTGCAGGGCTGTGGGACTATGAGGGTGGGGCTTCACTGAAACAGTTTTTTTTTGTTAACTGAAACCTATGAAGTAATCCACTCTAACAAGTCTTACTATGCACATACACACATACTGCTGCCCCTTATGAATCACCACTCCTCTCTGCCAGTTTAAGCACACATCCATAAGACACAAGGGAGGTGTTAAATAGGGCAGCAATTAATGATTATTGTCATTATTAATTAGTTTGCCAGTTATTTTCTTTATAAATCACTTATCAATACAAAGTTAGAAATTCATGAAAAATGGCCATCACAACTCCCCAGAGCCAAAAAGTGGCATATTAATTTTTGCTTGTTTTGACTGAGCAACAGTCCAAAACACAAATATATTCATCTTATACAGATATAAGAAATAAAAAAGTAGTATTAGTAGTAGTATTTTTTCTTTAAAGTTGACTTATACAATTATCAGAGTAGTTGCAGATTCATTTTCCGTTGATTGACTTATAGATTAATCATCTAATTGGTTCAGCCCTAGGGTTAGCCATGACAGCCCACCACCCAAAGTCTATAGCATTTTAGGGAAAGCATAGCACGGGGGCAGAAGCTATTTCAGCCTTTGCTGAATGAACAATACTTGTTAGTAGGATAAAGTCCTTGCTGGCTTTGGCCTTTTCATGGTCAGTTCACAGTCAATATTAATAAAAATATAAAATAACAATAATATCATCCTTTATCTTTCTCTTAAAAAGAATATCAGATCAAATATACCAGTACAGCAATATTTTTTTGTTTTATAATGAGTAATAGTGACAATTCCTATTCCTAGACTAGGCTGTATTTTTGCTAGTGCAGTATAATTATATAGTATATGGTATAGTATAGTACTAGGTTATATATAGGATAGTATAGCATGCTTAGAATGTCATTAACATCTAGAGCTGACATTAAATATCAAAGGCATTAATATAAAATTATTAATTATTCAAGATGATCACCCCCCCCCCCAACTGTCCAATCAAAAATAAAGGCACAAAAAGTCCCCAAAAAATGCAAAAAAAAAAAAAAAAGATGCTATAGTGCATAATATTTGAGTATTTTAATATTCATAATCTCAGTTTAAATGGGGGGAAAAGTAGATGTTGTTTAATATTTTAAATTATGATGGTTAAGTAAATTGTTGTCTAAACTGTCTTAAGAAATGTGCCTGGAGTCAGAGATTCCTCTGTACCCTAAGTAGGTGCCCTACCTGGGACAGATGGGCACAGATATGGCCGGGAGAGCTGGATCTTGTGCTGTCCCCGGCTGCCACTTCATCCAGGGGCCTGACCGTGCGTCTGTCTGAAGGAGTGTGTGGCCTGCGAGGGGACAGGGGTTTGAATGAGGAGGGGACAGTCGGCGGGACTTCACACGGGGATGGAGGGACAGAGATGGAACGTGGCATCTCCACAGTAACTCTAAAAGATGACGAGTCTGTGAAATTAGGCCCAGAGTATACAGGAGCAGTGGGGCTGCCATGACGGAACTGCTGCCGCTGCTGCCACTCATACAGCTGCCACACCATTCCCTCCTTGGTAGCCATTCGCTCATCAGTGGACATCCGGAAGTGGCTGAGACGGTCATGAGCATACTTGTAGTCACTGGGCAGGTTGGATGTTGCTGGAGGGGAGTTGCTGCCAGACGGGAGTCGGGGAGACTTTGGCACCGACTGATAGGTGGCATCCGCCGCGCTGGCTTTGGGCTTCAAGGGAGGAGTCCGTCGAGGGAGGTTGTACTCAGAAGAGGGAGAACTGAGATAGAAAAAGACATGGAAGTCTTTTCATATTATCTGTCCCCCAAATAAAATGAAATTCAACAAACCCACTGAGCAGTTCTCATATTAGCCACTAGAGGGAAGCATTTAATCAAGATTTTTTCTTCATCATTCATGCTGCTGTTAGAGAGCAGTGCTGGTTAATTCAAACTAACTGTGTGAAGTCAAACTGACCTCTTTGCTGGATCCCCTTTTTGAACTTTGACCCACTGCTCCACCTGGGCCAGGGTATTCTTCCTCTGCACATGTTTCTCTGTGTCCATCTGTGAAACGAAGCCCCTCTGATAGACAAGATTTCCATTTTGTTCCGGTGGCAGGCTCAACTGGATCACAGTTTGCTGTCCATTCTTGTGGGCGGCACCATTGACATTGACAGCGTCTGGAGGGAGGCTCTCAAGTCTTTCCTCTGCGGCTGACTGGCTGGGCCTCCCTTGGATCTCTAATCCGTACCTCACTTCATCTCCATGAGCTGGTCTGATACCATTGTCGTGAGGTTCCTCTCTGTCTGTCCTGTGATGGCTTTCTGACTGAGAAGAGTTCTGGTTGATGTGGACATGGTTGGTTTGCGGGACTGCCTGCTGTGCAGCCTTCTCTGGCTTCTCCACCTCTCTGTTAAAAAGTGAGAGGGAATGATAAAACATATTAACAACACTTAATATATCTTGTCTTTACTGTAGGTGTGTGCTTGATATTATATATCAAGTCCATTAATTTAAATACATTTCTTCATGAACCCTATTCTAAGTTACAGAGTATGTACTGAAGTGTTAAAGTACTTCACCCGACAACTATTATATATTGCTACACTCATACACTCATTTATTCAATATCTCATTTTCCCCCTTCACTGTACATTATGGTGAAGTGCAGCTCTATTCTTGAAACAGGGGATTAAAAAGCATTAAGAGGTGGAGAAATTACAATTGGCCACTCAAATTAACCTTGCATGATCCTGAACGCTTGTACATATGGTCGGATTAATTACTGAGATTCACTCAGGAAAGTTCAGAGAGTTATTCAGCAAGTTTCCATCTGCACTTTTTAGAGGTTTTGCTGGAGAATCCATAAAGAGTGAACCCCCAGGGAGAAATGACAGTTGTTTTTGTCTTCATTAAATAGATTGGGGTAGTCTGCTGCTCATTTCAATGTGCTCAAATGATAAGACTTTATTAATTCGATTCGCATTTAAATTCATTAATCCTTTTTCCCATTTAAAGGAATAAAACCCGACTGAAAATGTCTAATTGCATCCACTTAAAGGTTGCTTATTTCTATGGAAATAGCTCCTGAGGTTGGAGGTGGAGGTAGAATATGGGAGACAGGGAGGGACATTAATAAAAGTGTACCTTTGGCTGACTGAGGTACATGTTTTCATGGCAGAAAAAAAACAGTTTAGTATGATCATTTATTTATACTTTATTAGTGCAAAGCATTTCATATAATCAATGTTTAATTTTAAGGGACCAAACTTAGACTCATGCGGCACTCATGGGTACTTTCCAAAACAAAAATTTCAGGAGTACTGACTTACATTGGCCTCTAAGGGGCATTATTGCCCACACTACTCAAACCATGCAGTGCATCCAGCTAATCTAAGATGTCTAAATGCAGTTGGTAATACATTTATCACAGATACAGTTGTCACACAGTATCAGAATATATTGCAAACTATTTCTGCCACTGACTGTGAATATTTTTTAAGCAAAAAGATCTGTGCACAAATCTGCTTTAAACATTGTGATTACCGCTGTGGCAACACATTCTGCAGTAGAACGTCTCTGGCCTGTGTGGCCTGTGCTCAGCTGGCAATGGCTGAAATGAGCATCATTTATACCAGATCCAGATGAAATACACAACACGCGCACACATACACATGAAAACTGCAGACATCTTATTGCCCCAGAACAGACAGGACAAGGCAGGACCTGCTGTGAAAGAATGCTGTTAAAATAAAGCCCATGAATGTAAGAAACCAATATTGGCCAGTTCAACTCTAAATCTTAAAGTCTAAATCTGTAGCTGATAATGTACTTGCAAAACTAATGATTTAAACTATTGGTTGAATACTATGATGCCCAGGTTCCCTTTATGATATCATCTCAGGACATCCAGTTCACACAGACTGTTATTCTTTATGGAAGGCAAGATGTTAGTACCAGTAGACGCCTGACCAATGAGAGAAGTGAATCCTACTCTTTAGAGCAAGACCAACCTCTTTATAGTGTGACTCTGCTGCATCAGCGCAGCCTGGTTCATGGCCCGGATCCAGCCATTCATGTCCTCCTGTGTGTCCGCACTGAAGAAATATGTCCGCATCCCGCAGTGTTCTGCCTGTGAGCCAATCACAGAGTTCTTATTGTAAATGTAGGAGCGCATTCCTGTGTGGCTCGCCTATGAAAGGGAGACAGATCGAGAGGGAGGGAGAGAGAGAGAACGAGACGATAGATATGAGAACTATATGAGATCTGAGAAGACTGGAAAAACCTGCCAGTGAGGCTGATGAGTGAAAAACTTTGCTGTCTTGTTTACTGAGACTGACGGCTGTCAACTCAGTCAGCACAAAGTTTACAGCAACATTTTACTAAAAAAAAAAAAAAAAAAAAAAAGAATAGGGAGGGGAGCAAAGTGCTGCAGCAGAAACAGTGTCAATATTGTGATGTTTCTGGCAAGGAAAAAAGCATAACACAGGTTATATTTTCCAACTGCTTTTCAAAAAAGCTCTGTACACCCTCTTTAGCACACAGAAAATAGACAGCGACTCATCGCACAGCCATTCGATAGCAAAGAAAAGGCAATTATGGGCACCACTTTAGTCAAGATACACACACACACACACACACACATTTACACATTATTAATATTAGCCTACTCTTTGTTATTTCTATGTGGTGGTGTAAATCTGTCCTAATAGCTTGATTGTACAGAATGGCGACCTTATCCTCCTCATTGAACCCCACCCAATTCTCATGCAGACAACCAGCTATACCACAGTAATCTGCAAAATATGATGTAATTGTTTACCCAGGATGCAGTTTTTTTAAAAAGTACAAAGAATTAGTTACTGTATATCTCCATTATCAGCACTTTTGTGTAAGATGCTAGTTATTTCACATTATTTGTAACTTTACCATAAAAAAATTAAAATTCATGAGTAGCTGCTGACACTAAGAGAATCCATGACAAAGGACAAACTACATTATACGCTGTAGACCATGGAAAGAGCATGACAATAGCAGAAAAATTGTCCTTGTATTACTATTATAGATATATAAGATATAATCTTGATTCATCATAAGTATCCCCAAAAACAGATCTCTACTCAACAATAAAATGCTGTATAAACATATGTAATCAGTGCCAAACTGACTTAGTTGTAAAGAGAATTTTCTCTTACTGGGCTGTTCAGAAGCCGTGACCAGCTTATGAAGACACCAAAATACCCACCATGATTTATCCGTTCTGAGGTCTGTAAAGTAAATACAATAAATCTACCGAAAATTCTCTTTTTTTTTGGCAACATTTAACAAGCCAGACACCGCAAAGTAAATTCAGTAAGGCACCAGCTTCAAAACAGATGTAGAGAAACAAGTGAACGGTTTATATTGTATCTAGTCTTGTAAAACAATATAACAACCCATATATCTACAGCAGGGGGCAAATTGCTGATGTCAACAAACATCCAAAGAAATGCAATGAAATCAGAGAAGAGTGTGGAAAAAATGGCTCAGACGCTGTCATCCCACTTCTCCCATGATGATGACAATGTGATAAGTGATACGCAGCTTGACAAGACAAATACCAGAGCCACTGAGCATATACGTGTACGAGAGTGATCAACTCGCAAAATGAGTGTCATGCTCTGCCAGTTGACCACATTTATTAAAATTAGCACCTGGCTAAGCTGCTAAATATCTGGATATTTCATGTTTTTCTCTCTCTCTGGTCCAGCACATTGGATTTTAAATGAAGTAATGACTTTGAGGTTAAAGTGCAAAGTGTGACTCCCACCTCTGATTTGACAGTGTTTACATCCATACTGGGTGAACAGTATAGGGTGAGAAAGCAGCCTTGGTGTTGTCCTCTCACTTTTTTCAAAAATTGTGGAACCGTGAATAACAGTGTAATGATTTTTTTGTGTAATGAACAATTTACTATTTTTTTATTTGAATCCAATTTGCTGGAATACACTGCAAAACAGCAGTAACACGTGTTACTGTATTCATACAGTAACACGTATGAATACAGTGTAAGACGTGAGTCATACACTGTATGTTACTGTATGTTACTGTATGTTACTGTATGTTACTGTATGTTACTGTATTCATACAGTAACATACAGTGTACTCACTGTATATGTTCAAGACGTGAGTTCAGTGTGTGTCTTTTTTTCCCCAAAAAATTCGCATCCAAATCGTTTACTAAAACTAATGGCATATACCTATATGCTCTGGCATTGTCCATAGATGACTGTTTCTGTAGTCATGTCTGTACATGATACAACTTTGATGCACATTTAGTAATGTGCATTCAGCAGCTAGGAGCATGATATGAAACAAAATGAGCTGAGAATGGCGGTCCACTGATGAGGCTAAAGTGAAATCAAATACCTATTCATGCAAGACAGGAAGTCTGTGTGATTCAGGATGGCCGCCCGCAGAGAACAGTACTCACTCCGCCCGCGCACACACACCAGGTCACAATGGGAGGCAATTGACCAACAGGGAATGAGAGAAACACAGTGAGATGAGCAAAAATAAGAGAACGGAAAACAACAGGAAGTTACAGCAGATCAGTGCTGAGTCAATACGAAAGAGCTGAAATGTGTCTGTGGTCTTTCGGCAGTCATCACAGGAGTAAAAGTGAGTAAAAGTGGTAGGATCATACAGTAAGTGTTGTGATACGTTACAATCAGACACATCATTGTGGCATCATAGCACAGCACAGCCCATAGTGCTCCGAGGAAGGTAAAAAGAATACTCTTAAGTGTAAATATTTCAGAGAAGTGCTGTGCTTCTCATATCATGTCTCGCAATCTCCAGTCCATTATTTTAACCCTGTTCTTTCAGGCAAGCACAAACTGTAGTCTGTAATTCACTGTACATGTAAGTGGCTTGCTAACAGTTCCACTATTGTACAACACCAGACATCTACTGAGCAGCTGTCATGCTTACTTGGCAGTAACTGAAATTTTTCAAAGCACCTCAGATGCATGTAATGAAATCTCCTGCTCTTTAGTGCATGATGGCTCACAGAGAGGGAGGGAGAGAGGGAATGCAGATCTCTTAAACACTGTGGGGGTACAGCAGAGCCCAGGCTCATTTCACCTAACCTTACGGTGGGAGGAGACGCTGAATAGGCTGAATGTATAATTAATATTCCCAGCAGAGCAATTATCATACAAATTCCATTGTATGTGATATGATCTTCAAAGCACAGGCGATATGTACCACACAAGCACACACATTCATATTCACACACACATATATACACAGAGAATCCAAGAACAAAAAGCCAGAGTACAAAGGAGCTGAAAGGATTGCAACAGAATGCCCTGAAGCTGCAGTGATGCATCAAACATTCAGGCACTATTGTTCTTTGCAACAAGCTCTGTGTTTCCACAGAGGAGGAGCTGGATAATGTTAACCCTCTTGCTGTTAGAAAAAGACTTAAATCCCTTTGCTGTCCTCTGGCAGAATTCACAGAAGGGAAAGAAAAAAAAAAAGACTTCACCACATGCAAGGAAAACTTATGCTGCACACTTTCACTATTACCAATATTGCCTGGCTGTTTCAGCTAAGTTTTATGCCATTCAAAATTTTCTGAAAGAACTCTTGCTCAGTGTGCACACCATACTGAAGACTGCACTGCTGCAGCCTCTCTAGCGCACAGGTGGAGCTACTGAAACACAATGAAGAATTTGTTTCTGCCAGTCAGACCATGTACACACCTGCTTTAATGCATATGCTAATATGAGCAGACCATCTTTTGAAAGTGTGACTAGAATAAATAAATGGTTGTACTATAGCCATCTATGCTAACACTCACCATAGGGTTTGTGTTAGAAAAGGTCAGAGACCAGAAGGTCAAAAGTTCCACCAGACTCTGCACAGCTGGACTTCAGAGAGAAACCTTCATAGAATTCAAAACCTGAGTTGCATGCAAAATCGCTCTTGCACAAAAATGTAAGCACAATTTGAACTTTTCCAGGTAGCAGTGTAAAACAATTCCTGTTTCAGTACAGATAATACTTTTTTCCTTAACCTCCTTTAAGATTGTTTTTGATCATTCAACAAGCTAGGCCAAACTTCTCACGTTTGTTTCATGTTGTGATACTGTAAAACAAACAGCCGTAAAAGTCTGCATAAACAAAATAATCTATAATAGAGAGCTTATCATTTAAGTCAGGAACTATCTGATACAGTGATGACTGAACAAAACTAAAACCTGATTCTAACTTTTCATACTTGACTGTTTTTGATGCTATAGACACATTTCTTTTGGTACTGAAGAGCTAAATTATGCAGGTCTAATAATAAAAAAATGAAAATAATATAAAGATGTGAACATCTAATCTAAGCAGCAGGGAGAACCTAGCCTTACTTTGTTACACTGGCAGGGACCAGTATTAGAGTATTGCTATCCAATGGTGATGTAGAAATTTATATTCTCTAAAAAACTGTACACAGTGAACAATTTTTACTGGCTACACGTGGACATGATTATATCTTTCATATTTCTTCTCTCAGTGTTACCTTGAAAGCATATTTGCGGTTTATGTGGTCATCAGGCTCAACTGGTGCTATGACATAACTGGGCAGAGGGATGCTACCAAGGACTGTCTCCTCACGGCTGTCTGTGAAGCAAGAACACACACACACACACACACACACACACACACACACACACACACACACAAACAGAATATTGTTACAGGCATCTAAAACAACAATCTCTAATTCTGCCAAGATTTTTTTTACGATGTTTATGAGTGACTTCAGATTTATAAACAGCAGGAAGATCAGTGAGGCATAATTCATGGGTGACTCTTGTCTGGATGGGGCCTTGTGGCAGCATGTGGCACAAGGTGGCATGTGGTTTATCTATTATTTAGTATGATTAATGGAGGAGAGGAGGTAGATGCTATGGCAACACAAACAGAGATTACATCCCATAATAAAACACTCAAGTTAATGAGGAAGGAGAAGTGAGAGGAAGAGAAAGCCAAGGAGAATAACAGATAGCAGTACATGTCATACATCTAATTACAGGCAGTCTTTAATCAAGAAATTTATCTTCCTGCAGAGGAGATCATTGAAGATTTGTGTGACTGATTTCACAACTAAATCCATTTTCATTTTTGTCTGTCAAACCCTGGCTGACTGCCCTTTTCACAGACTCACCTTTGTAGTAAAACAAGCAGTAGTCTGACAAAACAAACCACTTCCGTTTCCACAGTCGCATTCCAGAGCTGTCCTGGAGGTGAAGGGGGAAACACAACACACAGTGTATTTAGAAATCCTCCTCGTAGGAACATGCTTTAATTCACATTTTAATTAAAAAAATATAGTTAGGGAATAGAACGCTCATTAGCAACGAGTAGGGGGGAGGCAAAAGGCTTAGAGCAATGATTTCATTTCATTTAAGTTTTTTTTTTTTATGCGGTGCTTGGCAGAAAGCTGCAGCCTCTACATTTAACTCAGTACTGTAGGTCTCTAACTCTGGGTTTTGGTCTGTGGTTTTTATACCTAATATGTCTGATGATGTAAACTGTTATGTTTATTTCTTAGCTCAAAAGTTTGCTTTTACACCACATACACATATGTACCTGCCGTACAGTGAAATACTTCACTGAACTTCGTTCAGGGAGAATAAACTGTGAAACTCAAACTCCTGTGACTGATATTTCAGATGTGATAGATTTGATGCTGTTTACTTTTTGTGAGGCTGCAAGTGATTATTTTCATAATGGATTTGATTATTTCTTTTTTATGATTAATCAATTAATTATTTATTTTAAAAAATGTCACAAAGTAAGGAAAAATGCCCATCACAATTTTTCAGAGCCCGAGATGACATCTTGTTTTTTCTGAGTAATAATCCAATACCCAAAGATATTCATTTAAAATGATGTTAAACAGAGTAATCCAGCAAATCCTCTCATACTGAAAAGCAGGGAACAGAGCATGTTGTTAGCATTAAAATTTCCTTAAACATTTGCTGT
This sequence comes from Toxotes lorentzi, assembly GCA_037833715.1. Classification (NCBI taxonomy): domain Eukaryota; kingdom Metazoa; phylum Chordata; class Actinopteri; family Toxotidae; genus Toxotes; species Toxotes lorentzi. Next base: position 17,879,375 of record JBBMJY010000001.1, read on the forward strand.
GATGTGACAGGTGCAGTTTCCACCAAGAGCAGAGGAACTCCAGCTCACCTGTTTATAGAGCCAGCCTCTCACCACCACTGGGATGTTGAGGTTTCTTTTAATTGCATGATCCCTCTTGCCAAAACTGTGTACTTTCCCCGTACCTCTGGAGCCCTGCGGAAAAGAAAAACCAAAAAAGTGGATTATATGGTGGCTATGCTGAAGAACTGCAAGCCAATTTGCTTTGCTTACCTGAGGTAACACACAGGAATTAATAGTGAGTAGCATTATGCTGAACGTGGCACAGTGCAAAGAATGAAACTGCAAATTTAGTTACTTGAGAAGCAAAGGCAACCAGTGTTTCACCAGGATAAAATGGCCTTCTTTCCTGGAACTTCCCTCTTTTAACACCCACAATGAGAAGAGGAAATACCAACTGGCTGTTCCTGTGGATGAGTGCGTCCATTTATAATCAGGCATATTTTTAGACAAGGTCATTTCAAACTAAATGTTCTCTGTGGAAATGAAATCATACTTTTCCTCAGGTTTTTCTACAGAAACACCTGGAGTTGTCTGGTTGACCAGCTAAAAGCTAAAAGAAGACACAAATGTTGAGGGTACAGATCTTTATACTCGGTTTCTTTATACAGAGTCATACATGTGACTCCATTATTGTTTTAATTAAACAAAATAAAAAACACTGGAGGTACCAAAAGGTAACAAGTAAGTCTGTCTTTCAGTGGCTTTCAGAAGTACCATTAACAATTTCAGATTTCTATGTGACTCTGTACTGTCCTGTGCCTGCGGCATGTCCCACGTTCAGTGACAAAACATGTTTGCACCAAAAATTTCCATGATCGCTGTGGAAACAACAACAAGAATGTCAGAAAGATGCATACACCCCTGTCCAGTCCCACAGGATGTGTATCTGAGTTTTATTAAGCCTGAAAAATTACTGAATTATTGCTCTCTGTGGTCATTAATCAAAATGCGATAATGTCCTCTGCAGTTGATTAAAACAATTCATTACCATGAGCATTAACAGTCATTTAGAGAGCTCCTAAAGCAATTCGCTGTCCTAAAAAGAAACATTTGGTCGATTACGATAAATGTCAATTAAGCAAGCCTGAAAAAACACTCTGATACTGTTTTAGGACTAATTTTCTCTTTAGACATTGGTAGATTTTCAGAGTTTAGGTTTACAGTTAAACTAACTAAGATGAGCCACATATTATCGACATAAAGCGGTTGAACTCTCACAGAAGAGAAACACTGCTCACCTTTGACCCTGAGATGACATCTGCGGCTGCTGAGGTCACTGCCTTGGAGGACTCTGTGACCATGCTGGGGGATCTCTGGTTGGCCGCTGACTTGGACATACGGGACTCTATCCTACAGGTTAGAAGGCAGCGTAGAAGAAGATCACTAGCACAGACAGGATGAGAAGCACTGGATAGTGCTGTTTCCTCTCAATTCCCCTGACAAACTACAGATATGCAGTGAAACAGAGCGCAGCTAACTGCTGAGGATATGACTATTTCCTGACACCGCCACACAACCTGTCCCAGCCAATGGCTTTGCAGTCGATGTGTTAACAGTGGAAGCTTCGTGGTTCAAACACTTCAGTGACACTTGGTGTGACACTCACCCTGGGCATCTTATACACAACCTGATAACAACCCAAAACAAAACAAAGACAGAACAGAAGCCTCATGTCGCCACTACTTAGATTTGATCTGACACACACACATAGTGTATATATACAGTACGTGGCAGCTTATTAAGAATCTACACCTCAAGTCATATTTGCTCCTGACATCATTATATTGTTATGGATGCAGGAAAATTAACATGCAGGAAGAAATACTGTACAGCACTGGCCATTCAGTTTCGCTGAGAAGTTGTACAAGGTTAAAAAGAGTTTCTAACAAAGTATGCAACATTTTTATAGGAGTTGTTATTCACTGCTGTAGCATTACAGTTCACTCAGTTTAGGAAAAAAAACATTTGCCTGTTGCGGTGAAGAGAGGAAATGAGAAATTATGTCATATGTCAAAGTACAAATTACTACAAGGCGTCAACAACGTGGTACCCGTGGCCATTTGTGTGACGTCTCATATACACTAATTCCTAAAGGTTAATGAAACGAGGTTGTAAACTTTCAGCACAGAATTGCTGAAGGTTGGAGCAGGTTACAATCAATCAGATAACTGGGACAATTTCAGTTGACACTGCAGTGATTACAGCAATATATCCTTCAATACCACCATACAAAAAGTGCACAAGTAGTGAATTTAAGTTAGCAGCAATAAAACAATAATATACATGTTTTTTTTTACACAACTGACTCATACACCGATATGAAAAGGAATTAGCTTATACTCCACATTAGGCCACTTACAGCCACCAATAGCTTGTAATGATGCACTGGTTATAATGACTGCCTCTTTACACAATGTTACATCATGACTTTTCAAAGTATTGCATCAAAACGTGGTTAACCTGAGGACAGATTAAACCCAGAGTACAGAACAATGTGACAGTGAGGCAACCAACCAACACTCCCAAAGCTTGATTTCACTGCCCAAACATTACAGATGTTTCAGGTTGAATGCAAGTTTTAGTCCATTAGGAGTTTTAGTCCATGCTCATTAAATTGTTGGAACATGCAGTTCCAACAGATTTTTCTTCTGCAAATCCTGCAGACCTCCTGTTATGTTGCAGTCTAAAGGTGCTCTGCTGGGTTTAAATCAGAAGACCGTGCAAACCACTGAATTAAAATGAAGTCACTGTCATGCTCCTGCAATCATCTTTGGATGACGCTTTCTTGTTTACAGTTCACATTTGTCTTTTGAAGTGGTGTGCCCCTCACTGCTCATTCCACTAACAGCACCACCATCCATTAACGCAAGCCAGGACACTTCCATTGGGTGCTGTTGTCTTGCTTGAGTCATAATCTTGACCTAACATCTCTGAGTCACAACTGAAATTGAGATTTGACAAATCAAGTAATATTTTTCCACAATTCTGTCATCAAGATTTGGTGATGACATGTTCACTGTAGCCTCATCTTCTTGTTACTACTCAGCACTTTTGAAACTTCACAATCTTTAAAACTTGAAGGTTTTACATGAGTTCAGAGATGCTCTTAAACTCTACTTGTAGACAAAAGCATGTGCAATCGGTCCTTATATCTCTGGAACCCAGCAAGGGAGGCTTCGCTTTTCTGTGATGCTGGGACCACCGGGTCAGGTACCAACAGTCAATTAATGTTTATGCTCAATAATATTTCTGCATCGTAGTATTGTCTGACCGCTTAGAATAATGAGTTGTAGCAACATGAATGATCATATCTACTATCCACCAGCCATTTATATTCCCTCTCATAGACCTAGAAAATAATGTATATCACTTCATGAGTCAGTCAGTGTAAGTTGGGAAAATGTGTGCAACATTTTCAGAACTGCAGCCAGTCAACCAGTATAACTGACATGCTGCTGCCCAGTACTTGGCAGAACCTCTTCCTGAGTGCAGGATTGAGCTTACAGTAGGAAACGATGTGTGACCCGTCCCTCTGACAGCACTACCACTTGCCCCCTTCATTGTTACGCAAAGGGTTTAAAAGCAGCACTGAACCTCGTGTTTGTTCCTGCTCTGTGTGCTGCACTACACTAAGTCTAAAGAAAAGGAGATCAACTAGAGGCTAAAGCAAAAATCTTAGCAGAGCAAGGGGAAAAAACAGTGCCCACTTACAGCATCTACACTCACAGCATGGACCGGTAGACAGCATTTTTATGGGATGTTTCTGTCATATGAAACATGTTTTATGTGAAGCTTTCAGACTGTTTACCATCTCTGTCTTTAGAACAGTTGCCCAGGAGATTTGTTGTGGCATGTGGTGGAGAGGGGTCGATTTTTCACATCACAAAGTGCAAGAAGGGGGATAGATACTAAGCTCCATCTATTCCTGCTTCTCTTGCTATGATGGAAATGAGGGCATATTTGTTTTTAAATCCTTTCAGGCAGTGGGTGTACATAAAGAGATTTGACAAATTGATCATGTGTGATAATCTATAACAGTCAAGTCAAAGCCTTCAGGCCAGCAAAGCATAGGCTGATCGACCTCTCCGTGGGGAAGAGCCTCCTGAAGCTCTTTTTCCTGCTCTGTCCTCAATCCGATACTGGTCTCCAGGCAACACACTGATGTTCTCCTTACTTGAAAGTGAGCCCGTAATTCATGGAAGTAACCCACTTCCCACTGAGATATCATTATACACAGAATGAAGCCCTTAACATCACCATGTCAATGAACAGAAGCAACGTTTTGCAGTCACGGTGAGGTCATGCCTGCGTCGCACACATTCAATAGTAAAACTGCATCCCAGCTGTCACACACTACATTTAAGTCTTCAACAAGATTTCAGCAAAGACGGTGGAAAAGAGAGGCATAAAACAGGGAGATGAAGTAAACAGAAGTAGGTCCAGATGAAAAACAGAAATAGCCTTAAAGGGCACTCTACCGATTTTAAAGAAGGCTGGTTGTCATATGAGGAGGTAGAGGACGTTGTTGATCGACATGTCACAAAGGTGACACAAGTTTGTCTTCTTTTAGTACAAGTGTCTTGGCCATAGTTCGACCTCTTTAGTGATTTAGGGTGCAATGTTTTTGCTGTAAGCAAAAAGCTTCTCTTAGCTGTCACCCAAGAGACGACTGCTGAAGTTAACAGTTAACGCAGACAGTGCTTGTGGTGTGTGTGAAATATGTTGGAGTGTTCCTTCAAAAACAGGAATAATGAAGCAGAATAATAATATGCTTACTGTCTGTGCTGTGACTGGGTATTTTAACCTTGTCTTGCCTGTTACATGACATCCTTGTCATGTTGTTGTGGGAGGGGAACAAAACCGATGCTATTCTTACTCTAAGAAGCTTTAAGAGATTAGGACTAGCATTTCAAAGTACCAGAGTCATTAAGTTCTCATTGAAAATATGCAAGTGAGGCAACCATAACTTTATAGCCCCTTGATGGTATACAAATCCTTGGCTCAACAGCTTTGAACAAGGCATAATGGAGAGTTTCAGGAAACAAATGACACGGCGGGATGCAAATGAATCACAATCAGTTTTGCCTTTTTTAACCTTTTAAATATGATCAGACACCTGCTGGCTTATATTGTGCTCTAAACCTGGCATACAGCTTTGATGGCTTCACAAGGTGAGATTCACACAATGACATAAAACAATGGCAATAAATCCAGCTGCCATGCCACAACAATATACTATTCTGTAGTAAATGAAAACAAAGCAATGCTGCCATTCTAGTACTATTCCAATTATCTTAAATTCAGAGACATGTTGGTATTTAATATACAATATTTACTTCAACGAGGTCTCCTTAAATATAAACGTACTTGGTAGTGAGACGTCTTGGGGAAACCCTATCGGGACTATGTCAGAGGGGCACTGTCACATGTCTGGTTTTATTACTTAAACTACATCAAGAGAAATTGCTTGGATGGACCAGATTAAATTTATTCTTATAATAAAACCAACATTAACATAACTTGGCTAATTGATGAGGCGTATTCATGATTCAAGACATGTTATGAATGTGGTCAAAATCACATGTGCCAGTGAACTGTATCATTACCATAAATTCTATTAGAGCAATCATTTAAAGAATAAAGTTAAAGTGACTCCAAGATCCAAACTGCCCCCCGGGGGACAAATAAAGTTTTCTGAATCTGAATCTGAAAATCCAGTAACATGTGAGTGCAGTCAGCTATGAATACCATGATGGTGATCAATAAGATCAATTCAATTAAAAAAAAAATTACATTGCCCTTTACTGTTCTGACTATGACTACAGCTCAATTTTCTGATGAACAGTTAATTGAAAGTCGACTGTTTTACTCTCCTTGTTACTGCAGACAACCCCCACCCCCCTATCATGATATGCTTCATCAGGGAGGGTGACAGACTATTTCCCTGTCTATTTCTGGGCTCCCACTGCATGACCTTGAACTGACCTCACTATACATTTAAGCATGCAATGTAAGTGTCATTCCCAGGAAGAGAAAAGACCCACTCACCTGTCTTGTAGTGTGTATTCTGTGTTTTCAGGGGAAATCTGTCCGGTCACAGGATGTCGAAAGGACGTAGTCCTCAGGTTGTGGCTGCAGAACCGAGGGAGATGGAGAGAAAACAGCACCAGGTGAGAAAATGAAGTGAGTCTCAAATCATCAATCATTGTCCTGTATGATCATGTCGCCCGCAAGCTCTGTTCCTGTACTTCTATTTGGCTGCTGGTTGAAGTTACAAACAAAACCACATGAAGTTTCTAAGCTTACAGTTATGCCTCAGTCAATAGTAAAAATTCTATGGTAGCACTACAGTGAGGCCAGAAAGCACAGCTCATATTCTCCTACACAAAATGTAGGGCTCAGCACTCTCCCTTAGCCAGCTCACCAGGCTGTATTGATTTCAATTAGATGGGGCCATTCATTGCTTTAACTAGAGAATAAACGTATGTTACGGTCACAGGACAGACTAAGAAACAAGACAAGTGGCTAGTGGAGCTGGTGCTGAGAGGACTGACGTATTATGCTATGACTCTGTTTCTATTTATTGTAGTTTATTGTATATTTACATATGACTAAACAAGGACAAGATTTGGGCTGTTTTACAAATTTATAATAAAATAAAACAAAATCCCAGAAACCATGTAGTCTAATATCATGCCATTGATATTCTTTTGAAATATTGTCCAAATATATTATGTTTCTACACAGTCTTGCAGTATTAAGCAGTAGGGCTACTCATTTGTTGTCAAATACACTGACAAAGATCAAGAGCCCTGAACAAACCTTTGATCTGACACACTGAAGCACATCCACACTGTTCTTCTTTCTCAGGCTGTTCTTGGATGATGTTTCATAAAGACAAATTTAATCCATCTCTAATCACTGATGTCTTTACCTATTGCTCAACCTTATCATCTAACCATCATGGAAGGTTAAGCTTCAATCATTCATTGTGTTTAGCTTTCCATTTCCATGTTATGCAGAATATATGTTTGGCATGACTAATGTCTAGCAGCAAAGGCCTGTCTGAGCTCTCTACTGAAGTATCGCTTATGAGGAGACAGCTTTTTGTCATAGTATGAGGACAACAGATATAAAGTGTGGGAGTCTTGGTCCTCTCTCATCTTCTCCCATCACCATGATACCGTTCATTAGAGCAGAAAAAACACAACACTTCCACAGGAGCTGGAAAATACTGTGCACAAGTGTATAATAAAAACAGAGTAAATACTGGTGTGCAAACATACACACAGACTAATAGATAAGTATGTTTACACTATCCTCACATAAAGGATACCAAGGGTAAATATACAACTACATATCTACCGGACAGCTGCAAAGTTTCAGTACTATGAAGGTGCAGAGACATACAAACAGAAAGTGGTGCCTCATTGCATCACCATGCAGCAAAGGGAGGGGAAACAAACTGAGCAGGGTGGAACGATTTATGAGTTGACATTTCAGAAAAGTTCAGAGGGCGTATTGAACAGGAATGATGCTGAGCAATTCTGCACATACAAACAACATGACATCAAATATAAACCATACATAAAACCTACACCTACACCATACATAAAAACAGCTCTTGATCACATCACGCATTCACAAATGCATGCATGCATACACACACAGGCTTGGCCAGGCTTGTTCCTGGTAGCAGCTCATAATTTGCTGAGCTGCACTGGGCAAATACAGCACTGCACCAGCCCCCCCCCCCTCCTTTAATCAGGAATCTGCATTCTTTGAGGCTTTTGTTTTAGCCGCATTAGTTCTGAACTATTTGTCACGGAATTTGCAGCATCCCCAGTTAGTGTACCAACACAGCAGGTCTATTTGTTTGCAGAAAACTAGCCTCCATCAGTGCTTGTGACAACATTGTCCCAGAGGGGAAAATGAACTCCTGCTGCATATGAGTTAGCACACCTTCTAGTAACACTGCCTTCCAGATTATGTAGTGGAGAAACAGCTTTGTTATCAGTGAAAGTCAGATGTAGTTGACAGAATTTAATGTTACTTGAATGTTCTTAAGTCAAAAGCATCATACAGATATGGTTTAAAACACAGACACTGTAAATAAGCTATTACTTTGATCTCAGCTTCAAGTAGATGCACTTTGTTAATGGCTGAAAGAAATCAACTTCTTAAATCTTAATATGCATAAGAGTAACATATGTGTCACACTAAGCCTCACTCTGCTCAACTTTTTATACTACAGCTGACTGACCTATACAAAACAGAATTGTAAAAAGTTGTACAATTTTTAAAAAATATTTGTTTATTGGATTCATACACATAATAATTAATAATTCAGCAGCATTCAGCAAAAAAAAAAAAAAAAACTCCTCAGAAGAGATATGTTTGTGTCACAGTACAGTACTTATGCTGAGAAGTTCAATGTTCAGATCAAGGTTCAAATTCCAAAAACAACAACTGTCTAACTATCAGGTCAAGTAGAGTTTATGCTTCCATTAGGCCAGATAAAGAAGAGGAAGAATGACAGGCATCTCTCCTTGCAAAGAGCCCCAAGAGGGCATTTCTCAATGTCATAGTGTTTACATGTACAGTAGAAGTGTTACCACAGTGTAAACAAGACTGAGTTTAATCCTAGCTGAGAAAAGGTGGTGGCTCTCAGCTAAAAAATTACCCCATATGAAGTAATTCTTTGAAATTTTTGTGACCAAACTTTATCTTTATGCATAAAAACTTACAGCAGCAAATTAAAGGATTTTCTATGAACTGTTGAGTTTGATGTAAAGTAGGTAAACTTGACTGTGAATAGGGATTAACCTGAGGATAAAAGTGCAACCTAGTTTTGATTTCAGCCAAAGCTCCTTATAAGAAATGTGTAGAAACAGCAGCACTGCAGCTGAAACAATGAGAACACGATCTCTCTCTCTCAAAGCTGTAACATCAACCCTGGCATGCCATACCACTTTTTTTAAAAACAAAACAAGAGGCTCAGGGTAATCCCTGTCCAACACAAGGGCTAAATCTTGGCAGCAGGGACACCAGGGGCAAGGCTCTTTGGTTTCAGCACTCCTCTCTCTCTCTTTATCACACCAACAGGAACACACTGAGGCTCCAAACTGCTCCACAACACACATCAAAGACAGGAATCCCACCTTACTGTCATAACTCCTGCATCTCTCCTCTGGAAAAACAAGATCCCACTGGGAAAAAGTAAACTCCCAAAACTATACAGTCACTACTTCTGCAAAGATCTCTCTGGTTCTGCCTGCTACTTACTATGCTCTGCTGTATCATGCACACAGTGGAGCCAGTCTCACCTGCTGAGAGAAAATGAATCATCGTGAAACGGCTGCTAGGCTCGCCGTGGTGCTGCAGGTCATGGAAATCCTCTCTGCATTATCAGTGCAAGTGGAAGCTGCAGTGAGGGTCTCTCGCAGCAACTGCCATCCGCAAAGACCACAGTGAAGTGGAGCCAGTAGGCTGAGAGCAGGAGGGGGAGCGCTTTATCTTTGCTTTCCCCTGTTCAAGCGTGCTGTCTGAGAGTTTCACCCCACACTTGCTGAGTAGATGGTAGAGATTTAACTCCCTCCCATCAGGGGAATACCTCAGTTGCTAATCAAATGCTCCTCCCTTTCCATTTTCTACTTCCCTCTCCCTGCATCTCACTCCCCTTTTTCCCAGAATAGAATTAAATAAGATCTTCTCTTTCGAGGAAATATTAAGTTATGTAATTGCTATTCAAGCAGACAAACTGTGCCTTGGTCATTAATGTGGTCTTGAGAAAATTATCAAAACAATCTTTTTTTACTTCGATTACTTCGGTTCGATTATTGTCAGTTCCTTGGTGTTGGGGTTTGCTACTTTGCTGTTAAAATTCTTACAGTAATGAAGCTGCTGTATTTTAGATGTATACCACTGTTATCCTCTGAGTGGCAGCATTGCAACTAAAGTAATGAAGAGGGCATGTTGCCAAGTTTGCCTTTTCTCAATCAGTAAGATAGCCTCCTTTGACTGGCCAAGGCATCCACATCCTGCCGAACCAATTAGCTGCTTCAAGTACAGTTTTAAGTTCACATTAAAAAACAGTGGGCACACACACTCTCACACCTGTGGCATTCACATCAGGTTTGGCTGAATATCTGCAGTGCTGTCAGTGAATTAATTTAGGCTGGAATTCTAAATGAAAACAACACTGATATTAAACACAAGTCAAGAAGAGTTTTGAGTGTTTAAACCAAGATCCAGAAATATTTTGCAACTTTAAAATTTAACACTTTTAAAACTAAAATAGATAACCTCTTGAACTTCTTGGGTCCTTTCAAGGGCACCTCAGGGTCCTTCATGCCTACTTTAACAGTAACATTGACCTGCAACCTATGCTAAGAGGGAATTGAAACTAATCCTGAGGAATGCAGACCAAGGGAGCAGGTGGTACCAACATACTGAAGGCCTGTGGTAAATACTGAAGCTGAAAAAAGCAGCAACTTTGCAGGTTTAAGATTGCTGCTTCGCCCCCAGCTTCTGTCACATTTTTTAATTTAGTGGCAGTTTAATTCAATGACACCTCTCCTAAATTTAAATACGTTCAGACAATGTGATACACCAACAATTAAATGAGGTGTGAAAAAAAGTGGGAGGAAATTGTGTGTGGCGCCAGACATCAAGAGATTTCTGATGCTTTCCTCCTTTCCCTGTTTATAACATGTTGAAATTGATTATATTTAACCACTGGAAACTTTTAGTTACTTTCTAAGTATTTTGTCGTCACATCCAAACTTAAAAAAGTGATAAGCTATTTTTTATGTAACAACTTTCTTTCACAAAATAGATGTTAAAAAAGGCAAGACCCCTCTTATTGACCACATAAGGACCATTTATTTAAGATCCTATACAGCCCCTTTCATAAGAAAGAAGGTGCATTTTGTCACAATTGTTAAGACATCCACTGACTGATTAAGATGAACCTGTGATAATCACAACATCTGAACAGACTAATCTCTGGAACCAGTGTAGTGTAATAAATGACATATAGTAGCCTACATTTGGCTGTACAGTGCACTGTAGGTCTGAGTAAAATAAAACACAAATCAGTGTTGTGCAATTCTACTAATCACCAGAGAACACACAACAGCACTCATTTGATTCAGTCTGACTGCTGACTTCATTTCCAGACCAATTCAATTAGCTGTAACGAATGTGTCATTAATATCAGCGAGTAGTTAGTGTGGAGATGATATGCTTCTATAGAATCCAAGGAATAAGATAAAAGCAAATCAAAAAGGGGCTGTAGATATGCAGACATGACAGGTCAAATGAGGTGCCATGAACCAATGCTGAACTCTGTAATGACAGTCATTACTGTGTGTACAACACACTACCCAGGCAGAGTTAATGTGTGGCTGACTGTGACAGGACACTATATTGGGAGAGAGAGAGATATCGTGGACTTCCAGACGCACCCTGTAGCATCCCAAGCCTAGCAGGCAAAATTAATTAAGCTTTAATATCAGTGTTTTGTGCACATTATCCATGCACAGGGAGCCATTAAGGAGATAAGCATTCTGCAGCAGGATTTGCACATGTTGACTGACCTTTATCAGTTTCATAGCAGAGCGCTGCAGCAGCCTTGCACAGCTTCATTTCCCTGACGTCTGTGGAGGAATTGTCTGGTCAGTCTCTCCAAAGAGTTATTGGGAGGTTCCACTGTCACTCAGTATGGAAATTAGGAAAGTCAGCCAAACACATTTAAGACTGGCCTTTCCCTGTCATTGCACCCATTCACTACTATCATCACCATCTTTATTGTTTACAACTGCAGAAATTCCAAGCTGAACTGACAGAATGATGCATTGATTACAACTCTACTGCACAACAGCTATGTCTATGCATGCATGTACACTGTAGCCCATAAAGTTGGAATAATTTTGTTTTCAGACACATTCTTTTGAGAAGATATACACTTTATCTATCAAGAATAAGTCACATTGTCACAATCATTTCAACAGAAGAGATAAAATGTGTTTTATTCCAACTTTATGGGCAACGGTGTATGTTAGTCTCAAACAGCATCAATGAAACAGGAAAACCCTGGTCCAAGCAGTGCTTTTATGGCACTTGCAGTCATCCAGCAAACCACTCAAGCAGGCAAAGAGAGGCAAAGACAGGCTCAAACAGGCCCAATGCAGAGCAGAAACAGGTGCAAAGATTTGCCAGTGTCTGAAACCACTCTCACACAGAGGGTTTGGCAGAAATTGAAAGAGCTGTCACATTATTAACATTCAACACACACACACTTCTGACACATCACATTTCACTACCTTCACAATGGTCCTTTAGGCCATGCTGTTCCAAAACATAAGCAAGGCAACAACTAATTACTATGCAGTGAATGCAAGAAAGGCCTCTGTTGGTCCAATAATAAAGAATTAAGATGCAAGGAAACAGTACCAACCCTCAAGTCTAATTCTGCAAAAAGAACCACTGACTGAAACACTGATATCGCTGCTTTTGCCAAAAATAGCTGTTGCCCATCAGTAATGTTTAATTTCATCCCTGCTGAATTGGAAATTATATTTTTCAAACTCTAAGAATATAGCAAAAAAAAGGCTAATGGAGGCTTAACCCCACTGTACAAGCACAGGCTTCACCAAGAGCCAAAATCCCATGTAAATATCTTGTACACAAGAAAGTTTGCTCTTTGTTGCATTGTTATAAACTTGTTATTATCTGAACTTGCTCCAGCAACTGCCTGCAGCGAGAGAGAAAATAGCCTTAGCGAGAGATGGATACATACAGGACTGTGGGCATGTCAGCATTTCTTTTGCTCTTTTGGCACAAATTTAGCTGACTGATAAATATTTATAACGGGTGAGTTGCAGTAATTCATCATAGAAATTGTGGTTTTATAATGCCTCCAACCATGACTATAAAATGACTTCCAAAAGCACTTATCTTAGGGATCAATAGTGACAGAGATATGCTGCAACAAAGAAAAAAAGTTAGGAAGTTTTCTGGCGCGAGCATTACTCTGGGGAATAAATCAATGAAGGGACCCTGCAGCTTTGGGTCAATATTTAATACCACAGAATTATCGAGCACCTGACTCACATGAAAGCCAGACAAATCTGTGTATGTTTAACTCAAAAAGAGAAGACAACATTCTTTCTTTAAGGTTGAAGTTGAATGACTTCCTTTTTCTGGTCCAAGAAAAATTAAATTATAAAACCAATAGTTTGTCAACTTCTTTTAATCCATCCTGGATTAATTAATTAAAAAGGTGAATGTAAATGTTCTCAGTAATGGGGAGTGGGATACTCTTCTCTATCACAGCACTGCATTTAGAATTAATGGAATAAAACTGGTGTATTTTAATCACAGAAAGTCGAGCTTGGCAAATCTTTTCTTGGGTTACTGAAAAGCTGCGGGAGAGAAGATTTTGCAAAGCAATTATCTCTTAGCAAGAGAATAACAGACAATCAGCAAAAGTATCACATACCTGACAGTGAAAAAGGGAGGACAGACAGTCTGCAAAGCACAACAGAGGATGCTGTTAGCCTGAACTGTAGCCCTTACTTTTGCACATGGATCTTATCAGTGGAGTTCTGATACTGATAAAAAATTATCCAATAAACAGAGCTTGTTAAAATGTCTAATCTATCAGACAAAGTGATAAGCTGGCAGAAAACGAGTCCAATCTTCCTCTAGTCAAATCTGAACCAAATTAAATAACAATAGCTGATGCCTCTTTTCTCTCCTGCCACAGTCTTTCCCCCACTGCAATCTGCACATCAGCATGGAGGGTTCAAAGGCATTCTGCTCTCTTTCTCCAATACACGCAAAGATACAGACGCACCTCCACAGTACTGAGTCAAGCTTTATCATCAAAGATCTAAGCCAATATCTGATGAAGAGCTCAAGAACAACATTAGCCACTTGCCTCGGGAAATAACAGGTTAATGAGAAGTAGCATGATGACCTCTGACCTCTGTTCTCCAAAGGCTCCATCAGTGCAATGCATAGCATTCAAAGACTGTAGGACAGGGGGAGATGTATATAAGTGACACACACTAAAAGGAGGAATTTGACCATGAAAGGTGAAGCATAAGCAGGTCATCAAAGAGTACATGGCTGTGAAGTGAAAACAACTCGTCAGCACTCAGCAGGACAACAGTAACAGCTGCACGTCCTCTGTTACTGTCCACACTGGATCTGTTAGGCTGCAGTACTGCTTCACACTTTGACAGAGCAAAGCATGAGCACTGTTACAGTGCTGTGCTGTGCACAATGCAGCACAGATTCAGCCATAGTTTTAGTTTGCTGCATGAAAAAAAAATTCAAAAAATAAGCCTTTTTTAAATATCTGAAGTCCTCTCCTTTAATGCACAGAAATTTCTCGCACGTTGCATGGTTTTCTCCCTCTTTGTCCGTCACCTACACATCATATTAAGCTGTAGGCGGATCATAAAGTACCCAAAATCACACTTAAAGCATGTGTTTGTCATCATCTTAAAAGCTTATGTACTTTGGCAGCACTTTTTCAATAAGCTGAACAATGTATATGTGTGCTATTAATGTCATCACACCAGTTTCACAAGCAGTGATACACCTAACAGGCTCTCCTAATTAAAGATATGAGATTACAAATTGGATTTTGCAGCAAAGACTTGAGACTCTACAGAAAGCTTTGAGCAGAGGAACCAGGAGAGGTAGCTTGTACACCTGAGACATTCCTAGCAAAAAATATTATGTTAATCTGTAATCGCTTCTAAGCTGCAAAATTCTGCATTTATAGGGGCATGTGTATAATAAGGCAGAGGAAAAGACAGGGTCCCGGAAATGGTGAGCATATATTTGATGAAGATGATGATGAGTGTTGCAATTAGCTTGTGATGAGGAGGGTTGTGATAAACATATATTATGGGTGAAATGTACACATAATGCTATAAGGTCATCTGTGTTTTGTTTTGTCACTTCAGCCTCCACAGTCAAGGACAAAGACATGCAAATGCTCCATTGTCTTACGATAATGGTACTTGGTAAGCACAGCATGGATACTGTGATACTTTGTTATAATATTTTTTAAAGATTGTTGAACCCAAAGATTGAATTCTACTGGTACCCTAGGTGTGATTTGACCAGTGCCCTAGTATTTGCACTGCATGCGTTTATCATTCTTTTTAACTGTTGATGCTGTTCATCATATACAACAGATGATCCTGATTGTTGAGTGCATGGAGAGTCAGATTTCTCAAATAAATGTAATTGCTATAAATGTGTGGACTCCACCGTTGAACAGAGGGCTCTAATCTCTAGTCTCTACAATCTGATCTTTGCTGCATACAAGCATTGGCAAGCAACTTGTAGCTATGGTTATAGGCAAGCTAGTCAGCTTAGCACTTAGTCCAGGGAAAGCAGATTGAGCTCTGGGGTCCAAGCAAAAGATTCTAGGTTAGGTAAAAAGCAGCCAGTCCTGATGAAGGATCCCTTGACCGATTATGTCTCTTAAATGGAAACACACACTGAGGGAACCTGACGAGAATAAACTCTGGACAGCAACTTCCACCCAGGACTGCAGGCTGAATAATCACTCTGCAATGGTCCCTAATTAGAATGAATGTAATCAAATGCATGTAATTATGTTCCATCTCAACCCAAAATTATTCTTTGCCTTACCTTTCCTACACTGACACAGCTCTTCTCTTACACACAGTGGAATGATGGGCAGGCAGACAGGTGTACAGGCTCATTCCACTGCATCTTCATTGTAGAACAGAATGTAATTGGAATATGTGATATGATGCTGCAGTCTTCATCAGTCAGCCATTCAGATGTGCTGAGGCACAGTCTAATGAGGTCAGACACTGGTCTTGTCTGAGACTGCTACAGACGTAGACTATCACAACCATCAAACAATATGAACCTTTTAATTCTACTCATGCTACTCTAACAAGTAAACAAATATTAAGTATCATATCTAAGTGGCAAAGTAGATCAGATTTCTTTTACAATCTGTGACTGCACACTTTTGCCTGTGGCTAAAGAACACCAAACTAGAGCATCTGCTTGAGTGTCGCATTCTGTGTCTCAGCAGCTAAATGCAAAGTCCAACCCACATTGCAAAGTCAAACACAGCTAAATGCTTAGCTGTGCAATGCAGGACACAAGGAGATGTTAATTGAGGGGAACTTTTAAAGCTGAAAAATCTCTGACAGCACTGTCATCCATAACTAAACAAAACAAATCCACCAAAAGACCTTATTGTAATAACAGAGCACTACAACATCTTATGAAAAAGAATGTGAAACACTATTGGATAATATCTGAAATCTGGTCAATTTTTAATAAAAACATGCCAGTGACACTTAGTCAGTGGTATGCTCTGAAAATATGGGAACTAAACTCTTAGTACATCCCCAAGGAAGATATTTCAGTGGTAATTCATTTGAATTTGACCGACTCACCCTTAAATCCCTTCAGGGAGCTCCACCTATGTGTAGGAGGCTTAACTAGCAGAACGATCATCGCACTGTCAGCAGAATATAAATGAAGAATACTAAAGAGCTTGAAGTTCTGAACAATAAGAAAGAAAGAATCAAACAAGATAAAGAGGTATTGTGCCCCCCACCCTTTCTATTCAAACTCATTGTCCTTAATCACAAGCTCCAATCTGGGCAACTAATGAACCAAAACAAAGCTGAGCATAATAGTGGCAATGAGTCACTCTGGACTCAGTCTTCCCACTTCAGACACATCCTGTACACACCCCATATTTCCATCTAATTTCAGCCAAAACACAGAGCACCACAGCATTCAAGAGAAGCAGAGCACTGTATCGCACCACCCATTAACTGGAGATAGAGCCAATACTGCCAGATTTTGTTGTGCTCTGATGCCTGGCATCACATGATGATCAAAGGTAAATTCAGTGAAGACAATTTATTTCAAGTGGAATGAAAGGAAGCGATGTTATGCAGTTCGAGAAGTAAAAAACAAAACAAACAAACAAAACAATTTAACACAAAGAAGTTTTTAAATAACATTTCAAATTGGGACACCACATTTGGTTCAAATGTTTACTTTTGGTGTAATTGTTGTAGAGAGTAACTGCAGAAATGTTCCAGGAATACTTAACAGTTCTATCATGCTGTTTCTATTTATTTAATTGGAGGAGCACTGAAAAATACATAGCGTAAAGTAACCTCAAGGAGGCCAATTAAGAGCAAAAGTTAAAAGTTTTGCTTCAACAACCGTGTCAAAATTAGAAGAGATGAAGAGAAGAAAAGGAGAGGAGAGGAGACAGAGAGAATTCTGGGAAAACAGGCTCTATATCATATTTCCACTTAACTGTATTTGTCATTGATATTCATTCAAAGAACACTGTCAGAACTGTCACAGCATCCTTCCCATGATAAAACTGATTCTGCCTTCCGAATGGAGGTGGTGCATAATTGTTAGCTAGCTTCCTACAAGCTGCATGTGAAGTGCCTACTTATGCTGCAGGTTATGGTTTAACAGAGAATTTATGAGGCAGCTTGTTCTGGATTCTGCAGTAATTCTGCAGCACAGATGTCAGTCACGCATGACAGCTTTAGAATAAAACAACAAATCACTCTTAGCGGTCATTAAAAAAGTTTTTCAAAAAGCCAAGAATATAGAGTTGCAAAACAAAAGTGAAGAAACTTGCAGTCAGCTTTTCTTTTCTTTCTGAAGACAATAATCTTCCTCATCACTAGTTGTAAGGCAAGAAAAGCAGACTAAAACAAGGGCCTTCACTTCATCAAAGGTCTAATCATTGTACAGCAGAATGGTTTGCATCTGTGAGACAATGCTGTTCACTAGACTAAGCATCAATACCTAAGTAGCTATTTGCATCTTCCAAATGCAGACATCAGTCTCATAACGAACAGATGTAACCCAAAGAGCAAGTGTATGCAAACAAAGATGGCCTACCTGCAGGTTCTCAGTGCAAGTCCCATGCAGCTGCAGTTATCAGTATAGGCTATCTCCAAGCATTTTTCTTTGTGTTCAAGCACAAAAGAGCTGCCTGTTCCCTGAGGTTTTACAGTACCAAATGAATGATCTCCATCATGACTCTGTCTGATTCTGCTAAAGTAAGACAGCCTGTCATACTACACACACATTCCCCTGTGCACACACACAGACACACACACAGACACAAATTGCATATGTTTGTGGTCAGATTATCCGTCTGCTCTCTGATCCCCATAATCCTACAACATCAAAAATAAATCAAACATCACAAAAAACTCAAACTGTAACAGTCGGTCATGGCAAAAATAGATAGAGAATCGTTGAGATTATCTAAATACAGTATGTTTGAACAGCAAACCATATGACCAAATTGGATTAAACAGACAGAAATGTCAGTTTACCTTTTGCTGTTATTTGAACAAAAATCTAATTCATCAGCATACATCGGAGTGACTTCTGTAAATACCTAAATAACCAATATATCGCAGCTCTGGTACTATGCTTGGCTAGACACGAACAGAAAACAGAAATTAATGGAAGTTGTGTCCACCTCATAAAATAATGGTTGGTAGGCAGGCACGTAAGTGGTGGTATGTAGGTAGGGAGGTGGGCAGCTAGCTATCTGGGTGACTAGGTGGGCTGGCAGCTAGTTAGACAGCTCTCATGGCATTATATTTGTGGGTGTAATTGCACAAGAAGAAGGTGTAAACGCTGGGGGTAAATTGTCTAATGAGACCAAGCATACAGGTGAGCATGGCAGAACAGCTAATTCTGTTGTTACGGGAGGATCAGTCAGTTTTTGCAATCGTTAACATGCTCTTGGAAACATATCTGTAAGAGATGGATGTCAAGGTAATTAAACTCAGTGAGCTCAAACACAACTGTTTTGATCTATTTAACTGTAATTATATTGTTAAATAATAAACTAATGTTATAATAAATACAAGGCATTCATCCCATGGCGTGGAGGGATGTGAAGATGCAGTAGCTTCATGCTGTCATCCCCTTTACCATATGCTCCTCATCATGTAGAGAAACAAAACAGGACAGGTGTAGCTGAATTTCATTGTATCCTTAAGGATTACATTATCTGAACCAGGGTAATCCCTGTTTTCCAATACCACTTCATGAAACCCATGTCACTTGCCAGTGCTTTTGTCCAAAAGCACAGGAGCAGATCAACAGCCACTGGAACCTCTAACAATCGGATTCAGTCTAAATCCCTTACACAATCATGTCAGAGGCATTATAATGTCATCCCACGGCTAAATACCCTTTTCCTACCCCCAATCACTGCCCGCTACACACACACACATAAAAAACACAAAGATTTCTTTTGACATTGGGTAGCTTTTGTCAGCAACATGACAGTGGAGGAAAGTATCAAATTATACAACTACTGAAAAATGCACTGTAAAGAATACAAAGAGATAAATCTATTGGACAGACCTTTGATTACATTAGATAACTCGTCTGGATTTGGTACAGCGAGAACTGTATAAGACAGATTTGATTGGTCTGGTAAATTGTGCTGCAGAGAACCCTGGTCCTGAGGGTGTCCGAGCTTGTATAGCGCAGGATACTACTGCAGCAGACCAGTCTTTACAGCAGTGTTTGCTTCAGTGTTATGAGCGGAGAAAAACAAGATTGGTAAATATCTTCTGCTCCATTCACAAGCCACTCTTTGCAGGACGTGCAGACAGTGAGTGGTTGTGTGTGTAGTTGTGTGTGTGTGGATGTGTGTGTGAGATATCTGTTCTCTGCTGGGAGCTAACTGTGTCCAGATTGGCTCCAGGCTCGGAGGAACCACTCTCCTGTAGTTCTCTGTACAGAATCTGAGCAGACACACAGCACAGAGGAAAAGCAGCCACACTCCCGTTGGGGAGTTACATTACAGAGATACACATGGGTTAAGACAACACAGCTACTCTAAGACTGCAATGCTCAGTGGCAATGAACAACACACAAACACCACACACAGAGGCTTCAGTGGCCTGAGGAACACACATTTACTAGGATACAAACAGATTTTTTAGAACGTCATTGTCTTGTTATATTATGCTGTTCAATAACCGTGTACATGGCTTCATGTCTGTTTTGCATAAACATGCTGTACACAAAGCTATCAGTGCTTTCTCTCGCAATCTCTACCCTCTGAAGTGGCTATTTATCCTCTAGTATTCCCCTACTTAGATCAAAAGACCGCCATAAAATACCTGATCACCACATTGCATGATTAGATAGCAAATAATGATTATTTTAACATAATATGCAGTGTTACAAAAATGATGAAAAAACTATTTTAGCTTTATAATTTATAATTTAGCTGAAGTCCACCCCCATCTGTCCCTCTTGGTTATTAAAGCACGCAGGCTATCACATTATCATTGTATCGACGAAATTAAACAGATGGATTAAATAAATTAGGTGAGGTTCCACTTGGCTGGCAGAGGGTAACTGAATTTAGAGGCTATTCTTAGCTCTTGAGTCTCCTGTGAGTGGGGAGAGCTTGTAGAGACTTAGTAGGCTTATTAAGTCAGGCATCAGTGGAGGAAGCTAGGCCACATCTGGTGCACAGCTCTAAAACTCTAGCCAGCAGGACTGAGATTTTACCAGAACAGTCCCCTCCCTGGAATTTCTATCCCACTCACCGAGCCTGATCTAAATCACAACCTGGGGAATTTAAAAGGTCACGGTCCTAATACACAGAGAATGTACTCCCTTCTCAAATACCTAAACCGTCTGTTTGGTATCATTATAATGTCTGTTCTTAGAAGTATTAAGTCTCCCTGGAAATGTGCAGAATGTCTGTAGTTAGGGGGCGGTCACCTCTTTTCTCTGATAGTATTTCCCCTTTATCCATGGGTATTCTGTCCCCTGCACCAAATTTAGGTGCATCATTTTTCAGACTGGCATAGTCCAGCCAAAGCTGCACGTTACAAAGATATGACCTCAATATTAGCATACAAATGAAGCACTGTGGCTTTTGGCCACAATTCGCCTTATGGCTGAGAGACCAAACGATGAGCTAGATTGGGTGTGACTGGGCTGTACTCAACATTGCCTGAACTGACTAGGTGAACTACACATGAAATCAGATGTTATCCAACACCCTGAGTAGAACCAGACCTTGCTAAAGCCACATTACATAATCCATTAAAAACAGACCACCACACAGGTCTGGCCAAACCCACCAGCGGCTTATTGATGTTAGTTTAACATGAGCTAGGTTATAAATGTCCCGCAGTGAAAATAATATTGATTGAAGTGGGTCCACAGTGTCAGTCTCTGTTATCTCCTGCTCATAGGTGAAATTTTGCGGCCTGGTGTTTACAGCCCACAGCCTCTTTTCTGAGAGCACAGCAGGAGGGCTGACCGATGAGGGAGCACATGCAGGAATGATAAATAGGCTAAGTAACCTTATCGCTGCGGCTGACATCGAGACCCTGACAGAATGATAATAAGCTTGATATCTTTTGCACAGATCTGTGAAAGGTTGACTCTATGGCATGGTTTCAATGTCACAACCCAATGAAAAGGGATAGAATTAACCAAAGAAAAGCTTAAAAATTGTAGGTTACTAGTTGATATACCTGGAAATCTGACAAAAATCCCTGTATTTTGAACCATGTTCGTGTTTAGCAGGCCAAGTTAAGTTTGCTTTGATGCTGATAGGTAAAATTTTACCATCTATGGTGCAAACAAAACACTTTAGAGATCTCATGGTGGTGTTGCTTAAGTCAGTGACACAAACTACATACATTTTCAGCACAAAGACAAGGAAACAGTTCACCACTGCATTGAGAAGTGTAATATAAGCAGACGTGACATTGTATGTGTGAGCCTGTATATGTAAAGTTCATCTCTTTGAGTAAGTCTGTGTGTGGCCTTGGCCCTAATAGCATCTGGACTGGGAGGAAAACCCCATGTAAACATATACATTCCTTTAGGAAATGTATCTCTGGCTCTGAGAGGTGGAGAGGACAGCATCAAACCTTCTGTACAGCCAAACCTATAGAGACATCCCACATTAACCACACACATCATAATCAGCCTGAGAGATCAGAGTTCTGCTGACATCAACAAAGCAGTCAGTGACCTGTGATCATGAGGCACTGCAGTGAGCATCTCTCTCTCTCTTTCACCCTCTCGCCTTCTCATTCCTACAAAGACTGCTCCCTTAGTATATGCTAATATACGCACTCCCCACAGACAAGCCAAAGGTTTGTAAAGGCAAAACAGCCAGCCGACTTTTCTGCCAAAAAACAGACAAAAGCCACTTTCCTGTATGAATGTAAATTCTCCTCCCTGCGCATATACTTTGTACAAGCACTTAATAGCATGCTGTCCGAAGCACTTTATCTCCTGCAGCTACTGGAGAGCTTTAGCAGACACACCTCTTGATTATAATCCCACATATGTGTTGGGAGAGGGGCTGTGATACACACCTGTGAGTTGCCCGATACACTGGCTGCCTCTTGTAAGGGATGTGTAAGGCTGACCGTCCTGGTTGGCCCAACATGTTAGCCGCAGGTCTGTGATTTGCTGTGCTCTGCTGTGCTCTGCTCTTCTCAGTGGTGCCTGTGTGTGTGTGTATGTGTGTGTGTGTACTCCTCTCAGCTGGTAGTGCTGCTGTTGCTGACGTCCTCTGCTGAGCACTGTGGCGTCGATTCATTCAAAACATCCTCTTTCCCACCTCACTTGTGTTGGGTTGCTGAGGTGGAGCTAGAAATACAGGCAATCCCTGAACTGTCGCGTCTTCACGAGCATTAGGCTTGTGATGGGTATTATTAAGGCCAGCCAACCAAGCCAATATATCATGTAAGAGGCCCCCAAAGCACGAGGTGAAACCACAGCTACAAGGCATTAGCCATAAGCCATTTGCATGCTCTCCTCTAATATTCATCCCATGTAGTGGGACTCCTTCTCTCCTCACCTCCACTGTGCTCTCTTTGAATGTATGCGTTCCTCAGCACAGCTTTGCCGTCAGAGCACTTCCTTGAACTGGACACCCCCTCTGCTCTGTTCCCTCTGCAGTCAGGCTGGCAATAGACAGCATGCACAGTGAGCAAGAAGAGGGAAGAGAGAAAGAGGAGAAAGGAAGGAAGGAAGAGGAATTACAGTAGCAAGTAAGGAAAAAAGAAAGAGATGAGGACGTGGTGGAGGGAAAGTGAGTGAAAGTGCACTGCAATTTAAATATTACACATTATGTAATGACAGATAACCAGTATAAAGTATATACCCTGTGCTGATCTTTATACTCTTTATGCTATTTTGGCAGTTAGGATGCAAGTAATTTTCATTTGGTACCCTTTTGTACCAACTGGGAATGACTGAAGGTATGTACCTATGAGTGCAAAGATGATCTCTAAGGATGTGTTATTTTTCACAGAAATGATCTTAGAGGCAACAGCTCCTACATTTACAATACACATTGCATTGTGGGACATCAGTGCCCAATAACATCTCATCTGAAGAATTTAGTAATTTTACCATGAAGGACTGTAAACAGCTTAAATAGGAAATACTGGAACAACAAGCAGATCAGATGAAGAGGTGGGGGTGTAAGATGGGGAGACTTCTGACGATTTGAGAAATGGAAGTGAAGACTGGGCTATAACCCAACAGCTGAGGAGAGTGATGACTCTGCCATGCTACAAATGCCTTCTATCACCGAATAAGAAGTCAACTCACAGATTAAACTGACAGTACCTGCACGCACACATGCACACACAGACATGCAAGTAATGCATGCATGCAACTGCTGTTGCCCTTATCCTCTGAGTTTCATCCTCTGCTGTTCTTTCTCATCCATCTCCACTCTCCTTCACATTTCATTAGCATACCCCAGGAGCTGAAGGCACTCGTTCTACCAGTAAAGACCTCTTCAGTGCTGTGAAGATGATACCAGGCTGACAGATCTCTGGGTCTCACCATGACCAGTGGTCACTGGAATTGTGCAATACCCCTTTATTACAGTAACTCATTTTACTGTGTGGAAAATCTGCAACATGGACACCATTCAAATGTACAACAACCCTTCACTGACAACTGACAACAGTTCTACAGTTTCTGCAATAAATAAAGGATGCACATAGTAACTCATTTTTTAATCATGCGCAAATAAAGAACAAAAGAAATTTTTTTAAAAAGTAATTATTTGTAAACTGGCCTACAATTGAATGTTTTGCAATACTACAAGAATGATCATTATTAAAAACCAACTACCCTCACTCAGTGGTGGAAGGTAACAAAGTACATTTACAAAAATACTGCACACGTACAGTTTTAAGGTGCTTGCTCTTTACTTGAGCCTTTCAATTCAATGCTTATTTATAATTTAGCACAATTCAGAGGGACATTACTATGATTCCACCATATTGGATAGATACACAGAATATTTTGGTCAGACCATTCTAGATTTTTTCATGTGACTTCTACTGTCTCAGTATAAATGTGCAATATATTCATCCCCCTCTTCTTACTCTATTCAATATATTCCCAGTATCTGATAGCCACAGACTCCTCTCAATCATACATGTTGCTACATTGCTACTTACCAGTTAGTGGTCAAATGTGGAAAGCAGTTCACAAGTCTCCAGCGTCAAAATCTGTCCTCATTCTGAAGACAACATACCAAGAGTGTCCCTTTCTGTTCTCTCAACACATATTAACTGAACCTGTTTTAACTGTGTGCACTGTGCTAGGTGGGCGTGCTAGAAAGGGCACAAAGAGCAGTGTCAGATAGGAGTATAACTGCTGTTTCAGCCCTCTCTCTCTCTCTCTCTCTTTCCTCTCGATCACTCAGTAACGCTGCCAGCACTTCCAATACATAGCTCTACCTACACTCTCCAGGGAAGAATAAAATCATAACACTTCATTGTTCCATCCTTACATACACAACGAAGACAGAGGAAAGGAGAATGGCCTGACTTGCTAAGAAACTCTGATGCCACCACTCTTTCTGGTGACTACAGGTCCTGTGAGATGTCTTCACCTCACTGTGTTGCCCAGTCAACGTAAAGTGCTGACATTGGTCTCTGACTGCAACCAGAGCCTTCCGCCTCTCCCTGAATCCTCGTTATCAGATCACATCCCAGTCGGGCAGGGAGAGAGGAAGAGAGGGATGGAGGACAGACTATTAGCTGAGTGTCTGGCTCAGGCTACTGCAGTGCCAGTTCAATATTCCACAGACAGACATATAGATAAGAGCTGAGGGCTGAATGAGGGTGGCTCAGGTCGATACCTACGATGGACGGTCAACATTCATAACTCACTCTATCACCAACTTCCACTGTTGTCATCCTGGCTGCTGTATAACAAAATTAAGCTATAGTAATGCTGTATAAATCCCAGTTAACCAGAAACCCATCAAACCAGAAAAAAGGGCTTTATAAATATACCATAGGTGTTAAACTGATAGACTCAGAAAGGCAAGAGATGCTGTCAAATAAGTATATAATACAGAACTAAAGGTATGAACGACAAAAGACTCAACAGCAGGATCTAGTGGCTACATATAGAACAGCACTTGACAACAAACATACTGTACATTCACGTTTCATCAGGTCTCAGTGATTCACTGACAAATAAGCCTGTACATCATCACGAGACTGTAACTGTTGTTACAGTGATTTGAGAGCTGCCAATTATAAAATGTGCTGCCAAAATCACCACCACATCTTTGCTGCACAATCCAAGCTTTATCTCACTAAGTAAATTAGAGTTAGAGTTGAAGGCTGCTCTAAAATGATCAAATCACACAGATTTGGAATAGTGAAAAGGAGAATCAATCAGATCATGAATAAGAAATTAGCCTTGCGTCCCTGCACTAAAGTAAATTAAATTGGATTGGTTTGAGAGAACTCACACAGCTGTGTGGTCAATGTGTTCAATAAATGCTGCAGTGAGTGAAATTGCCCTAACTTCCTTCTGCTCGCACTAGCAGTGGCCAGATGGGCTGTTTCATTTATCTTTTTCACACTCAATATTCCATTAATGAAAACAGCAATATTCAGTCGGGTAATCCACAATGAGAAACATTTTACAGAGCTCACACATTCAATCTACTACTGAGCATAAGCTTATTGAAGTCTTGGGTTATTCAGACTTAAGGAATATATATAGAGTAAAACACAAAGCCCGATTATTACTACAAATCGTGGGATCAGTCAGTAAATGAAGATGAAGCAGACAAATCTATATAGAGGTTCAAAGTGCTATGTTGACAAATACCTGTGTGTACAGAGAACTTGATCACTGTCTATTGGTGTCATTCTCTGTGGGTTGGTCACTGAGAGCATCAACTTTCACATTAAACATAGTTTGTTTGTTTTTTAATATAGCATGTAGATGATCAGCAATCTCATAGCATAGGAAGCACATACTTTCACTGAAACCTAAGCGCTTTTTATCTAAATGCAAATTTTCTATGCGTGCAGAAAATCAACACTAATATGCTCTCCTGTATTAGATTTTCCACTGGTGATATATAAGCCTCTCACATTTCATCACCTTTATATTGCTCATCACTTTTACACCAAGCACTGGAATGTGTTTGACAAAATAAAAATGAGTACTACTCTGATATGCTCTCTAGAAAGACTTTCCCTGTTTATACAACATCCATCTTCCACCTTTGCGCCTGCTAACTAATCACTTCCTCTCTCACCCGTCTGGTGAGATGAGAACAGTGTGGGACCTGCTTCTCTCTGCAGTGGCTCCAGTCACACTCAGGCTCTGACAGAATGCGGCAGAAGGAACTGTCATCTGAATTCAATCAGAGGGAGGGTATACAAACTCTTTCTTTCCTCCAGAGAGGCAGCAGAAATGACTCAGGTGCAGAGATTCCGTCTTTAACGACATGAAGGAAAGTTTTCGTTTCCCTGTTTAAGATATTTAGACTTTTGTCTGCTGTATGCTTTGTGACACTTCCATATCCATATTACATTTCCATATTACAGCTACCTAGATCACAGTAGCATTAGTGTATAAAAACTAACTTCAGCAACAACTTAAATTGCACTGTGTAATACCATTAAACCAGTGTTACCTTGTCTCAGTCTGCCCCTCCTCCTTCTCCAAACTGGAGGGCTCCAGCTCAGCAACCAGCTCTGTTTCGCAATCAGCCGAGTCAGTCCCCTGAACAAGGGGCAGGCAACTGCAACAGCAGGTCCCCATCCCAGCTCGGGCATCTCCTCTGCTCTGTTTCTGCTCTGACTCCTGCTCCAGCTCTGACTGGACAACCTGCTTAAGCTGTCTGGACAGTGAATGACTCATTCTAGATAATGTATATCAACACACAGAGCACACCTCAGGCCCGCAGCTCTTTATGTATTCATTCACTGCAGGTTCTCGGGTTAAATATTGCAAGTCCAAACAAGGCCTGATGGAAAGCTTCCTTTCTATTCTACGGCACAAATGTCCACTGTACCACACCCTCAATCTCCTCTTTGTTTTCACTGTCTTTATTCAGTCCACTTTAATCTATAACTCTATTTGTAGGGCCCGGCAGTACAATACAGTATGTACTGTCTAACTGTCACAAGCCTTGTAATAAGTCACCGTGGACATGATATTGACAACACAGCTCTGTTCATAAAACGCTCTGGCCTGAAGTGAAGGTTCAGGCCGCCTCACAAGCAAGGAGAGAAGATAGATGAACAAACATAATGGCTGGACACGATATAGACACAATACAAGGACCTACTGATAATGACAAATGGTCAACATACATCACCACACAAGAATCAGAGGACTGGCTACATCACCAACTGTCCATTTGCAATTGCTTGGCCGTGAATCCTAATATCAATTTCAGCATCCCTGCATCTGCTACTATAGACGATGTTAGCATGTGCTCTGTTGCCATCTTCACAGGATTAATGATTCATGCAGCCAAGGTTGCATCTATGCGTGTCCGTTATAGGGGTGTTTGTAATGTTCCACACAGTTTGTGTGTGTGTGTGTGTGTGTGTGTGTGTGTGCGTGTGTGTGTGTGTGTGTGTGTGTGTATGTGTGTGTGTGTGTGAGAGAGAGAGAGAGAGAGAGAGAGAAAGAGAGAAATCGAGTTATTGCTTCGCTCCACTCTATTCATCACTATCCTCGATACAAAAGAAAATCAAGAAAATATTTTGGGTGCCATTTTTATGACAGTGCAAAGACTGAAAAAAGGACATGCATTTAGCCCATTCATTCAGTATTTTCATTCCCTGCACAGCATACATGGTGCAATGGTGCAAAGAGAAGTGCAACTGCAAGCTGGGCCTTCAGTAAAAATGAAGCAGCACAAGCTACGGTGCTGCTACTTTGTCAAAAAGGATTTTGATGCTGCAATAAGAATGACCAAGGGCCGCATGTTCAGCTCATCTGTCTAACTTGAGAAATCATTTCCTGACTGAAGTTTTTTTATTCCCATGTCCTAATAATAATGTCCCCCAAATCAAAATTCTTTATTTTGCAAAGATAAGGCAAGAGTAAGCTGATCCATTCAGATTACACCTGTCAAGAATGACAGTCTATTTTCAGCTGAAGGTCACTGTCTCAACAAACAGCTTGAGGGAGGGCAGAAAAAGAGAGGCTGAACTGTGTTTACACACGAGCACACAAGCATCTGCAGGAATGATATATATTTTAGCCAGCTGAAGAATACCATTTCCAGAAATTCCAGATATAAAATTGTGGGAGAAAAGGAAAGTTCATGTGATGATGATGTGTGTCTTGGACTTACCATAGTAAAAAAAAAATCCAATACATAAGAAATGAAATCATTGCATTTGCTTGCTAATTTTAATGTTAACATTCTTCTGCTGATCGTCTTATTATCATGGATTTCTGTCGTAAACAGAAACCTGTCAGACAAAAATAAATAAATAACGACAGAAGCATAATACAAATTTCACAACCAAAGAGCAGAAGTTACCCATTTTAGAACACACAGTAAGTAAAAAATGTAAGATAATTTTTTTACCCTATTAATACTACAGCAAATAGCTGTAGTATCAATACTTCATGGTGTTGTAGAGTATAAGTGTCAGTGAATCCTACAGTAATTTGCCCTGCAATTCAAAGGTACATAAACTACATTGAAAGTGATGCTATGAGAGTCCAAAGACACTGCTTCAAGAAAAAAATGCTTCCTGCAGTACTCTGTGGGACCATTTACAGGCAGTTCAACAAGAACATCTGGCCCTTGTAACGCAGTCTACAAGGTGTGCCAAAGCGGTTTCTCACAATAACCAGGCACAACAAATAAGCTGCGGAAGTGTAGAAGAAAGAGTAAATTTACTGAGACTGTGTCTGAGTATGAGGGTAGACCTGAACACCTGCACTATATAAATATGTAATTACTATTTGCCTGCTGGAGCACACATACAGTAGGAAAGCTGCAGGTGCTCTGGGATCTTATTAAGTGAAACATCTGTGACAGGAAGTTCCAATTGGATAAACCTAATGGCATGCGCAATTTCATCCATACCTGCTTGTTTGCAACATCCAAGCACACCTTATACATGATCACTCTATCAGAAAGCACAACAGATTTACAGATATCAATCTCTATGTTGGTATCCACAGGGGACTGCCCTCCTTAAATATACAATCAGTGGGAAGTAATGTGAATCTCTCTGTGATTGGGAGTCACTGATGCGTGTTCAATCTTTCTTCATTACTTCCCATGGCACTCGACACAGATTACCAGACAATGTCCCTTTACATGCACAGCCCTTCTTGTGCATGAGTTTATTCAGCAAATGTAACAGTAGTTAGTCTTATCTGTAATGCTCAGTTGAATTGAGTAATGTCAGTAAATTATCTTGTTAAGCTTCAGTACTTAAAGATGAATTCTGAGGCCAGAGTCTTAAACTGAGCATTGACCATTTCTAAAGTGGTGAATGACTTAGCCATATCACCATATCACTAGCAAGTTTCTGTTGCTTCTTTGCTTCTTTACCATAAATAAATAAATAAATAAATAAATAAATAAATAAATAAATAAATAAATAAATAACTGGACTGTCTTCCTGTCTGAGCCCAAAGGAGGACCAGCTGGGAAAAGACTTCAAAAGTGCTGTCTGTCAAACAAAACTCATATCCTAAATCCACTGTGGTGGAGTTATCTCACACAGAATGGTCCTGCACAAAGAAACACAGAGAGAAGTTTAAAAGTCTCTGTCCAGTGTCAAGGGTACAGTTGACACTGGAAACAGTGAAAAAAAAATGCACAATATTCCCAAAATAGCTCAAGATAAATACTTTTTTCTAACAAGCTGTTATTTTTCTTGAGGTAAGGTAGCCCCACAAGTACACTTAAATATCTTTCATGTAAAAGAATCTACAATCAGGGAGGGCAAAAGTCATTTGAGGACCTTGGAGCTACTTTTTGTCCTATCTTTTTTGGCAATGATGATGTTTTGGACTCTGCATTGAGGTATGGATTTGCTGTGTTTGCAGGAAAAAAAAAAGCTTCATTAAGACAGCCTTAAGATAAGGGCCCGTAGGGATACTAAACTTCTTTTTTATCTGTAAAAATGCCCTGCTCGAAAACTCCCAAAACATCTCATGGCTAATGAACTCACACTGTCCTGATCAAAAATAGTCAGCTAGTTAAAAAAAATGCAAGCGCAACCTACAAACATAACAAGCAGCAGGAGAATGAGAGGATAAATACTACTAAAAATCTGAGATAACAATAAAATATTGATGGGGTTTTCACAGATGAAAAGTAAATGAAGTTGAGATGGAAACTGAAAACACCTTTTTTGGTGTGAAATCTATGTGAGTTTTAGCGTGGATCTCAAACACTTCTCCCTGGACTGTCCCACAGCAATGTAAGTCCATTCAACAATGTGAACTGTGTCCTCAACAGGACACTATTGTACCTCAGTGGGGTCATTTTTTCCCACAGGGAGCTATAGAATTGCACCTTTCCTATGTTTCTATGTTCAATGAGTGTCAGTAATGTGGTGGACAGTAAACCTAACAGAACTCTGTTCTCCTGCTTTTACACACTTGTCCTTGCTACACATTCAATTTTCAGATTTGTTTTGATTTCCAGTTTGTTGTATTGATGTATTAGACCTGCAATACAGACCTGTTTCATCTGTCGCATATTATCTTCAGGGATTGAAATGGGATGATTTTGGAAAATGATTTTCAAATTGGGTCACTTCCTTGGAGATTTGCCAGAAGTATGACAGCCAGATACACTCTGTGGCAGGAGATACAATCTCCTGCCACAGATGACAACACGCAATTTGACAATTTGACAATTTGACAATTCCCTCCTCCAATTTCCACACTTCATTCTATTGAAGTATTGTGCCTAAAATGTTTTATGGAAAAGCTACTTAATTTAAACTATATTTCATCATTAGTAAATCCACACACTTACACTTTTTGGTACATTGAACATAACCTCAGTAAACATTAATCAGGTAGTTCAGGTCTGCAGGCCGCAGGCTAAGCTACCGGGCGAGGTGTAAATAAATGTGAGTTTTGCCACAGCAGTAGCGTCTGAACAATCCGTCCTTTGTACTACAACTCAGCTAAATTCCACCATCAACACACAATCAAATCTGCCGACCGTTGTCACGGCAGCAACACGTGGACTTCAGTCCTGCTTGAGTTCGTTGCTGTATGCTTCCTGGACAGCCAAGAGAAGAAAAGTAGAGAAGAGAAGTAAACTCACCTGAACTCAGCGCTAATGTTGCTTGTCCCTGTGGTATTAATAGCAATTATAAAATGCTGAGTTGCAGCCAGTTGTAAACCAAACGCTAACATTTGTGAGGATTTTAATGGTCTGAAATGGGGCCACAGTTCAAGTTGTACTATCTCCTTCCAATTTTTTAAATATGATTTTAAGGAAAAATTCCATTGAGCTGGAGCCATCTTCACTGTCTCAGTGTTTGAGTTTTGCCAGGTAAAATTAATAACTAAAGTATATCTTGCACCAAAGCTGTTAAGAGATCTCTGTGGAGTTGGCTGTTTTTAACCTTTAATCTGTCAAACCAACTCATGTTTTAAGACCAAAGTAGTAATAAATTAACCAGGCCTGTGTAGCCACTCTTATAGCTTGAGTGCCAGAGTTAAAAGCCAGGTATGCTTGACTCAAGATTACTATAATTACCATGTGGACACATGGGACAACCTGGCATCCTCTATGTGTGCAATAAATCAATTAAACCACCAGAGATAAACTCTCCCACAATGAGAATATGACAGTACTCCATCACAAAACAGACATTTTACCTACTGAGTTGTAATGAAAAGGTCGTGCTCATCACAAGCTGTACACCAGTCAGCTGTTTCTCAAAGTAATTATTCATATGAACGCTAAATAGCCACATGGGACTTCACACAATGATTTGACTTTATTTCAAACACTAAGACAACGTGGAAAGATGAACGAAACACGAGAACAGTCTTGGTTTGTTCCTATCCACTGTTCGACTCCAAGAAATTGCCCCACAAAAACAAAGAACCAAGCAGGGAGCCGAAGCAAAACAGGATCCCTCCACCGAGCCAACTGGGCAACAAGTAGTCGGCTGATTTAACTGCCTTGACATTTAGGTTACCATATATCACACAGCTTCACTGTTGCATTGTTCTTGCTTCTTACAGAGAAAAAGTGAGTGAACGAGGGAAACACAAAGACCACCTTTATTCTACACGCTATATAAGTGTCAGCAACAACAAATTTGTTTGAAGAAACCATTTTATGTGTTTTTTTTTAAAAGCCCACATCTTTTGATGCCAGTGGCTTTGGACATCAATTTGTTGGATTCAATGCAAAACCAATTTATAATAAATGTGTAATCTGTGATAAGTTTTATTTTTAAAATAGCTATTATTGTGTCTCTTTTATTATGCTCTTTATATCTGTTGCTAAGCGTAGCAAGCTAAAGTGAAATAGTGTCCGTATTGTTAATTCAGTGCTACAAACTGGTGTCTGCAGAGCAATATGTTGGGCAAAGAACTCTTATTAGTAACTATCAACCTCAGAAAGACTGCAGCTATGGGGGTATAAAACCTCTCCATACAGGCCTTCTGTCTGGAACAAATGGGGCAAACTAAAAGGGCCATGACAGGACTACGGGTACTGAAACTACAAAACGTTAAACAAGCTACTGTGGGAGGAGTAACTGTAATTCACAAAGCTCTCCAATGAAGAATGTCTGTTATCACTTTGTTTTACAGTAGGCTTTCTGTTTGTCATTGTCAATCTGACTTATCTTCTTTTTGGCATTATTCTCTGGATGATGTTTTGTCCTGGTTTCTCCCACAGTAACCATCTGATATACTGTACATTGACAGCAACAGATCAGAATCCACACAAAATCCCATGGTATAAAAAAAAAAAAACTGCAGACAGAAATGCAAATGTAAGCACATCAATCCAGCGTGGTGCTAATAGAGTGGTGCCTTTCACTGATTTCCCACCTGAATCTTACAACTGTAATTGTGGGAAAATGTAAAAATGTGACCAAAATAAAAAACCTCACAGTGTGGTCTATGACTTTGTAAATTCCTGTCCTCTCTGCTTCAGTAATGCAATCATGTCATATATCTCTGTCACCACATGGTCACACCCCTCTCCTGCAACCTTTACAGTCTTTCTGTCTCTCTCTCTGACACACACACACACACTGACACACACACACCGAGGCTTGTACACCTATCTAATGGAGAGAGTAGAGGTCCTGCATGGAGGATGTGAGGAGAATTTTAATAGCCTCTCTCCTGTCCTGCTAGGCACTACCACTTTCCATTCACTTTCCGTTGCAGCCAGAGATAATTGGTTTCACCTATCAGATGGGACCCCTGTGTGTTAATGCATATGCTGTGGTGTTTCTGTGTCATTTGTCATGCAGTCCACATTTACATACATTTAGATAAAACACTGACCCACACTAACACAGCAGCAGTGTCTGACTGCAGCTCAGACACGTTACCAAACGTGTCAAAACTGCCACCGTGAGAGAAAGGAAACGAAAGGAGCGGAAAAGAAATGTACACACAGCACTTTAAAACCAAAACAACCAGCTAGTGGGATCAGTTTTTTTTACACGGTCAAGCAAGGCAACAATGCTCATGAGCCACTCACTTGATGAAGTAGCTGGCTCCTTCGTCCGTGAAGCCCTCTTCCCATCCTCTTGGCAAGTCTGTAAGACGGAACAGAAACACAGTGAACGACCCGCCACAGACAGAAAAACACACTGCAGCAAAAAAACAAAAACAAAAACCCCACAGAGGTCCCCCGAGGTATCCCACAAATCTGATAATTTGTCGCGTACCTGACCGTATCATGTGTCCCGAGTTAACCGGTTCACCAGTGCGTGGATGTAGCCAAGTGGTGCTACGAGTTTTATCACTGCAAGAAAGACACCTGTTACTGAACGGTAATAAAACAACCATAACAAAAAAAAAGACCTTCACATCGCGTTAGTAATGACTCGTAAAGTAACACTACTTAAAGCCACTCACTTAATAAAGAAGACCCGGCCATCTCTACAAACTCCATACGACCAGTGGTCAGGTAGGGTGTCCCGTCCGAGAGGTGCCGCCATGATCTCTCGTCTCTGGCTTGGCTTGTCCCCCCTCTCCCTCTCCAGTCCGCAGACTTTTTTTTTTCAGGGAGCCCAGATAATACCACCGCTAGGGCTGCATAGTTTTTAAAGGGGAAGAAAGCCAAACTGGGCAAAAGACTCTCCTCCAAGCATCCGTTTTTGTTGTAATTTGAGCAGACGAAAACCGACTGACCTGTTCCCACAGTCTGGTAGGTGATTTTAACACAGCTCAGACGTCTAGAGTGGAATAAGAAATGAAGCCCACTGCGGTGAAAAGTAGGGTGTAGCCCCTAGGGTGTAGTAGAAGTGCACTGGAGTAAAGCACCGGACCTTGCAGGACAATCATTTTCGGCATAAAAATAAAACAAAAATTAAGAAAACATGCAGTAGTCCTAAAAGAATTTCAATGAGATGCTACACTCAACAAAGCAAAACAATAAATAAATAAACAAATAAATCAATCTTAAAGGATTTTAAGGATTACAATAATTCAAACTAAAAGAAATGAACCTGCTTGGTTATCTCTATTCACGCTATAAAGTGTGTGTGTGTGTGTGTGTGTGTGTGTGTGTGTGTGTGTGAGAGAGAGAGAGAGAGAGAGAGAGAGAGAGAGAGAG
>JBBMJY010000001.1:17914677-17934291 GCA_037833715.1 Toxotes lorentzi
TGTGTGTGTGTGTGTGTGGGAGAGAGAGAGAGAGAGAGAGAGAGAGAGAGAGAGAGAGAGAGAGAGAGAGAGAGAGAAAGCAGCCTCCCAGAAATGCTTTATCACAGGTGCTTATAGGAGACAGGGCACAGCCATGTCTGAGGGGACCAGGGAATTAAAAGTATGAGTTAATTTTAGTTTTCAGTCCTTTGTAATGGGGAACATTTGAGAGCACAGCCGGCCAAACAATTATGAGAGGAAATATTATGCAAGAGAAAGTTGGTGACAAACAAAGACGAAGTCAGACAACGCGAAACATTTCTAGGCTCAAGGCCAGCTCGGGGAGATTTTGGTCAGGAAGGTTGCCTACATTTTAACCCACATGACATCAGCTCAGACTGGAGGTGTGTTCATCAGCTTTGTCCTTTTGTGAGCCATGATGCCAAAACTGTGAAAATCCAGGCTGAAGATACCGTGAGTTTAGTAGTAGAAGTAGATTTAATAAAGGTTGGACAAAAAGTCAGCATTTTCAGCATGTAGACACTTCAGAAGAATTTTTATATATAAATAACAGTTAAATAAACAAATAAACTTTGCAATATACGCTAGGTTACCCATTGATTCAGATGTCTTGCTGTTGCAATAACCTTCCGAAAATCCTTCTATGAATATTGGATTCAAAGGGTAATGTCTAATTAATTGTACTGCAGTGTAATCTACAAGGATGAAAAAGTGCACAGCTACATTTGAGAGCTAAAGTATGTAAAAAAAACAAAAAAACAAAACTTCCCCAAAAGTGGGGCCCTATAGGCATAAAATTTTCACTTGCACAGAAATACCTTAAGCCAAAAAAATAATAAACATTTGACTGCTGCGGGGTCTGTATAAATCTGTCACTGTATGTATGCATGGAGCAGAACTTTCCTACATGTGTGAATAAGTGTGTTTCCATGCATATATTGTACTGGAACCTGAGAAGTTTTTCAGCCTCACATCACCTTCATTGCAGTTGCACTGTGAGGGCAGAGAGCCTGCCTGACCATGACACATCACTATAATGCTTACACTGCATCAAACAGACCTGCTCAATTTACCAATGCTGCCCATAAATTTCACTTGGGCTATGTAAGGGCAGGCAAAATTCAAAGTCACAGTGGTGTTGGCACAGGAATTATTTTGCTGAGCAAAAGAGACAAGCAGCAAGGTTTGACTTCATCATGCTCTCTTATATAAATACATTATTATATGATCATCTCCACGTAACACTGTGTGCTTTAACCTGGGGAGAGCAAAAGGTACAGACCACCATACCAGTACAGACATGGAGAGATACCTTACCCCAGACTTTCAGGTGTTTCCTATGAGATGAAGATTACAGTAATATTGGTGTGTACTTCCAACATTAGTACTGTATTACATACTGTGTCAGTGGACAGAGAGCAACAAACATCTGTCAACATTATAAATATTTGATCTGTGATTTCCTTCTGGGAAGGCTTTGTTGAAACATTCTCCAGTGGTTTAAGGCGCTGTTCTTCAAAGATAGTAGGAGATAAAACACTTCCTCTAAAAACCCATTACAGATGTGCAGAAACCAGATCATTGTAAATCTTTTAAAGTCTTATCTACATGACAGAAAAGTCAAAGGATAAAAGGATTTCTAACCTCTATGTCTCTTACCTTATATGGAGGGTTTCTGTTCATATAGGACACATCAAGAAATGAAATATAAAGTAAGTCAGAGCTACAGAAAAGTGACAAATTAAATGGAAGAGCTGAATAAATAAGTGCAGAAACAACAAATGCACATGCTTTAATACAGGGCATAGTGGGTTAGGGAATGGGTTGATAGGTGTGAAACTGACGTGAATCATAGGTTTAGGCCTTTAATGTCACTAAATCTAATACCCTTCGACAGCCTAAAGGAGACGTGTCAGCAGTGCCCTCCACCAGCATCAGTCTGTGCTTAGGAGCAATAAATCTGTTTTAAGCTCATGGTGGCCCAACACCTTAATAAGACACTTGTTATATATGTTTGTTTTTCCTTTATTTTCATCCACATTCTGTATTTTACCATAAAGGAACAAACCAAATGTGTGAATCATAGGCTCCTGACAGTTACAACTGATTTTAAGAAGACACCATGCTGCATTATGGGGAACAAGTGTTTTGCATTGTAAGGTCACGCAGACGCCAGCAGAGAGCTGCAACAGGCTTAAATACTGTCTGGATTAATCAATGATCGCACAAATATCTTACATTTGCAGTCAATAGGTGCACAGTTAACTTGTATATTCCTCAGCCACTCTGCAAATTGAAGCACATGGTAGCTGGAACTCCGCACATGCTGCAGTGTAATCATCTGCTATCCACACTGTTATGTGACCTTGATATGATTTATTATCATCCTCACTACATACACATCCACTTATACATACTAATTTACACACACAAATACACTGATGCGCAGTCCGGTGAAGCTCTGCAGTATGGTCTCTGCTGCTACTGCTGCTGATTCCTGCCTCTCGGCTGCCAGAGGCTCACAATGCAGCAAGGTGACTCAATGTTATTGTCTTCTCCTCAGAGAGCCTCCTCTCGCTGAATCACAGCTTACTAAAGGTGCTGAGTAGAAATTATAATAGAGATTCTCTCCTCCTCCTCTGACTTTCACCTCTTCAGCTTAAAAATAATTTGGATCCCTAATCTATCTGGTAGTTTCCCACATAGGAAATCAATAACATCTTTCCTGAAATGCATTTCTTTTTTCAAATTACCCCTTAATCTCAAGAGAGTAGGGTATATAAATGAGTGTGTACAGGTGTCTCAAAGTGCCTGAATTATTAACACACTGTGTGGGGTAATATTAAGACAACAGTCTCCTCTTGATTGTACAGAGCATTTAATCATCATATAGCTGCCGATTAAAAAGAAGTGCTGATCTTCCCCATATGCTCCAGCTTTCTTTCACCTTCCATGTTTCGATTATGATCAAAGACAGTGATGAATTGCCTTCCAGATCATTGAGCTATTACAGTGACATCTACAGGGCAGGGACGTTATATTTAGTCATAAGCCAGCTGATCCAGATAAAAATTTAGATTCATTGTCTTGCTATACCTGCCAAAGCTCGTAAAAACTCTTTTTGTATTTTATTCTAGCTCTCATGGTTCCAGGCAACAAATTTATGTCTTTATCAAGGCTGGTCCAAGGAGCTGTTTAGGGTGTTTAACAGCAAGAGGGCATCTGATTTGAACAGAATTGAAATCTATATCTGATTTACTGTAATTTTCAGTGTTTATAATTAAGTTCAGTCAGCAACTGCTGCAGGTACAGGTACTAAAAAAGGATTATAGTTTACAGTTGGTTTTAATTGTACACTCATTAACTCCTGTGCCTTCTGGCAAATTTGACCAGTTAAACAAAGTCTGACCACACATCGTTAATGGACTCAGCCAAGACATCACAACAGTGCTCTCTGCTGGAGAGATGAGAGCTCAGCATGTGATTCTGCACCTGACATTAATGTTAAAGTGAAGACAATTTATAAGGTTGAATGTTGTAGGCTGCCCACATCTCATCAATGCCTCAGTGGCAATCAAGGATAGAAAATAAGACTTAAACAAATGAAAATAAGATCAAGATAAAAAATTACCCAGATAATGTACATTTACAAACCACATCAGATGTGGCGTTTACAATAAACTCTAATAAAAAGTGCACTGCACAAATCAAATGTCTTTGGAACAATGGTCCTGTTTTCATCAGCCTGTAAGATGAAGAGGCATTGAGAGGAGTATGACCATCTGTAAGTACAACCACAAGGTTCCATCTAAGATTTCCCCATGAGGCCAGTGAGCAGGTCTGGGGTGAGAGGTGGACTTGGGCCCATTAATCACAGACTGCTGCTTCCCTGAGTAAAAACTGAGTATACTGAGTATACACTAAAGAATGACAAGAAACTTTAGTCATAAAAAAAGGCCCACTTTATCATTCAGTACCGCTGGTTTTTATCTACCTTGTGTGTGCTCTCTGACCTCCACGCTTACAAATAACTGTTACAGATTCGATCTATAACGGGCACGAAGGGCCCGCCCACCTGCTCTGTCGTCATCTCGCCACGTACGATTCAATGCAACGCAACTTGCTGGTGACAAAACTGAATCGACTACTGCGGTTGACGATACCGCTCCCACAACCTACCGTGCTGACTAGCCAGCTAGCTGCCGACGGGAGGAAAGCAGAACAGATGATGTCCAGGATTCAAACTAAAGTCAGTATACAAGTGAGACACGTCTATGCTGCTTTTTTAGTGAAGATTTTAACATCACGTTTAGTGTCATGGACATTGGCTGCACTGTTCAGACTGACAGCTTCATGTTACATGAGTAGCTAGCTTTTCGGTGCTTGTCATTAGCTAAATCTGTCAGTGGCAGAGCTAAAGCTTCCTCTGGATATTATTAGCTACCTGGTCAATAATGTGCAACCTATGGAGGCTAAAAGGACTGTTTGAAAAAGAGCAAACGAGGGTACTGGACACACGAAGGTCCTTGTTCATCTGGGGACACGTTGGTCATTTGTCTTCACTGACTGTTTAATATATAAGCATGATAATATAAAACTGTTCTAACGGTAACTGTCCTCATTTCCAGATGTGTTGGAGCCGGGCCCTTCTCACTGGCTGGATTCTGCTGCTGGTCCAGCTGCTGTGTTCAGAGGCAGTACCCATCGGTATCGATAAGACTAAAGTCAAAGAGCCGGAAAGAAAAATTGAAGAGCCTCCAGCTAGTGTGGTGAGAAGACACAGGATCCACACAACATATATATGTGTATACATTAGTTTAAATTAATCATAAAGCACAATTCCTGTTCTTTTAGGTTACATGGTAGGTAGCCCTAAAATGATCCCACAAGTGTACAAATTTAGCAATTAGCAGCTAAATCTGTCAGTGTCTACAATTAAGAATTTTGATCTGGCTTTCATAGGAATTTAAGTGGGCTTTGGTAACTTGTGATATGCATTTCCTTGTTACATCTTATACAGTAAATGATTTATCAATGTTCAGAAATCAATCAGCATAAATGATTTGTTAGACACAACCCTGATAATGTGCAGTTGTGCCGCTGTTATCAGCTGCTTCATTGTAAGGTAGCGAACAAGATAGAGTTTCGTAACAGCACCCGGATTATTTTAAATGAGAGATGGCTTGAGGTCTCATTGCACTACAGTTAAATTACCTCAATCAGACACTTCACTCAAAACTTACTATCCTTCAGATCCATTTTATCATCAGTACAACAGCTCCAGATGTTGTAGATGTGTGAGTGCACAGGTTAGAGTTTGTGTTTTCTGTTTCAGGAAGGCTTTATCCATGGTAAATATTGACATAGTGGCTCAACACCTTAAACAAATACCATGTAGATTCTGTCTAGACATGAAAATGCATATAATTGCAACCTTTCTTTTGGAGAATATGTAAGTAGTCTTTAACAACAGAACAGCTGCAGCGTAATATGGCAACAGAAGGCAGTAATGCAGTTTATAGGCTTCCATGACACAACCTGCCATCTCTACATCTAACATCTGGACAGAGGATCTATTATGTTAATTAGCAGACACGTATCTGCAAAATACTCTGTTACTCACTCAATCTGCAGAACATCAGAGCAGTCAAATGCTAATGATATGTTATTACATTACATCATTATTATTAAAAATAATGAACAATAAAAACCCAATAAAAAAAGTGATGATCATGTAGAACAGTGTGTTATCTCTAATTTATTACCTACTGTTTTTAAGTGACATGTGATTTGTACATTTTATAGGACACAGGACTCCACTATGACCGCTACCTCAGGGAAGTCATCGACTTTCTAGAGAAAGATCAGCATTTCAGAGAAAAGCTCCACAATACAGACATGGAAGACATCAAGGTATCCTGCTTTTCTTTGCTGTAGTGTTATAAGCATGGCAGGAAATTTCCAGCAGCCGTAAGAAAACTCTTTGTAAGTTAGCACTCTGACTGGTAAATTATGGGCTTTCACTTGTCCAGGAATCTGATAAATCTTCTGGGGAAATCATAGATTTTTTTTACTACCAATTTCTTCTTCTTCTTCTTTTTTTTTTCCCAAAGTTATTTTAATGAAAGGTGTCATTAATTAATTAATTTATTTATTTATTACATGTACTGCTACAACTCCAAGTGTACATATTGCTAACTTTTGTGTCATTTATGTATTATACAGCAAGGTAAGCTTGCCAAAGAGCTGGACTTTGTCAGCCATCATGTCAGAACAAAACTGGATGAGTTGAAGAGGCAGGAGGTGAACAGACTACGAACCCTGATTAAGGCCAAGCAAGACATTGAAGGAGGAAATGGTACGTTGTGCAACAAAATTTATACTTCAGTTTGATGTATATTTAAAATGAGATGCTACAAATTAAATAGTGCATTGAAGGTAAATAAATTATAAGGAAAATGGAAAGTTCCATATCTGTATATGTTGTAATTTATTTAACCAATTGCTCCCTGAATAGATATTGCAGTGGACCACCAGGCTCTGCTGAAACAGTTTGAGTACTTGAACCATATGAACCCACATACTTTTGAAGTGGATGACCTAGATCGGCTCATAAAATCGGTAAATTTCATTGCTACTGCATGCTAAAAAGGTGTTAAATTAATGACCTGTTCACACTATTAATTTAGTAAAAATGGCATTTTTACTAAAGCAACTAGGCAGCATACACGAGGCAGATGGAAAATACACAGTTTAAAGAAATGTGTCTTGGCACAGTGGAGTGCTGCAGTAGAGAGACATTAAAACAGGACAGAAGTGTACCATACTTGTTTAGATTTTTAAATATGTTTTACCTCAGTTCAGTCTCCAGAATGATAAAAATTACTTTGACTAATTATTTCAAACATGACGTTCACAATGATGTATTGCCTGGAGTCTGTACAAGTTGATTTTCATTCAAAATGAATCAATGGAAAATTAATGGCTCCCTGAGAGCCAAAAGCATTAAGAAATCTCAGTAAACGGTACTACAGTATATACTACAGTTAAGTTTAGTTTCCAGATGCTCTAACAACATAAAAAATTGTGTTGTTCCAACATATTAACAGTTAATTGGAGTCAAGCTAAATTTCCAGCCCTTGTAAAATTCTTTCCCTGCATCAAGGCCACTAAGGATCTGGAGAACTATGACAAAGAAAGACACGAGGAGTTCAAGAGGTATGAAATGATGAAAGAGCATGACAGACGGGAACACCTGAAAACACTGGACGAGGAAGAAAGAAAGAAAGAGGAAGAACACTATGAGGAAATGAGGAAGAAGCATGCTGACCACCCAAAAGTCAATCACCCGGCAAGTCTGATTTAGGCGCACAAACAACATGATACAAACACATAACGTGATCTATTTCAACCAGCGAAAAGAAAATCTTGCATCGTGCGCATTTTTCGGTCCAGATTTTAAGAGTAGTTTTTTTTTTTGCTGCCATGTTGCAGGGTAGCCAGAATCAGCTGAAGGAGGTGTGGGAGGAGGCTGATGGCTTAGACCCTGAAGATTTTGACCCTAAGACCTTTTTCAACTTGCATGGTAAGACCTTCACCATCCATGAACTGTTGAAAACTCGAGGAATGATGTCTATTCATTCAGTACTACATAATATGTATTATCAGATATAATCGAATGTGATGTATTTGTTCACCGGTGTCTGCTTT
The DNA here is from genome assembly GCA_037833715.1 of Toxotes lorentzi. NCBI lineage: Eukaryota > Metazoa > Chordata > Actinopteri > Toxotidae > Toxotes > Toxotes lorentzi. The sequence continues at coordinate 17,922,388 of JBBMJY010000001.1, forward strand.
TCTTTCTTTATGATGCAGATACCAATGGAGACGGCTTCTTTGATGAACAGGAGCTGGAGGCGTTGTTCACCAAAGAGGTAAGGGCATGGCCTCTGAAAATGTTTCATTGAATGATCTTTTCACTGACTGTCGGGCTTTGTGGCTTTGTGATTTCAGTTGGAAAAAATCTATGATCCCACCAACGAAGAGGACGATATGGTGGAGATGGAGGAAGAGAGGCTACGTATGAGAGAACATGTTATGAACGAGGTACAGTAAGTTACAGACATTTCCAGTTATGTGCTGTTGCTTTTTTAACTGGACTGAGATGTTTTTGGTGTTTTTTAATGTTTTTTTTTTTTTTGTTAGGTACCTGTAAGTTTTAAAAAATAAATTCAATGGAGTGTTGCTGCATTCAGTGTATAGAATATATAATCTATGCTAAAAAGCTCTCCGTCCTTGTCTTCCTCATAGGTGGACACTAACAAAGACAGACTGGTCTCTTTAGATGAGTTCCTGGTTGCTACAAAGAAGAAAGAATTTTTGGAGCCAGACAGTTGGGAGGTGGGACGTGATCATGTTGATATTTTATTGTATTAATTTGAGAGTAATTCAAACCAGAAACCATCTTAAATACAAGAGGTACAACAGTAATAAATGGTTTCTCGCCCACTTTGTGTCCCTCAGACCCTGGAGCAGAACCAGGCTTACACAGACGAGGAGATGAGGGAGTTTGAGGAGCATCTTGCACAGCAGGAACAGGACCTCAACCAGAAGGCTGTTGACCTCCAGAAACAGAGAGATGAGCTGGAGAGACAACAAGAGCAGCTTAATGCACAGAAAATAGAGCTGCAACAGGTAAGCAGTGGTACACTGTTACTTGAAATATTTCAGTGCAGACAGCGCTTTTTACAATTGAACAGTGAATGAGGAAACTGTTAACATCCAAACCTGATGCTATGGGTTTATAAGAAAATACTGTAGTCGTTTCCACAGAGGTTTCATCTAACAAGACACCAGATGTTGTTTTTTGTAGGTTGAATCTCAGTTTGAGAACATTTTCTTAACTAAAACGGAATTTCCTCAAACTATGTTAATGTTTTATTTAAGCTATCAAATGAGAGTGACTATCCATAGTACTGTGTGCACTTTCCAAAAATAAGAAAACCTTACATGAAACTACATTGTTACAGGCAGTCGAGCACATGGAACGGCTGAAGTCACAGAAAGTAGAACCCCCTCCAGAGGTTCACGGTAAGTGTCCATTGCGCCATCTTGTTTGTCTTTGTGATAGTTGTTTGATTTTACAAACCGAGCTATGAGAATGTAAATCTGCGTCTTTGCTACAGGTGAAGGAAACGCTATCCCAGAGATACATCCAGTGGACAATCAGTTGCATCCTGAACAAGAGGCCCAAGCACAAGGGCATCAACCTGCACCCCAAGCTCCTCAAGATACACCTCAGGAACACCATGAACAACAGCAGCAAGACCTGGCCCAGCAAGGTCTCCCCCAGACACACCAGGATGTACCACCAGGCCACCAAGAAGTTGCACAAGGCCAGCATAACCTGCCATAACAATTTTGTCAGAACTTGAACCTCCACTGTCAGACTTTTACAGCACCTCTACTCCAGTGTGCAGAGAAGCAGTCCCCCTAAGTATTAGGCCTCTTTAACCAGCATGACTTAGGGGTTTGGAGGACACCTGAGATGAAGACGAGCAGCACAAACTGAATCTCTGTTGAATGGTGCCAGTGTTTGATAATAGCTGTGATCTTTGGATTACATAACGGAATTACGATACCAACCAAGCCATGCATCTTAAAATGTGCATACTTAGTTTGATGACAATAGAAATGATAACAAATGTTTGGTATTACAATTATACAGACATAGAATTTGAACGTTCTTGAACTGCTGTTTGCTGTTCAAAATACAGAACCTCTAAAATGCTACTGGCTCCACAACCTGATAGGTTTAATGCGGAGGGGGGGGTAAGATGTAAAAATTAATTTTTATGTTATCATTTTGACTTAAAATTTCTGACTTGATGAGATAAATATATCCCCAAACAGACTGAAAAGAGATTAGTTTACATGTGTGGCTTGTGGTGAAAGTGTTTCACTGGATTTTATCAATTTTTTTAAATTGAGTGCAAGATTATGTATTATTAGAAGAGAGCCATTATTGCAGTTTCAACCAATATACAGAATTTTGATCTCCTAATAAAACCATTCCACCAAAAAAGGAAAAATAAGGACTTCTTGATGCAAACAGGCACAGTATATGTAACCATAATGTTCTACAAGGGTTCAGATCTTTGTAGAAGAGGCATTTTATTTCCACCTCCAGCTGCCACTGTCACCAGATTTTACGATCTTTAGACCAGAAGCACCCTCATGAATTGAAGTTGCTCACAGTCTTTATACTTTTGTCAAGAAATCATTTTACCAAAACTTTTGCTACTTTCTTACTTTCTTAATGGACATCGTGGTTGCTGTGATAACGTGTCAGATGTTTACCTGTCTTAAAACATCATTTTTTTTTGTTGTGTATAGTCAGATTTTCTGAGTTTTCGCAGTTGTAGAAAATGTGTTGTCTGCCTAAAAACAAATCAGGTACAGGACTTTTCAAAACTGGCCATTCTTGGGCCACACTTGCAGCTGAACTCCGCTGACTTTGTTGCTAAAATAAAAGATTCTAGGTTCTATAAATAAAGATAGATGTGAAATTACCCCACAAACAACAAACATTTCCCCCTAAATCCTTACAACCTTAAGTCCCGCAGATACTTAAATGGAAGTTTGCAGTTACAGTGTGACAGTAAGTTTCTGCAAATTATAATTTCTAAAGAAATCTCCTTGCCATACAGAGAAAGCAAATTTGTACCTCTGAAATTATAAATTTGTTCTGTTACGCTTAGTGGTATAATGGGCATTTTAATTTGGCCTGTTCAAACGCAAATGTGTTTGTGCTATGTTTATTTATGTGTTGATCATAATTTATCATGATTTTTGTCTAATAAAACCGTTTCAATGGTAAAACCGTTTTATCAATTAGGACATAGACATTTAGTCTGGTGCCTTGCATCGGATTATTTTGCTGAAACAACCGCTGGATTTGTCACTTTTAAAAATGGTAAAGCTGAGTCAAAAGAATTAAGAATTATTAATTCTTCTTAATTATTAATTAAGTCAGATATTGCCAGTGTCATATTAAAAGTGCAGCAGTATTTTTAAGTCTGTTATCATGAGAACCTTTGAGTTTCTTTGCATTCAGTTCACATCAATGTGTTAGGCACCAGATGTATATTACTTGGTCCTTTGAACAACATCGCGTATTTTTCCCAAAACAGTTTGGAGTAATTGCTGTGCTTTGTTTTCATGTAATGTTGTGGTTTCTTTTAGCTGGCAGACTGTGGCCCTGGGGAACAGATGTTGACTTGTTGCCACTTTTTACTAAAGGCTTCGTTTGCATCCAGTCGACAGCTCTGCCTTACTGTGGTTTTACTTTATCCAAAATTTTGACATGGAATACATGCTTTTCTTTGTGTTCTGTGTGCCAAGTGTTCCTTTAAAACGATACTGCATCATAATTTGCACAAAATGTACAAGTGGTGTTTCTGATCGCTTGCTGCTGGATGAAATGGTCATTTGACGATACTGTACACCTCAGTTCAAGATAATAAAACAGATATGACCTTTCAGTTTGTGTAACAGATTTGATCACTTGATGAATTAACTATGAAAAATGTAAAGCGCTGGCATCTTATTTGGTCACAGAAATTTTCAGTATAACTATACTAAAAATGTAAGAACATTAAAATCGACACAGTGATTACATACAGGAAAAGGTCAAATATCTACAATGCTTAGTGGCAGACAGGACCCATCTCACCAAAGTAATAGAACACAAGTTTATTGAAACAGTCTCAACCAATAACATCAGCGTACAAAGAGGTGATGGCGCAAGAGGTGACTGGGAATAAAAGGAAAAAAAAAACAAAAAAAACATTGAATGCCTTTATGAAAATTACGAGATCAAAAGGAAAAGGTGGCTGACAGCACAGGGCAGAAGAAAATAATTCTCATGGAGTTAGATGGACAGTGGCAGGGTATTTTTTGCATTTATTTTGTACAAAAAATAAATTAATGAAATCTTTCAAGTTTACAGGAATATCTATTTGTTGTTTTACATCACACAGACATGCTGATAATCCTACATGTGGTGAAATTCAGCATTTTGTGTTAAAACATTAAGAGGATCTAGACAGACCAAAGCAGGCTGACTCTGATAAGTAGGCCAGGAGTTAAAAAAATAAGATTACCAATGAGAAACAAAACGCTATAAAAGTGAACTGGGCCGAACACATTCAAAAATCCTGAATGTTCAACGTGGCGCGACTTGACGGTCCTTAGGATCCTTTAGGATCGCATTGCTTGAGCATTACCTCGAGACAAACCTCGAGGTCCTTGGGCAGCTCCCCGTTTGTAGCCTTGCTGATATCCCTCCTTGAAGAAACAACAAGAATTTACAAAAACTAGCCTACTAAATCTTGCAAATTTGAAATTTTTTTGCAATGATATTCTATGAGCTATCTGGTACATAAAGTAGTTAATAATGAAAGGAACCCTTACCCGCTGGTAGGTGCTATTAGAGTAGTCCCGAGACGTGTTAAATTGGGTTTGACCATAACCACTACTGGGAGCATTTGAGAAAGGAGGACGATAGCCTTCATATCCCCCTGATGACAAATTACATTAAATATCAGCGCACACGTGTTAACTCTGATATGTATTGTGTGCTTACAATGAATGATGATGCCACATGACAACTTAATCTCTGCAAAACACAGTGTAATGCTTGTACCTCTAAATCCATTAGAGGAGCCTCGGTATCCGTTCATCACGCCTCGCGCGTTCCTGGGTCCGGCCCTTGGCACAGCCCTGCTGTTGTAAAAGGACTGGCCTGACTGACCAAAGCCTGCACCTGCAGAGGATTCTTCATGGCCTCCCGCTGGGGGCATGACCTGGTCTTGGGGCTGAAACCCACCAACAACTGGACCACAGCAAACAAGACTTTTTAAGACTGTGATAAACTGGCTGGTGGTCATTTATGAAGTTCTGAGTTAAAATACAAAATGCTTATAGCATGCAGATCGACTCCTAAAACATCTTGTGTTTTTTTTTTCTTGCAGGAAGGAAAAACTCAAATCCTGACTCATATTTTTACCTTTTGCAAACAATCTTGTTAATACAAGATAAAATATATCTTTTAGGGTGTTGTGGTTCTATACAAAAACATAAAATGCACACAAACTTAAAATTTGTGTTAATACTTACTGCTCACTGACTGTAGAGGCGATGTCCAAACAAAGTAAAGAGTTTTTCCAGTGTATATAAACTGCTTTGACTAAATACAACCAATACGCAACCAACCAAAGTCCAAAGTTCTAGCCTCACCTGACTGTAATGTCTCCTGTGGGATGTCAGGCTGCTCTACAGTACTCTCTGACTGACTGCTAAACCCCTGTCCATAGCCACCAGGGAACTGGCTGGGCTGCTTCAGAGGGTCTGCTTGGCCTTCAGTGGCTGGAGGTACAGGTGCATTCATATTAAATACCTGTAGAGGAAGAGAAAAGTTTTCTTTATTTGCATTTGTTTTAAAAAACTGTCTAAATCACAGTTTTTATAGAACATCTGAGGAGAAAGATGTATTTTAGGTTTGGGAAATGGGGGGGGCATTCAAACTGCTTCCTGTTTCGATGGTGCACCAATAATCAGCCAGCGTTTTGCTACCACTAATGAGCCACGTTAGCTTGTATAAACAAGTATGGAACCTGAGAGTTTTCAATAGAATGTGTTAAATAAGTCCAAACATGTTCACTGTTTTATTTTTTGACTGGACCTAGATGGAAAGCGTACCGCTTGCACTGACTGGAAGGGTGCTGCGTTGACATTGATGCCTCCAGTGTGGGCGGGTTTGGAGACAGGTGGGAAGGCAGAGGACAGGGAACATGGGGCGGGGGGCTGCTCAGACGAAAGAGACATCGAGGCCTGGGGCAAGAGGAAGGGGGGAATTTGGAAGGCAAGGAAACAAGGATTGTGGAGAGATCAGTGTGAGAGATGGGATCTTTGATTTTTCACCTTAAAGCTCCCTTCTACTGTATAATCATATTTAATATCTCCCTGTAATACACAGTAGAGAGAGCATCACACTTGATCCATGTGGCAGCACTTTTAAAATACAGCCCACATACTACATGAAATAACCTGCACAACTCTTGTTATTAAATGGATGCCCCACTTTTTCCAGCAAATCAAAAACAACCAAGTCTCACCAACTGCTTCCTGCTGTGCTTCCACTCTACTTACTTGTGAGGATTCCTGTGGTCCCGACACTACGCTTGTTTGAGGAAGTCTGGACTCTGAGTGGGCTGTTTGGAAGGAAATTAAAAAAAAAAAAAAAAATGAAGCACTTCAGAAACTACTACAGGTGTATTACACTTTCAGGATAACAGTGACCAGACCCTAATCAGCTGAAGCTGAGAGAGAATCTGTTCAGCATAAAAAGTAAATTAACTGGCACTAACGTGAAGGGCAGCCCATTTGCTGCAGGTCAACAGTCTGCACAGGCTTCATCGGCTGGGCAGACACAATGGCTGGGTCCAGAGCCTGGCCATCAAACTCCAACATGGAGTCCTAGGACAACCAAACAAAAGTAAATATCAGATCAGATTTAGAGACAATGTGACACTACTCCTTAACAGATCTGAATCCAATGTCCTCCATCAGCAAGCACTTGCCCTTCTGAAGGATTTGAAATCAGCTACTGAAAAAAAAGGCTCGCTGAGTCAGTATCATTTCATAAATCTTTTTTTTTTCTTGTTTTTTCCCTATCTTATTTCACTTATTTTATGGTTCCATTTAATTGTGCTTTCATGTCATATTATTGTTGGTTTTTAAGTTTTTTGTGAGACACTATTTTTTGAAAAGTGCCCCACAAATAAAGATTATTAAAGTGCCAATCATTATACATCAAGACACTTGTCTACGGAGTCCTTTTATGTACCTGACTTTGTGCTACAGTACTACAGTTTATGTTGGACCGTCTCACCTGCATGAAGTTGTACGTCCCTTGCATCTTGGCCATGAGGTCTTGCACTGCCTGCTTTCTAACCACTGGGTCATTGGCTGGAGAGGGACTGACATGGTTCACAGTAACGGTTGGCTCTGGAGGCTGGTGCTGGAGGGAATTCACCATCTATTCAACACAGAGGTACACGACAAGCACATCAGAGTACAGTGAAATACTGTAAGTGTTGAGAAATACACATAGTGATGTTAAGGACTGCCGTGATAAATTAGTGCAGCATACCTGAGCCTCCACTGTCCACTCCTCCACTTGGTCTTTGTCCGTCCTACTGTATGTAGCTTCTGGAATGAACTGTCTGTTTACAAACTGTAACACAAGGCAGCATACAACAATGAAATACAACAAAAAAGAAAACAGCCGATTTATGTGATTTATCCTGCAGGATTTATGCAGTGCTCATAGAAGTCTCACCTCTGTGGTTTCCACTTTAATTGGCTCTGTGTATTTTTCAGTAGCTGTTCCTTCTGGAGAAAAGAAGCAAATGTGAAGTTTTCTTACTGGATCAAAGACATATCTCATATAACTGGGAATTTAGTTACCAGGTTCTGATGGCTGCTCCCCAGCTTTAGACTCAGCCACCACAACCTGCTCCTCTTGTTCCTCTTCCCGATCACATGTCCCATTTTGATGAGTCTGCACTCTGTCAAAGTAACCACTCAGCAGCACTTTGTCCAGAGTGTCCTTCAATAACTTATCTGGAGCAAAGATAGTGTGACAAGTCAGAAAACAAAATGTATACATATACAGTGGCTTCAGATATTCAGACCCCTACACTTTTTGCAAACTTTATGTTGTAGATTTAATTTTAAATGTATAAACCTGCCATATTTAGCCAGCAGTCTACAATCATCTACCCCTAATGACAAAGTGAAAACATGTTTACAGAAAAGAATGACCATCTTTATGGTCTTTATGGCAGAGAGGCAAGGCAGAAGACACTTTGAGAAAAAGGCAGACTTTGTGAATACAAAGAAAATTATTCTCTGGTCTGATGAGAAAAAAAAAACTTGGGCAGAACTCTAAACACTATGCCTGGCAAACACAAGGCACTGTTCACCACCTGGCTGATACCATGATGCAACCATCTTGCAGATAGAAAGGGACAAACTGCCCGATTCCAGGTGTATAAAGCTTGTAGAGACTCCAAGCTTAGAGTCTTCCCAAAGAAGACATAGTATGAATACGTTCAGAAACGACTGTATATATTATTTACTATGTTTGCGTGGTGGGGGATCAAAATACTTACATGTGGTCCCTGCCACAGCCTTATCTCGGCCTTCAAGCAGTTCCCACAAATGTAGCGAGGCCTCTTCATATTGTTCAGTCAACCTACAAGTCACACAACAGGGTAAATATCCAGTTTGCTTGTGTGCTTTTGACCCTTTGTTTCAATATCCTTACTAAAAAAAGAATGCAGCTCACCATAATTTATTCAATATATTTAAACAGTGATAATTCTAGTGAAAATCACAGGATCCCTCATACCTGACATCATAGTTCCTTTCAGGTCCCACCAGTTTGTAAAACTCATCGAGTGATGTGAGGTCAGCGTCAGTCAGCAAAGGGGACCCAGCGGCATCAGGCCGCTTAAGGTCCTGCCTGACGCTGTCGTCTCCCAACTGGTCCAGTAAAAACTGAAGCTCCAAAATTGTCTTGAGCCGCCGTTGTTCCATCTCCTCTCGCTGCAGCTGTTCCCGTCTAGCAGACTTTTTCACTGCCTTTTGGACCTGAACACATGCAGTCAGAGATGTTTTGGTGCAGTTCACCAAATAAATCACAATCACCCGCCAAGCTTCATCCTGGACGTTGCTGCACTTGTTGTGAGCAGGGTCGCATGATTTCTTGCCAGGTCACAGTAAGCATATTATTTGTTATAAAGATCTAAACATAGAATTTTACAGTAGTTTTCCAAACCTGTGACTAAATCTTACTGAAGAGTTGTATCATACTGATGAAACCTTTAAAACGTATGATAAAAAGGTTTGAACAATCAGCAACATATAAGACTTAGTGTAACTTGGGTCTCACCTCTTGGCCCAAAGCCAGGAAGCTCTTCTGCAGTTCTCGAGCAAACTCTAGGTTGTTGGTGATCTCTTGGTACTTCGACAAGGCCTCCTTCAGGTACATCAGGGAATGAAAATTGAGATTTATGTAGCCATTATAAAATGAGATTCCTCTAATGCAAAAGGGTGCGATAATAGATAAAGAAGCACTGTTTTCCAGAACATATGATGATACATAGGATACAGAAAATGCCAAAATAGACTAAATAAACAAAAAAATGTAAAGCATGTGAGTTATCTGTCATTTATTATTGAATATTATTATTATATTATTCTTACCAGCTGATCCTGGTTCAGTCTTTCTCCCTTATTCTTCTTTGCCTGGTAGTCATCCAGTTTGGACTGTAAGAATATTACATATGAAGGTGGATCTAGTCAGAGAAGATCGCTTATTTTCCAGACACAAGTAAGTAAGGACAAACTATGAGGAAGACCTAGTATTGTAACCAAGACAGTCAGAGACTTGGTTGCTATTCTCTGCTGTATGGAGCAAAAGAGGCCAATTCTCTGAGCCTTGGGATTTTGAATCTGGTGTCAGAATGTAGAAGAAAGACAGTTTGACAAGCTCAACATCAACTAGAGGAACCCAATTCATAAACTCAGTGACCTGATCTAACCTTTCACCTCTGACATTCAAAATTGGTTTCTTTATCTGAGTTCTCTCAAATATGCAAAAGGGATTATTGTGTTTTTTTATTACAAAAATACATGTTTGATGACATTCACTACAATACATCTGCAACAACAAAACACAAATCTCACAACCTACTGAGGGTTAAACAAAACAAAATTATGCGACATAACCTTTTCATTTTGAAAGAACTACCGTTACCTTTTTCTTTTCCATGTTGCGAACCTTCTTGTCAATCACCCCAAGAACCTGCTTCATGGCCTCAGAATGACTTCCATTTCCCAGGTCTGGAATGGCAGACTGGACAGCATTGTTGCCAACCATTGCTGAAGGCATCTATGGGGAGAAAATGTATTATGAACATTAAAAGATCCAAATTTTGGAACGTTCTATGCCCAAATAGTAGGAACAAACACAGGCAAATGTAACTTCAGACTGGGGCAGAGGAAGGAGCTATAGTGACTTAGAAGTCCATATTTTGTAAGACAATGAGAAGGTTGACTGCCTTGAGTTATGCACACACAGTTGATACTTTTTAGCAGCCAGAGAAAAAATAGATAAAACATTAGCTGAACAAAAGTACATCACCTGCTGTATCTCAGATTTTCTTCCTGCAATTATTATAAGCTGATCAGAGGCTCTCATTTGAATATGTATTTTACACATGTAGGACAATTATATCAAAATGTTAAGATTATTAGCACTTTATCAGCTGCCTGTTGCTACCATAGGAGATAAAAATCAGAACAAATGTACATTGGAGCTGTCTGAATGTGTTTGTGTACGAATGTGTGTGAGAGAGACCAAGGAAACAATGACTTATAAAGCCCTCTTTACCTCTGCTCACAGAAACGTTTTGTTTTTCTTCGTTTTAGTAAATACTGTCTGGGTCTTCTTCTAGCTAAGGACTCACATAAATGAACTGGATACTGAGGTTACCCAGGATGCTGTTATTTACTTTACGTAACGTTAGTACGCTCTGTACAGTGCTGGTATTGCTCTTACTAACTCAATGCCGTCATATCAACTGGGGTTAACATTAGGACACTGAAACTCGCCTCAAACCGGGTCAGGGGAAGTGATACCAACGCAAATCGGCCCGTCTTTGATTTGGGCTAAGGAACGAATAAAAGCGATTATGGTTACCCTGATTTATCACCTAATGTTGCAGTTACAATGTTATCAGGGATTACATACATGCAAAGGGCGCTGGACTCTATTTGAAACGAAGTTCTCACAAGTTAAAATGTCGGCCTTCTATTCAAAGTTAAAAACCTTAGCTCCACTGCAGACACCGGCTAAGCTCGTAGACAGACAGCTAGCAATACATAACTAACACTAACTCGCGTAGGGTCAGTTTAAACGATGTAAAAACACTCTTCTGGTTTCGTTAGCGGTCTTGTCTTTAACTGGTGGGATGTTAATGTTAGCTAGCTAGATCAAATCAGTTTAGTAAGCGGGGACCGGTGGTCCTAATCTCCCAGTCCCATTGTTAGCTGGGAAGCTAGCGTACTCGTTAACGTCATGCGGCTAATGCACCGATTTAACCGGGCGTCAGTTAAACCTATATCGATATAAAATAAATACAGTTACTCCAGATCAATATATATATATATATATTAAAATCCCATCTTTCCACGACGTTTTCAATCGTCAAAAACAAAGAGCACGCAGGGACGCTGCGAAAACTCGTTTTGTACGAGCAAAGGCGACTAAAGACGATTATTTCAAAAAGCTACAGGTTAAACTGCCATTTTTAATTGATGGCATGAAATCCATACCTTTATACTCTTTGTCTTCAAAGAGATTCCCTTTGTTAGATTTTACTTTAGCTATATAAGTGCACTCCGTATCTTTTACCTCCAGTGATATTTTTCTAGAAGGATGCTCAGGCTCACACCGGCCAATGGCTGACTCGCTGCTGGGCTAACTGTCGCGGCTACAAGGACCCACCTCTGCTAACCTCAAGACTGCCTGAGAATAAAAACATATATCTCCAAAAAAAAAAAAAAAAAAAAAAAAAAAAAAAAAAAAAAAAAAAGGGGCCCCCCCCACAAAAACCCCAGTTGTCCCCC